>JAMXBC010000008.1:85840789-86440789 GCA_024138005.1 Lumnitzera racemosa | reverse complement strand
ATGAAAAACTTTTGAAGGCCTTTAAGCCTTATCCAAAAGGGCAACGAGCAAACTATAAAGTGCTAGTTCTTAAGTCTTATATGTGATGGATAACAAAAAAGGATATCCTTAGGTTTCTAAGTACTATGAAAGGACAACAAGATCTTAGACCTTAAGCCCTCACAAGGGTAACAAATATATTTTCTATTAATCCTCTTAAGGATGGTGAGCCAAAAATTATAAACCCTCTTAAGGGTAACAAACTAAGGAGAGTCTAATAAGCCCTAAGTTTAGTAAATGGATGATGAACAATTAAGGGGCTAACAAGCCTTATGTCTAATATGTAGGAATCTCATTAAGAGTCCCTAACCTACTTAAGAAATAACAAAACGAGCTAGTTGATAAGCAATTTAAGTCAATTGAACAACACTAGGGAAGGTCATCACGAGATATTGGACAATTAATTGCATTAGTCACTAATAATGCAAAAATAAATTTAAGTTTCAAAAAGAAGTCTCCTAAGAAAATCTTACATGACACTAAGGTCATCATACCAACTTGAAAGAAAATGTACATCAAAAGGATAAATAGCAAAAGAATAGAAGTCATTGATCTGGAGCTTGATTAGAAGGCACATCTTGAGCATTTAAACCTAGAGTATTGTTTGGTTGAGGGTTGATGAAAGGATTTGGAGCAATTACTTCTTAGACTTCAGGAGCTTTATCTTAGCCTCCAGCATCAGTAGGATCAACCATGATAGTACCCGCATCCTCCACTGCCTATTCCTCTACCTCAAGCTTGTCAGCTTAAGTTAGGGCATTTTTAGCCTATCTACCAAAGTTTAAGCAGTTAAGATCGTATTTATGGTGGTGGATCAAAATTTCTTCTCAAGTAAAGTTAATCCCATTTGACACCTTTTGATGCATTAACCCTTTATATTCATCACTCTCCTAAATGTCTTTACAAGCTTTGTCATGAGCCCTTTGATACATCCCACTCTACTCCTTCTTAACCTCAACCATTTAAATTTTCAATTCTTCATATAAACTCCACAGGTGAGTAACCTCCTCACAATGTTTACTCTTAAGAGTCTCAATCTTGTTCTAAGCTCCCTAGAGGTTAGTCATAAGTTGGGAGTTCTTCCTTTGTTCTTCCATTAGGATCTTCTCCTTTTCTTCCTTTATTTTGGCCTCCCTTTTAGCCTTCTCTTTCTAAACCTTAAGCTCTTATTTAGCCTTTGCCTTCCATTCTTCTAATTTTGCTTTCTTAGCTCCCTGCCTATCTTATAGATTCTTCTTCTTGGCCTCTATATTGGCTACTTGATTCTTGCCTCTTCAACGATCTGAAAGAAATAGAAAGGGAAGTTATGATCTTAAAGAAATACAAAGAAATTTGAAAACAAGATCAATGACTCATAACAATCTTTTCCTAGAACAAAGCCTCCACAATCATTAGAAGTTGTTGAGAGTTCTAAAGAATCCATATGAGGTAAAGAAATAGACAACAAGCTGAGTAGGGTTAAAGTTATAGAAATGAGAAGACTTACATCATAACAACTTGAAGCAATTAGGTGTAGTAAGCTATCCGACCATGAATTATGGTAAAGCTTAACCACATTGATCAAAGGTTGGATGTCATTAGGTAAAACAAATCCCTTTGAGCAACTTTAAGGCTACTTAGCCATTGCTTAAAGCAAAGTCGATTGTGTTGACATTCTAGGTCAAGAAAAATTATAGTACCTCAGTGTTTTGCCTTTGAGGTGGAGTGATTAAGCTTGGAATCCTGAAAAGAGCCTACTTCTACTAACTAAGATTAGTAAAGTTAGCCTTTACCTTAAGCTTATTGTTGCTTGGAGTTTTTCTCTTTGTAGGGTCCCTCTCCAAAGGAGGACATTCTTGAATATTAAGTTGTTTCCTTAGTTTGGTAAGCTCAGCAACCTTCCTCTTTGTGAGAACTTTAGATGGTTGCAGATCTTTGGTACTTTTGGCTTGTTGACCATCTTACTCCTTAGCAGCAACAAATGCAATAAGTTTGGCTACCAGTTTTGTTAGGGCCTTTAGTGGTATCTTAACTTAAGACTTAGACAACTGTTTGCTAGGGATTTGCTTAGAGGAGGTCTTCTTGGGATCCTTCTTTCCTTTTAATCACCCGACCTTCATCTCGATAAATGAATCTTTGGAATTACAGTTCTTGAGTATTACATTTGTAATGAGGAACTTAAGAGATTAAGTTAGGAAAGAAAGAAAATGGGACTCAAAGAACTTACGAAGGTCGTATCGAGCGCAAGCAAGGAAGACCATCCTAGCACCCTTGTTTACTTGAGCTTTGTCCTTTAGAAAGATCAGACTGCTGTTGGACTCATCTGCATCCTAAAGAAAGTATTTTTTGTTGTAAGCCTCCATGATGACATCATGAACCTTCTAAAAATTGGGAAGCAGAGGCTTAATGTCCAATAACCTTATCAGTTGACTCTAAGCAATTAGGAAGTCTAATGGAGTAGCCAACCTAACTACAATCTACTTTTGTTTCCACTTGTAGATTAAGAACTCCTGTCTAACAAAATGCTTTGGCAAGGTTAGGCATAAATGTAAAACTAGCCCTCTTTCTTTTTTGAGGTAAGAAAGTACCTAAATAAAGTAATAATATTCCTAATCTCTAGATCTTCACATATACACTGAAAAGCTATAAGCAGTCTATAAGAGTTTGGAGTAAGCATAGAAAGACATAGACGGTGATATGTAAAGTAAGACCTTTGGAATATGGTAAAGGGAAACTTCAAATCGACCTCAAAGTCTTTTTTTGAAAAGGGAGAACTCTTGATCACCTAATGTCATAATTTACTCATGAGGTCAAGGTCTCTCAAATGACCAGTCTCAAAGGACACCTCTAAAACTAAGTCGCATATCATTAAATTCTTGTTTGCTCATTATACTAACAACACCATTTGGACTCACATAATACTTGATTTCAACATACAAGGGTATGTAGGAGACTTACCTTCATCATTTGAAGGATAATCGTTAAATGGAAGCTTCTTAATCTTCCATGACTTAAGAGCGTGAATTCTTACTAGCCTAGTATATCTATTCAAGTCCTATGGGCAATCAACAATGTCTAGATCTACCATACTAGAGGGCTTTTCCAAAGGAGGGGAATCACTTACTTGATGTGCAATAGATAGCTCTTGGCTTCACTCTAGGGCTTAAGTTGAGTCATTAAATTCAATAGAAGACATAGTTTACCTTGTTGAGACAATTGCTATAGGTAAAGAATAAGGGAAAAATGTATGAAGTGTAGATTGAAGAGGGTAGGAACTGAAGAAAATTGGAGTAGTAGTGTGAAAATCAATAGAAAGGAGAAAGAAAGTATGAAGGAAAAGGTCGAAAGTATAATATATAGGGAATCAAAGCTGCTATAGTTACAAATTAATGTAGTTTGTCCAATTTACTGCATATTAGATAGATTGGACGGTCCAGATAAAGTTACTTATCCCAAAGGGCACGCATGAACTTTAGTATGATTGTATGGATCTCGATAGTAGTATGGGAAATCTTACATTTAATAGTTGAAGCTTCTGAGCAAGCTAAGTAAGAGATATTGCTCTGATTTCAATCTACCAACTTGGTAGATTGGATTTAAAGCCTATGATTTAAACAATGGAAGTAGTAACTTAGGACTACCCTTGAAAAAGGAAAGTATGGCTAGTATTTCTTATTTTCAAAATGACATTATTACTTCTCTTAATAGATTTATCAAGAGGAGCCGAGGGGCAAATGTTGATAGAGGTTTTTCCTAAAGGCATAAATCGAATTAGTTAAACCTACTTCCGACCTAACATCCAACCGCATCTCCTCTTTACCTTAGTCTCGACATCTAAAAGGTCTTACTAATCATGCAAGGTAAGTCGAGAAAGGTTGAAAGCTTAAACTTCTATGAGATGGGTTTAACTAGGGAAGGTTGGATAAACTCCTTTTAGCTCTGAGCAACTATTTTTAGGTTGGATCTTAACTTAGTTAGCTTCAAATAGTTCAAGTTCTAACATTGGGCGTGAATAATTAGCTTCTTTATTCGAATAACCACCCATTAGCCACCATGATGTTAGCTACATTTCCCAAAATGAGGGAGTGATTTTAACTTAACTCAAAAGCACTTGCTAGAATTGGAGGGAATTATTACCACATTTAAAAGGATCTCGCAATTATAAAAGGAGGTCAGAAGCAATAGGCAAATTCTTTTAGACTTTTGAGCACTCTACCTGTTATTTTTTTATATCTATCATAAACTCTATCTAAATTAGGCATCGAAATAGCAACACTAGAGTCACCCTAGCACCTCTTAGCCTAATTTCTCCTTATTTTGCATAGTGCTTATAAGTCTAGTGTTCAAGGTATCATCTTACCAAAATTTGATATCAACAATATGTATGAAAAGAAGTTGTATGTCTACTACTTAAAGTTAAAAGGAACTGCAACCCTATTAAAACATTGTTCAAAAGATCATATATATATATATATATATATTCAAATATGGTGTTAATCTAATAATAACTAATCTATTTATTGAAATGGCTTTACTAGATTTTATACTTTTATCAGAACTATCTTAGTCCAAGAGCCCCAAATATAAATTAGCATTGCATTCATTTAGAAAAATTAGTGAAATAGTACCTTTTTGGTAACTTGTAATTAGTAATACTATCAGTTTTTTCAATCCAATATCACAGTATATTAAGTGGTAGTGCTCAAAATTATGTCAATTATAAGTTATGTATATAATTTAAACCACTTAGCATAGTTAGAAAATCTATCAATTAGGTTGAAGTTTCAAAGTATAACATAAATAGTATAGTTAATGTGACATTTGACCATATACCTCTCAAAAATCAATTTATTTACTATAAACTTTCATCAAATCTAAATGTAATTGATAAAATTGATCATAAATGATTTCAATCTTTAATAGAAAAGAAATTGAATATAGTATAAAAGAAGATGAATCAATCATAGAATAAAGATAAATAGAGTGAGATGAATAGAAAACAAGAGAAAGTTTAAGTATGTTATTTCAGTTATAAAGTTTAATATATGAAAATATAGTATAACCAACTTCTTCTGTATCAAGACTATTTATATGAGTCTACAATTACTAAGCGTACATGCACAATAGAACTAAATGAATAAATATTACTCCACCTCAAGATAAAGAGTATATGTTAATTACTACCATCTTGATAATATAAATTTAAATTAATCGATGACCTATGGAGAGCCCTTTAGTGAACAAATTTGCATATTGCAACTTGCTGTAAACATATGTAAGTATGATAACACCTTCAGTGACCTTGTCTATAACAAAATGAAGACCCATTTCAAGATGTTTAATGCATTTCTAGAAAACTGAATTTGGTGCTATGTGGAGTAAGAATTGATTATCACAAAAAGTTGTATTGCTATGTTATAAGTAACATTGAATTCGCAAAGCAATGATAACAATTAAATGATTTCACAAAAAGTGCATGCTAATGCTTTACATTCAGATTATGTTGCTTATGGATATCATCGTTTGCTTCTTGGATTTCCAATATATAGGAGAATTACCAAGGAAAATAAAAACGTAATTGTTAATTTTCTTAAATTTGGATAGCACTCCCCTAAAACCACTACCATTATATGGTGTAATTACTAGATCTAATTTGTAAGAAAAAAACAACTCCTGACCTAGACTTTGCTTTATGTACTTTGATACACTTAACCTAAACCATGAATTGATATTCACTTAAGAGTTTAGGATTGACTATTATAGGTGTTGAAGATGGTTTAAAACCAAGAAAGCCTATTTTTATTAACAAAATAAGTGTAAACTTCCTCTGGCATAACATTGATTCTTTTTTTTTTTTTTTATCTATCTAAGTCCAAACTAATAAAATACTTCAATACACTCAAACCCTTCATGTTAAACCAAATATTCATAAAACTTCTAAACTCTTCAATAAAATCTAAACACTTCTTAGCTATTGCTAAGTCATCGGCATGTATAAGAATAAAAATAAAGTAATCCCCAATCCTTTTAGTAAAAAGAGAACAATCATTATGTGATTATTGAATCCATTAGCTAAAAGACACTTTGTTATTTTACATCTTGCATCTTAAAGATTGCTTCAATCCATATAGTGATTTATTGAGCTTATAAACCAATTTACTACTTTTATTACATCCCCTTGAACTTTTAGTCCTAGTAGAATATTCAACTACACTTCTTTATGAAAATATCCACTTAAAAAAGCATTGTATACATCTATTGGATGAATATGCTAGTTACAGATTGCAATGAGTTAGAAAAAAAAATTAATCTAATAATAGTATTGTTAACACATGATTAAAAGTCTCATAGTAAACAAATTTTTTTTACTATGCCTTTTAGCAACTAATCGAGCTTTATAATGCTCAATAATATCATCAGCTTTGATTTTTAACATATACATCTACTTACATTCAATGTACTAAGCACCCCATATATTACTTTACGCCATATTTCAGGATTCATAGCTTATTCATAACATGAGGGTTCGAAGTGCTTAAAGACTTGAATTAAAAAAGTACAAAAAGAATGGAACAATAAATCATATGACCAAAGCTATTATATGGGATGTGAAGTAGAAAAATAAATTGAGCAATTGGAAGCAGCAGAATTTTCAACTAAAGCAAGATTTAAACCATGAAAATAATTAGCTATGTACAAGGCACATGACTTATTCTTATGTTGTGTCATAATGGATCAAAAGACTAATTAGTTTAGTGCAAATTATTAGTAGAAAAATTATTGATAGATTGTGTTTAAGTAGTAGAATTTGTATGAGTTGTAGATTGAGAAAGAACAATATTATTATCAAATCATGAGAACAAGTGATTTATAAACAAGAAATGTTTAAGAAAAAAGAAGAAAAGTAATTATAAAAAGAAACAATGCGAAAGGGAAAATACTCGACAAAATGAGTATCTTGAGAGATGACTTTTTATCAAGTAAATCATACAATCTATAGCCTTTAATCCCAATAGGATTTCTAATAAACACATAACGATGTATGTGAGCATCAAACTCGAACTTTGTCTACATATATTTGCAAACAAAGTAAATTAAACACTCAAACAATGTGTACAAGAAGGTATTTTGTGAAACAACATTTGATAGTAAGTGATTCCATAAAAAATTGAAGTATAAGTTCTATTAGTCAAGTAAAAAACAAAACACTAGAGTATAGATATTAAGAGTGGATCTCTTACCAAATGTAAATCATGCTTTTTATCTTGTGTAACAAATAGAGAAACAATGACAAGTCTTCCTATAATCAAACTCTATTGTAGAATCTGTTGCATTTGTCATAAATAAAGGGTGTAGTGACGTGAAAAAATCTAAGGTTATAAGTGCATCAAAATTGTTTTGTAGATATTGCAAATGTAAAGGTCACACTATTAATAAGTGTTTCCAACTCATTGCTTGTATGACTAGTATAAAGGGTAAAGGGTAATCAAAGGAAGTCAAAGTTCTATTGCATTTTGTAGTACTAACAAGAGGCAATAGGGATACACTACTGCTCTTAATCATGACCTTAATTGTTTGGAGCTGAATGATAATGCAAGTATAGTGAATAGTGTTATTACAACAGATCCTCTACTAGTATAAATTGTTTGTTAAGAGATGAGGCGAATGTTGAAAAGTAAGCAACTAGATATAAAGGAGCTTCAACATCAGCAAATGTGGTGTAATTTTCTGGTCCCTTTTCTACTCTTAATTAATGTTTTAATGCTTTGAATGTCAATATAGATTCATAGATAGCTGACATAGGTGCCACCGACTACATTACTCCTTTTAAGTTATTACTTCAAAACCAAAAACACATAGAACATCCTTTCTCCTTTGAACTTCCAAATGGTAACATCAAACTTATGAACATTGTTGTAACTATATTTTTGCCTCTGAATATTATTCTTTATAATGTTTTCCTTGTACCTGAATTTATGCATAACCGTTTGTCATTAGTTGGTAAACTTCTCAAAGATTAAACACTAATTGTTACTTTTACCTCTGATGTTTGTCACATTCAAGACCCAACAACTAGCAAGCTCATTACATAAGTAAGAAAAGTGTTTAGACTTTACATACTTAATCTTGCAACCGATATAGGTTGTAAAATTTCTATTTCTGGTACGAATAATGTTCCCATTGAACTATGACAAACTCATTTGTGTCCTGTAGTTGCTTTAACAATATATTCTTTAAGAAATCTACTTTGGTGCGCCCATTTCATGCTATACTACGTCATACTTCTTATTCAAAGCTTAGACATCTTTATCTTTGCAAAGACTTGAAAATGGATGACTTTGTATGTTCAATTTGTTATGAAGCAAAGATGCATAGGTTGCCTTTTCCTCATAGTGAGCGTAAAGCTCCTTTTGCCTTTTGTCTCTAGCACATGGATGTTTAGGGCCCATATCATTTGACTTTCATTATTAGGGTAGACTATTTTCTTATCATTCTTGATAATTTTAGTTGTTCGACTTGGACATATATGCTTAAACATAAGTCACAAGTTCCTTCGTAATTGGAACCTTCTTTAAATATATCCATAATCATTTTCATGTCACACCAAAGTTCATTCGTACTAATAATGTGTTAGAGTTTATTTCCTCGACTTGTAAGTCCTTATTTGATAACTTAGGTATTATACACCAACGTACCATGACTTACACACCACAACAAAATAGGTGAGTAGAGCAAAAACATCAACACCTTTTTGATACTTCTCATACTTTAAGCTTATATACTAATTTACCTAAAGAATTTTGGAGTGAATGTGTTTTACATCCACCTACCTTATTAATAAGATGCTTATGGCCACATTAGATTGGAAAACACCATATAAAGTTTTGTTTGGATATAAACCTAACTATTCACACTTGACAACTATTGGTTGCCTATATTTTTTTTCCTAATTTGCCTTCCTATGACAAGATTAAACCTAAGGGTATTAAGTGTATTCACTTAGGTTGTTTGCAAGAACATAAAGGATATAAACTATTTGACATAGTTAATATATGGATAGTAGTTAGCAGGGATGTTGTCTTCTATGAACAAATTTTCCCATTTAAGAATGTTACGTGTTCCTTTGCTTGTACTATTGATTATGTTGATGTTATCATTTCTCATTCACCTAATTTTACTAATAATATCATTTCCCATCCACTTGTTCTTTTTTATTATTCTAAGTCTCCTGTTTTTATAGCTGATTCTTCACATACACATTAGCCATCAAATGACATTCCTTTACATTAGTCTATTAGGTAGAGAAGACAACCTCAATGGTTGTAAGATTTTGTATGTCATGTCCATAATATTGCTTATGCTACAGTACCTTCATTACCATATCCTTTCACACCATATCCTTTGTTTCATGCTTTTACTTTTGCTTATTATCCTTTTGACTATGTTTCCTCTTTGGCTAATGTGCTTGCTATCCTTGAACCTACTTGTTATTCAGAAGCTATAAAACATAAAGAGTGGATTGAGGCCATTAATATAGAACTATTAGCATTGGAAAAGAATAGTACTTGGAAGTTTACCACTTTACCAAAGGGAAAAAAAAGCCATAGGCTTTAAGTAGGTACATGAAGTAAAATTTTGAGATGATGGACAAGTTGAGTGGCACAAGGACAGATTAGTAACCAAAAGGTATACTCAAGTTAAGGGAGAAAACTATATTGATGCTTCTTCTCCCATTGCAAAATTTAAGACTATTTGGATTTTGTTGGCTATTGCAATTGTTAAAGGGTGGCCTTTGCACTAAATTGACGTCAATAATGCCTTCTTCATAAGCATATTGATGAAAAAATCTATATGCATACTCCTTTAGGTTATTCTAATGCCAAATCGAATCAAGATTATTAGTTAAAGAAGTCTTTATATGGTTGAAAACACACTTTACGTTAATGGAATTTAAATATTTCAAATTTTCTTCTTAGTTATGGTTTTACTCAATCAAAAAGTGATTACTCTTTGTTCATAAGAACTAATTCTTTTGTTTTTCTTGTTGATGACATATTATTGACAAGCATTAACAAATAGCCTATTGCATCACTTAAGTTATTATTGGATTCTTAATTTACCATTAAGGATTTAGGGTTAGCTAGGTTCTTTTTGGGTTGGAATTATGTCATATGTAATCTAGTTTGCTTATTCATTAGAGGAAATTTATTTTGGATATCTTATATGATTTTAGATTGACTAGTGTTAAGCTAGTGTTACTCTTTCCCTTAAGGAGTTAAACTTGATGTTACTTTTAGTTTACCACTTACAGATTCATCTTATTATCGGCATCTTATTGGACTTTTGTTGTACTTATCCTTGACAAGGTTAGATATATCTTTTGCAGTTTATAGGTTGAACCAGTTCATGTCATCTCCACATTCCACACATTTGCATAGTGTTATTCATCTTTTAAGATATCTCAAAGGCTTTGCTTCTCTTGGTCTTTTTAACCTAGCTGATAACTCTTTATCTTTACTTGCTTACTTGAATTTAGACTTAGGATCTTACCCAATAGATTGCAAATCTATCTATAGTTACTTTGTTATGCTAGGATAAGCTCTTGTCTCTTGGAAAACCAAAAAGCAATCTACGATTTCTAGTTCTTATGCTAAAGTAGAGTATCAGTGTATAGCTTCTAAAACTTAAGAGTTATTATGGGCATCTTACATTCTGAGAGACCTTGGTGTTCATATTTCCCTACCTATCACTTTATGCTATAATAATCATTCAACTTAACTAATTTCATTGAATCCTTGCTTGCATAATAGGACTAAACATACAGATATTGACATGCACTTCACTAGAGACGAAGTCTTAGTTGGCTTCTTTAAGATCATTCATGTTCCTTCCCAATTGTAACATGTTAATCTCCTTATAAGGCCTCTTATAGAGGCTATTTTACATTCCCTATAGGCTAAGTTAGGTTTTCATGAAGACCTAACTTAAAAGAGTTGTTGCATGGGGGGGTTGGTTTGGATTTGACACTTGTATAGTTAGCTTCATTTTATTTATACTTTAAAGAGTACTAACAATAATGGTTACTTAACAAAGTTACTAGCAGGAGTATTTTTTTCATTAATAAAGTAGTTTAGTTACTATAAGTTAACATTAGCATAATAGCATCATAAATAATTGTAATAGACTTAACCATTTAGTTGATTAAAGAAATTCATTCTTCATCATTCTTTTCATTACTTTACCTTCTTCACAAAACATTTATGTTTGATGCAATCTAACATCTAATCAAAATCTCAATTAACAATATCATTAAATTCAAGCTTTACTTGGTAATATAATTAAGTAACTTGAGCTGGACTTAACCATGGTGGAATGGATCTCAAGTAAACATAAACATAATCAAATAGTTCATGAGTAAATTTGACTAAACTTTACCTCTATGGATGAGGGAATCCTGTTATAATGGTTACATATATGTAGAGTGAGTTCTACATTACTTCAAAGTATGGACTTGTAGTGACATGTGGAGATGACTTGGAGAAAGGCAATAAGAGGAAGTAAAAAATCTTAAGGAGTTATGCACATATGATAGGAGTAAGAGTGATAGAACATCAACCCTATTATTCTTAAGAAGAGGGAGTATATCCTTCATTTTAAACTTGTTTGATCTTTTATAGTGACAGTCTAGCAACATAATGTTGGTTCTTTAGATCTCTCAATTATCGAATGTAGATGATCTTAAATATGGAGTTCGATTGTTGATTACATTTTAGGATCACATTAATGGCCAATAGCTATGATAAATAATTTTGATTGATTCTTTTATGAGCTCTTCCATGGGTGAGCTCTTTGAGAGAATGAATTTTCTTAAGAAAGGTTGAGAACAAACAAATCAGTTTAATGATTCTTGCTCAAATCTTATTATGCTAAATCTACTTATATCATCCTAAGTCCATAGACTTGATTGCCCAAATTTTATCATTTATCTCAAATAATCATGTTTAACTCACTACAAGGCCTAAAGTGCAAAAGTGTAAAAACCATTTTGGTACTCTAAAGCCTCTAATGTTGATTAGATTTTAATTTTGGGGGAACATTTTGTAGATCTTCATTAATAAAGAACCTATCTTTCACTCTCAAGAAATTTTCAGTAGTTTTGTTAATGAAATCATCTCTTGTTTCTTTTTTTTTTTTTAGGGTCAAGTCTTGTTACTTTATGTTAAGCTAGGTGGTATTATAAAGCAAAATTCTTTTGTAGTTGAAAAAAAAAAAAAACAGAAGTGGTGCTTTCAAAGTAGGCAGAAGGAGAGTAAAGCCTTCAATATTCAACTGAAGATGGAATTAGAGCTTTTGTTAAGATATTACCAATTTAAGCTTTGCATTGAGAGTTAGCATGCCTTAGAGAAGAGTGTAATGGCATGTTGGAATCCAACAATTAGTTTGATGATGATTGAATCACATTTTTTCTTCTACCAAAACTAAGTAATCATTAGATGTGGTTAAAAAACACAAAAGGGGTTGTGTTGACATTGGAAAAGCAAGGAAAAAAAGATTTAGTAGTACTATAATATGTTATGTGAATTGATGATTAGCATGTTTAAAAAATTATCATTTAAATTGTTAAGTTTGTAAACACCTCATTTTTGCCATTTTTTATTTTCATTTTAGTTGAGCCAAGTTAAAAAATAAACAAAATTTAAAAAAAGAAAATGGTAAAAAATAATAAAAATAAAATAAAAGAAAATAAAAATATAAAAAAGAGAGAGTCGAATCGTATTAGGTCAAATAGTATTGAATCGTATTGAGTCAAGTCGAGCTAAGTTATGTTGGATCATTTAATATCAAATCGGAGAGCGATATATGATTAATTTAATAAATTATTAAGTCATTTAAGGGTTGGGTTTTATTAAAATAACTTTGACTCAGTCCGATTTAAAATAGAATTTTATTTAATTTATGTTAGGCCATAATAGACTTAGGATTTATTAAATAAGTTATTGGGCTATATCTAATTGGATCAGATTGGGTCTTGAAAAATAGAAAGCTTGAATTAAGTAAGGTTTTTAGAAGTTAGGGTAAATTTTCAAATAATTATTATCGAATCTTTCGTATTTTAACTATGAAAGATTCAATTGTTGGTTTATAAATAGGAATTTTACAGTAAATTTTAGGGACGTTTTCTAGTTTTCATATTTTTACAACATCCATAATAATTCCACTATTACAATCCAAACTCTATGCTTTAAGACCAATCGTACATCCCCAAAACTGAAATTCCATACCATCAAACACAATCTATTCGAAGCCCCTCGTCCTTAATCCAATTTTCAATGTACACGTCAATTTGCCCAACAGGTCCCCGTAACATCACTACAATCTACTTAAAGCTTGACTAATGCAAATCAATCCAAAGTCTGAAGTCAACTTTCCAACTTCAATCCCCTGTATTAATCCAATTCCAAATCTAAAGTCAACTTTCCAACAAACTAAACACAAATTTTCGAAGCTTGATAACCAACTTTCCGTAATCCAGATTTCCAATTCCAAATTTCCACAATCTAAATTTCCAATTCCAATCCGAAGCCCATGATCATCTGATGCCATCCTCTTTCAACGCCTATTGGAATACCAACAATTCGAATCGTCTCTTAGCCAACAACAGTTGAAACCAAATTGACAGGTCAACGTCAAATGCTCTAACTTGCACAGCCCTTGACATAATCACAATTTACTAACTGAAGCAACCCCATCCTCAATCTAACGTCAGCAGCAATCCAGACAACAAGCATACGAATAAAACATTAATATGAACAGGAGCACAACACCCAAACAATCCACCTCTTGATTACGACGTATGATCAACACATATGACTCGATTTATCAGTAAAAAATGTTTTATTTCATTTTGTTGCTTATTTTATTTTAATTCAATTACTTTTACTAATTAATTTTTGTTTTAGTACAGGTTTATTATTTTTATCGTTAGATATTTTTTAGATAATTTGAGTTTTTTAATGAATTTAGTTAATTGAAAAATTGCATTTTTTTAATAAGATCGTACTTTTTTTTTTAAAAAAAATATACATATCTTGCAGTTGAGATACATATCATGTAGCTAAGATACGTATATTGTGGTTGAAATACGTATCTTGTAGTTGAGATACTTATCTTACGGTTAGGAAAGATACGTTTCTTACGGTTGAGATTTAGAAAAAATACGTATCAATATATGTATCTTGTAGTTAAAATTCAAAACAGATACGTATGAAGATGTGTATCTAACCGTATCTTCAACATATTTTATAGTTATGATTTAGAAAAGATATCTCTTGACACGTAGTGTTTTTAAAAATAATAAAATAAAATCTTAACTGGGATTTTAAAAAAGATTAAGTTAGTTAGAATTCTTTAAATTCAAGAACTTTAGATTTCTTAGGTTTTTTTTAAAGAAAAAATAATAAATTAATAAATAAACATAAACTTAGCTCAATTTTTGAAATAAAAAGAATCCACCTACTAAATATTTTATAAAAAGAGAATTACAGTCGATTTGATCCCAAATAGTACGTATGTAAGCACCTTCGAGGTAACAACATAAAAATAAAAACTTTTTTTCCCTTTTTCTTAAAAATTCGTAATAAAAAAATAAGAAAAGACCTCTCTGGGACCTATAGACCTTATCCTCTTACATCATTCTTTTTGAAAAAAAGGGGTAGTTATTTTTAAAATATAGGAAAAGCCCGATTAATTTGTGGTTGATTTGATTTTCTTTTCTAATAAGGGGGAAATTTACAAAAAAAAAAAACAATAAATCTTATATATAAGTATTCACGAGCTTCATGTTTTAAAAATCATATTTTGGACTTACTTATATATAAGGTTTTTTTTTTTTTTTTTACCGTGGGTTCATCATATTTCTTATAATTTATTAATTATTAACCCTTAATGCATTGCATACGTGCGTAACATATTGTATTTTTTTTTTATATATTTGAATTTTTTTTTATGCTCGTTTCTTTGTGAATATTTTATTTTTTGTACTATATGTGTTTTATTTTTTTTCATCATTTCTTGATGAGTAAAAGATTGCGTAATTTCTACGAAAATTCTTTAAAAAAGTTGCAAAATTATTAATGTCATATTCAACTTTATTGTAAATTTAGTAGTGTTGTTGTAAATAATCACTAAATTTCATTTTATTTATATTTTTATGTAATTTATATATGGAGAGTTAGGGTAGTATCAATCCAGAGCTTGTCCATGAAGTTTAGTTAGATAGGTATTCCTTCCCTGAGGCCATCTTGGAATCTTAGTTGAACTAGCTTTTGCCTACCAAGCAAGATCATATTCGTAAGAAGATTGGGTCGATCAATTCCCTCATGCGGGTCCAACTCCACTAGTCACTAATTCAAGCCATTATCCATTACTGGGATCTAAAGTCTACAACTTTCAATTTCGGTATGCATGTGTTGATACATACTATAGAAAAATACTTGCAGCTACTTAATGCTCTGCCTCTCGAAGTAGGCATAACTATCTCAGATCTCAGAGTCTAGCCTAAGAAAGCTTTCATGACCCTGTTGGGAGTCAAAAAGTCAGCTTTGGCACTGTTCTTATCTTCAGAGGGCAAGAAGTGTCTTAGTATCTTAAGATTAGCAAAGTGGTTCTCAAGCCCAAATGCTTAGTAGAAATATCGTCGGATCTTTTGTAAAGGATACAAATCGCAGGCTTAGAATAGGGTCAACACCTTTATCATAGCAGTGTTTGGGATAGTAATATTTCCTGTCAAATATGGTCAAGTCCATTATACAGTAGTCGAACTAGTGACTCAATTTTTAGCCAGTAAATCCTATGTATCAGTGTTATTGGCAGAACAGTTCATGACACTTACCCACTTAAAGAAGCAGGAGCATGGGTACTTCACGGCTAACCCTACAATTCTTACCGTATGGTTTCTTAATCATACATAGGGGTATAGAGGGAATCTTCTCAGAAAGTCTTTAACTAAAAATATGAATCTGATTAACGACTTTACCTGCCATCTTAAGGTACTAGATGAAGCTCGGTTTAATGGATAGGTGTTAGTTATTAGCAAAATGCAGTCAGTAGACTTTATGTAGATAGCTAGATGTAGCTACTGCACTTAAGCTATCTTAGGATGTGCCGACTATGTAAGGGTTACCCTTATCTATATTACAGGTTGTACGAGATATTCTTAGCTTGTGTCACCAAACAATTAGGTCCACTTCAAGAGATGGCCTATAGAAACTCCTTGGACATCGTCACGGTGAATTATTAAGATCTTTGTCTACTTATGGCTACTCTAATTCAATGATTAGTAGAACTCGTAAAGTTGTGGGAACAAAGAGAAGTCAAGAAGATAGTTAATGTGGTAAGAGGCAAAGTTGGAGAATATCGAGCCACCAAGCAGTTCATCTATGATCAGTTGGAGAAGATTAGAAAGATATGATATGAAGCTCCAAACGTATTCAGACACAAGCTATAACTAATACGTTTTTTAAGCCACCGAGCAGACCTACCAAGATATTATATGAGCTAGAGTTGAAGCTTAGTTGCAAGAAAGTAAGAGAATCATTGAAGAGTTAAAGTTGAAAAATGATAGACTAGTAGAAGAAAATCAATTCTTGAGGAGCAAGATTCGAGAAAGGGATGTTATAGTCCAAAGACTTATGAGATAAGTTGATGAAGCCCATCTTAGCCAAACCGTTAGCTCTTATAGATATAGGAATTGAGTTTTTTCTTTAAGATGATTAGTTAGGAGGTTTTCATTTCTTTTAGTCCATTGTATAAGTTGGATTTTATGATTATTAATAAATTTGTAGCTTTATTAAACAAAAATCTTTATTGATTGTACAGTCTCTTGCTCATTTTTTTCCTTGATGGTTGACTTTCAAATAAATAATAAAAAAAGAAAACAATAGAAAAAAAAATTAAAATAAGAAAACAAAGAAAAAAGAAGAAAAAATATCTTTAATTCACCAAAAAGTCTAAAACTTGGGTTTTTACATAGGATTTCGAAGATAACGTCCAAGTGAACAAACCTCGCTAGAAGGCCGATATTCATTAATTCTAAGGTAAGGATGTCAACCTAAGGTATTGGAAATGTCGGTCAAATCGAGCCTAACCCAAAAGTTGCAATCTTGGAGGAAAACATGAACAAGATGGCTAAACAGATCTAGGTCCTTACTCAGGCTATTGGAATTCTCAATAATAGACAAAGATCCTAAGTCAACTTTAATCCGAATGCAAAAGCGACCCCTCCCCTTGAATTAGAAGATGAAGAGTCGATTCCTAATGTTGAGATATGGAGGAAGGAGATTGAGGAGAAGCACCGAGAGATGGAAAGAGAGTTTATGTAGAAGTTGATTGAGAAGATGAAAATCTTAGAAATAGTTAATCGATTTAAGTAAATGGGGATGATCAACTTGTTGACATATGAAGGTGATGACTCCCTCGAAAGATTTAAGGTGCTTGAATTCAAGAAATACAATGGGACTGGTTGGCCAAAACTCCCTGCTAGGTTATACATCAGGAAAATGGGGAAATATATGAAGTATGATAAGGTGATGGTCCAGACTTTTCAGAATTGCTTGACTAAGCCTGCCTTAACTTAGTATTCCCAACTGGATTTGAATGAGATCGATACTTAGCATAAGTTAACACGGGCTTTCTACAACCAGTATAAGTTTAACATTAAAGTAGCCTTGTCTATGTAAGATCTAAATAATCTACGAATGAAGGCTAATGAGAGCTTTAAGAAATATGCTTAGAGATGGAGGGGCATGGCGGCTAGGGTGACTCTACCCTTAGTAAAAAGAACTTAACTTTCACCTTCATCAACACTCTTAGAAGTCCATATTACCAACATCTAGTTGAGCACCCCGCCTCTAACTTTGTAGAAATTGTAACCTCGGGGTGCCAAATTAAGGAAGCTATTGCTATTAGGAGGCTTCCTAATCTTGAAGCAGTTAAGAAGAAGACACCTCCTGCAAGATTTTCTAGTAAAACCAAAGAAACTACCGTAAGTGTTGTCATTATTGGCAACCTGGTCAAACTTGTAGCCTCAGTAGCCATGATAGGACAATCTAATCCCCCGTTAAATCCGAGTTAAAACAAATTGCCTGTTAAGAAGACAATTTACTTATATTCCCATTCCTTTAAGCTAAGTTCTTGTATGACTAAGGAAAGAAAATCTTTTGACATTTGAAACACCAAGGGAAGGACAAAGACCGAGAGATTATAACTTGGAGCTTCGTTGTGATTATCATTTGGGGCAAGTAAGGCATTCTATAGACTAGTGTTGAAGACTCAGACATAAGATCCAGGATGTTATTGATGCAAAATTGGTGCAAATGGATTTCATTCAAACTCCTACTCCTAACTTAGGTAACAATCCTTTACCAAATCATGGAAATTCAATCAACATGATCATTGCTGAAGGTTCTGAACCAAAGATTGATTTAGACAATTTCCCTAACACTATTGAGAAGATAGGTTGGAATCTGAGATAAGCCAGGTATTTGCAGAATATGAATCTCAAGGATAGAACCTAGATTAGATCAACAATATATCAATTGCTGAAGGATAGGAAGATAAAGAAAGCCGATATTATGGCTATGACGATTCCAAAACCACGAAAGAGAAGTACTTAGAAGGAGCTTAGGGAAATGTAAGAAGTTGGAGATCCAACAATTGACACACTAGGTGAACCATCAGGGAAGTTTAAGTATTTGGTAGATTACGCCAATTCACCCGCCACATATGCTAATGAACCACCCACTGGATGGGGTCTTGAATTTGAGAAAGAAGACAAGCTTATTGCAAAAGCCAAAAAGATAGTTGAGATGGTTAAAATGATTGGAGATGGAGCCGTTGGTTTTTGAGTATTATGGGAAGACTAAGAAGGTTAAAGAATTGGGTAAGCCCAAGAAGATTGCTTTTAATGTCTTAATAGCCCTAGAGAATTACAAAGCAGCACCTCTAGATTACCAAGCAGTGAATCACATAATCATGTCCTCATCACCTATGGTTAGTGGGCTTACACGCACAGGATGAGTTTATGATCAAAACGAGGAAGCTAAGAGGAAATCTACTATGGAAGAGGCTTCCTAAAAAATCTTTGAAGATACAGAGGATATAGATCAAAATGTTGCCTAAAAGATAGTGAAAGCTAGTGAATATAAGATTATGGATCAGCTAACCAAAGTATTGACCCAGATCTCTCTAATGGGCTTGCTATTATCATTAGATATTCAATGGGAGGCACTAATCAAAATTCTGAAAGATATCAAAGTACTTGAAGGGATTTCTATTAAGAAGCTAGGATTGGTGGTGAATTCGATATTTGCAATGAATCATATTTTGTTCTCGCCAGATAAGCTAGGTGAAGAAGGAGACTAGCATACAAAGCCCCTTTTCATAGTGGTCAAGTGTATAGGGAAAGTGGTTGCTCGAGTTCTAATAGATAATGGGTCTTTACTGAATGTATATCCCTTGGTGATACTCAATTTACTTAGAGTAGATTCAACTGACATAAAGCTAAGCTCGATTTCAAGAAGGGCTTTTGATGGATAAAAAAGAGAGATAATTGGAGAAATTGGGCTGCAGGTCGATATCGGTCTATAGATGTTTACTATTCTATTTCAAGTTTTAGATATACGTGGACTATTATTCTTTTGTTGGAAGACCATAGATTTACTTAGTAAGGGCAATTCCATCTAGTCTATATCAGAAAGTGAAATTCATAGCCAATGGGCAGTTGGTTACTATTTTCGGGGAGTAGGATTATGAGATTTACAACGAGACGACTATTCCATATATTACGAGTGAAGAATTAGAGGAGCTAGGGTTGCAAATTTTTAATGAAGTTAGAATGATCGAAGAGTCAAGACAGGGGGTACAGGGTCGCTTGAAATTGCCTAAGTAGTTGATTGGAACGTTCGGCTTGGGTGTGAGCCTATTGAAGAGATGATCTAAGAAATGAAGGCTAAAACCCGAGGAAAGAGAGGAGATCAACTATACCATGCTCACATGGACTTTCCAAATATCTATCAGACATTCCTAGTACCAACTGGTATTCAAGAACCCAAAGTAGCCAGTTTTATTGAAGGCTTTGCCTTAGCAATGCAGCATCGATCCAGATGAGAAGAAAGATATTAACGTACCAGTTTTCTTATGCAATTGGTTTTCCATTCTCGTTAATAGGTTTCTTTAGAAAAGCAATATTAGATTAATTAGGAACATTCAATTTTGATAATTAGTTCGATTAGTTAGGCCTTTTCTTTTAGACAATTTGAATTAATTTATTTAATAAAATTCGTTCCTTTCTTTCCATGAATTCTTCCTTGTTATTTATTCGCTATCCTTTTTTCTTTTTTCCTTTACTTTTCAGATTCGATAAAAATGATGAACGTAATAGATATCTTACGCATGTAAATGATGAAAGTACTAATATCACCTTCGACTCTACTGGGTTAGACGTTAGAGATGATATTGAGACTCTGAATGAAATATAAGAGAGTTAGCATCGATTTAAATAGGGTAGAGTGATTATTAATGTACCGATGGTTGTGATTAATTTAGGAATAGAAGAAAATCTATGAAACTTGAAAATTGGCGATAATTTAGAGGATGATAAAAAACAAGAGTTGTCACAATTGTTAACAAAGCACCTAGACATATTTGCTTGGTCTTATGAAGACATGCCCGATTTAGATTCATCTATCTTAGTTCACAAATTGCCAACAAGGGAAGAGATTAAGCCAAAAAGACAAAATCTTAGGTAGTTTAAGCCATGTATACTCCTTAAAATAAAAGAAGCGAAGAAATTGTTGGAAGTCGAGTTCATAGAAGTATCAGATTACCCTGAATGGGTAGCTAATGTGGTATCAGTGTTGAAGAAAAATGGGAAAGTTGAGGTCTATATAGATTTTCGTGATTTAAACCAAGCGATACCAAAGGATAATTTCCTTTGCTATACGTTGATGTATTGGTGGATAAAATAGCTAAAAATCATCTTTTCTCATTTATGGATGGTTTCTTGAGATAAAATCGGATTAAAATGGTAGAAGAAGATAAAATCAAAACCACTTTCATTACCACTTAGGGAACGTTTTGTTATCGCATGATGCCTTTTAGGTTGAAGAACGTTGGGGCAACTTATTATTGTGTTGTGGTTGCCTTATTTCATAACATGATGCATTAGGAAATTGAGGTTTATGTAGATGATATGATTGCCAAATCTAAGAAGGATGAAAATCATGTAGATATTTTATGTAAGTTATTTGAGCGATTGAGGAAGTTTCAACTAAAAATGAACCTCCAAAAGTACACCTTTGGAGTAACTTCAAGCAAACTATTGGGTTTTGTAGTCAGTAGAAAAGGAATTGAAGTAGACTTAGATAAAGTTAAGGTAATTGTAAACATGCCTATACCTAAGATTGTAAAAGAAGAACAGGGATTGTTGGAAAGCTTGAATTACATTGCTTGATTTGTATCATAGCTAATCGATAAATGCAAACTGTTATTCAAATTTTTAAGAAAGAATGCAACAATAGACTGGGATGAAGAGTATGACCAAGTATTTATTGAAATTAAGGAATATCTTATGAATCTGTTAGTATTGGTTACTCCTACATCGAGACGGCGGTTGATTCTTTATTTGATGATTGTTCCTAAATTGATAGGATACATGCTAAGGGCAAAAAATTGAAACAAGCAGAAAAGAGCACTCCATATACTACTTGAGCAAGAAGTTCACAGAAGGCGAAGAAAAATACTTAAAAGTGGAAAGAACGTATGGATAATGCGTAGGCTTAGGTAGTATACTCTCTATTATTCAATAAAATTGTTGACAAAACATGACCCATTAACAAAAGTTGACATTAATTGAGAGAATTTCGAAATGATAGATGCTACTCTCTAAGTTTGATATCAAGTATGTGAGTTAGAGTTCAGTTAAAGGGCAGGTGATGGCTGATCAATTAGCAAAATACCTATTAGAAGATAAGGATAATGGTTCAGAGGCACAATTTCCTGATGAAAATGTGCTGATGACAAATGAATTAAATGATGAGAAATTGGGATGGAGGACGTGTTTTGATAGAGTAGCCAATGGGTTTGGTTGTGGGATAAGAGCAATGTTGGTATCAACTGAAGGTAACCATTTCCTTATGGCAGCGAGATTGATGTTTCCATATATGAACAACATAGCATAATACGAAGCCTATATTTTGGGGCTCAAAATGGCAGAGATTCTTCCCTTATAATTCTCCAAATCTTGGGAGAATATAAGATGAAGGATGAGAAATTGATACCTTATTATGAATACTTAAGCAAGGTAATTGAAATATTCTAAGATATTTCATTCACTTACATTCCAAGGACCCAAACTCAATTTGCCAATGCATTGGCCACGTTAGCTTCAATGGTGAAAGTTATGAATGGGATAGAAATTTTACCCTTGAAGATTGTGGTAGAGGAAAAATCGGCCTTTTGCTTGATAATTGAAGAGAAGAAATCAAAAGAACCTTGGTATTGTGATATCAAAAAGTTACTTTAAATAGGGGAATTTCTTGATGAGGCTGATAGAAAAGATAGAAAAACTTTAAGAAGATTGACTACTCATTTCCTATTAAGTGGAGCGACATTGTACAAGAAATTACTAGATGCAACATTGCTAAGGTATGTAGATAAAGAAGAAACTAAGAAATTAATGAAAGAATTACATGAGGGAGTATGTGGTCCTTACATGAATGGGTACATGTTAGCTAGAAAAATCATGAGGATGGGATATTTTTGGATGATGATGGAATTAGATTGTATTAGGTATGTGAGGCATTGTCACCTATGTTAGATATACGCTAAAAAAATCAATGCTCCTCCCCAAGAATTGCATGTATTATTGACTCCTTAACCTTTCTTAATGTAGGGGATAGATATGATTGAACCGTTTTTGCTAATGGCTTCAAATGAACATAGGTTTATTTTAGTTGCAATCGATTATTTTTAAAAAGTGGATGGAAATAGCTTCGTATGCCACAATGACTAAATGAGTGGTGGTCAAATTCCTAAAAAGAGATATTATTGCAAGATATGGTGTACCTGAGTCTATTATTAGAAATAATGGGACAAATTTGAACAACAAGCTGATGGATGAAGTGTGCAGCCAATTCAAGATAAATCATAAAAACTCGACTTCATATTGACCTCAGATGAATGGGATAGTTGAAGTCGCTAATAAAAATATCAAAAGAATCATTAAGAAGATGGAGACCACTTATAAGGATTGGCATAAGATGCTTCCCTTTGCTCTCATGATTTATAGAACCTCAATTAGAACCTCTATTGGTGCAACACTGGTGGAACTAAAGTAGTACTACTGGTAGAAGTAGAAATATCTTTATTCTGAATGTTGGTGGAAACTTAGCTTGATGAAGCATAGTGGGTGAAGAAGCGAATGTAACATTTGAATCTCTTAGATGAGTGAAGACTTGCAATGATATGTCATAGTCAATGCTACTAATAGAGAATGATTTGAGCTTTTAACAAGAAAATATGCTTGAAGTACTTTAAAGAAGGAGACTTCGTGTTAAGGAAAGAATTGTTGAATGCAAAAGACCCTAGGGCCAAGTTTGCTTCGAATATCAGGAGTCGCATTAGTGTTGACAGAAATGGATGGCTTAGAATTAAGGAGGTCAGTGAATTCAGATGTCATAAGTTGTATTATCTATGAAAACTGAGTTCAATAAAGATTTCAATTTTTCTTGAATTGTTTATAGTTAATCTTTCATAGCTTACAAGTAAAGTTGATATCCATGAACATTCCCAAATTTGGATGGTCATCGACTGATAAACACTTTACTAATTATCCCTTGTACATTATGTTTCTTAGCCTCATACATTTAAACACCAAACACTTACCAATAAATCTAAATCACCAAATAAATTGAAATCAAATGTTCTTAATAATTTATTCTTGTTTGTTTTGAAAAGAGATTTATTGTTCAAGAGTCATAGAGAGTAAAAATTGAAACTTGGCGACGATGAAAGCAAAATCAAGATATGAGCATAGTATAGACGTATGATTTGTCAGCAAAAAGTTTAGAAGGTTTTATTGAAATAGAAAAGAAAGAAAGGAAAAGAAAGAGGAAGAGAAAGGAAAAGAAACAAGTATGACCCTTTAGTGAAATTCTACTAATCAAATGAGTGAATATTGAAAGTCAATATGAGCATGTTGATTGGTTACTATTTGAGAAATTCTTCAGTTCCAGGTAAAATGATCTTAAAAGTTCCTGAATGAGATATTTAGGAAACTTAACAAGTCTTTTTGAAATCGTAAAGAGATCTATCATCTTTGTATTATCTACCTAAAACCAGTTTTTTTGAAATCTTGATAAGATCTATCCTCTTCGGATCACTAGAACAATGCCAAAATCTTAAAGAGGCCTATCCTCTTTAGATTAACTAAAACAAATTTTGAAGAGATCTAATCGATCTTGGCAAAAATAGGTATCTCTTTTATCTTTATAGTAAAGTTCTAATCGATCTTTACTATAAAGAGGAGCAGTTGTAAACACCTCATTTTTGCTATTTTTCATTTTCATTTTAGTTGAGCCAGGTTAAAAAATAAACAAAAAAAAAATAGTAAAAAATAATAAAAATTAAAAAACAAAAATTAAAAAATAAAAATGAAAAAAATAAACAAAGAGAGAGTCGAATCGTATTGAGTTTAATTATATCAAGTCAAGTCATGTCATATTAAATCAAGTTGAGTTGAGCTGAGCCGCATCGCGTTGAATTGTTTAATATCAAATCGAATAACAGTGTATTATTAATTTAATAAATCATTAAGTCATTTGAGGGATGGGCTTTATTAAAATAATTTTAGCCTAGTCTGATTTAAAATAGAATTTTATCTACTTTATATTGTGTTAGAATAGACTTAGGATTTATTAAATAAGTTATTGGGCTATATCTAATTGGATCGAATTGGGCATTAAAAAATAGAAAGCCCAAATTAAGTAGAATTTCTAAAAGTTAGGGTAAATCTTCAAAGAATTATTATTGAATCGTTAGTATCGAATACGAAAGATTCAGTCATTGGTTTATAAATAAGAATTTATCGGTAAAGTTTATGGATGTTTTCTAGTTTTCTTATTTTTACAACATCCATAATAATTCCATTGTTACAATCTAAACTCCATGCTTCACGAAGCCGATATTCTATACCATCAAACATAATCTATCCGAAGCCCCTCATCTATAATCCAATTTTCAATTTATACGCCAACTTCCCTGATAAGCCCCCTCTGACGTCGCCACAATCTACCTAAAGCTTGACCAATGCAAACCAATCTAAAGTTTGAAGTCAACTTTCCAACTTCAATCCCTTGAATTAATCTAATTCCAAATCCGAAGTCAACTTTCCAGCTAACCAAATACAAATTTCTGAAGCTTCACGACCAACTTTTGCAATCTAAATTTCCAAAGCTGAGCGACCAACTTTCCACAATCCAGACAATTCCAATTCCAAATTTTCGCAATCTGAATTTCCAATTCCAATTCCAATCCAAAGCCCACAATCATCTGATGCCATCCCACTTCAACGCCTATTGGAACTCCAACAATTCAGATCATCCACTGACTAACAATAACTAAAACTAATTCGATACGTTAAGGTCAAATGCTTTAACTTGCATAGCCCCTAACAAAATCACAATTCACTAACTGAAGCAACCCCATCCTCAATCTAACGTCAACAGCAATCTGGACAACAAGCATACGGACACAACATTGATACGAACACGAGCACAACATCCAAAAATCTACTTCTTGATCACAACCCATGATCAACATGCATGACTCGATTCTTTGATAAAAATTGTTTTATTTCATCTTCTTACTTATTTTATTTTAATTCAATTATTTTTACTAATTAATTTTTGTTTTAGTGCAGATTTATTATTTTTATTGTTATATCGTTGGATTTTTTTAGATAATTTGAGTTTTTTTGGTGAACTTAGTTAATTGAAAAATTACATTTTTTTAATAAAATCTTTTTTTTTTAAATATATGTATCTTACGGTTAGGAATTAAAAAAGATATATATCGAGATACGTAAGATTCAAATAAGATACGTATGAAGATATACATCTAATCGTATCTTTAACATATTTTATAGTTGAAATTGAGAAAAAATATCTCTTGACATGTAGTGTTTTTACAAAAAAAAAAAAAAAAAATCTTAATCGGGATTTTCAAAAAGATTAAGTTAGTTAGAATTTCTTTAGATTCAAGAAAATTAGATTTCTTAAGGTTTTTTTTAAAAGGAAAAATAATAAATTTATAAATAAATATAAACTTAGCTCGATTTTCAAAACAAAAAGAGTCCACCCACTAAATATTTTATAAAAAGAGAACTACAGTTGATTTGATCTAAATAGCGGATACGTAGGCACCTTCAAGGCAACCGCATAAAAATTAAAAAAAAAAACATTTTTTCCCTTTTTCTTAGAAATTCGTAATAAAAAATAATAAAAAACAACTCTAGTTATCTTTTGTATATTTACATATATATATATATATATATATTTAGTAATTTTAGCAAATGATAAAAATAAAGGCTCATCAATTTTTCTTTAATTTTTATATGGTGACTTAGTCTTAATAGGTTGGCCTTCAAATCCAATTTTTTTGTTTTTATGGTTTAATTTTCTTGAAACCATTTCCATAAAAAATATTTCTTAGAAATTATGTAGGTCAGTAATCAAATTAAGCTTCATAGAATTAATTACAAGTTGAATGATATGGGTGACTCCACTTTATGGGATTGATCACAATGTCGTATGCACCATAATGTAAGTAGCATTGTTTTTTGAACTTAGATTGAGCATTAATTGATGATATCAACATTATCTATACTAAGGAATCAATGTTTTAACAAATCATCTTATATTTTCAATTGATAGTTCATATTAAAATGGTTAAGGGACATGCTTACATGATAGATAATTGGGCTACTATAGATAAAAATTGCCATGGAAAGAGCCAATGAAATCCTTCTCAAATATTTCTTTTACATTCCTGAGATGCCACTTTTTTAAACAATCATTTATTGAAAAGTTATAAAATCATATATGGTGTTCTTATTGCTTTTGCAATCCAATTATTTGTTTTTCTTAGTAAACTTGTATTCTCATCATGTAATTGTCAAATGTTTTATCGAAATTCAATGTGATACATACAACACTCATAAAACTCATGATTAGACATGCTAGGAAAAATAATGCTCTTTAATGAAAGCTATTTTTTTTTTTACCTACTAGCAATAAACAATATAATAGAATTGAAAATAATAAATAGAGAAAAAATTGCAAATAACCATTCCTTTAACTTTGATCAAGATGTAGATATATTACCCGGATTTCTAAGGTTGCATAATTTTTGTACCACTAGACTGGACAAAAATTTTTGTCTTATGTTTAGCTTATACCTTAACTTAGTGACTAAACAAAAAATTGGGCTGATGGGCTAAACAAAATATCCTGATTTTGTCCCATCTACACCATAATACAAAAATGAAAATATTTTGTATTCTAAAAAATACTCTTCCATGTTGTAATATTGAGTTAATTAATATTATTTTTATTAAATATTACAAAAAATTATTTATTTTATAATATAAACAATTAATTATTTTTATATAAATTTTATGTTATGTACTATGTAAACCAAACATGGTATAATGAGCTTATACTGTCCAATCCTCCTAAACACTACATAAATGTTGCAAATAACCTTTTAGATTTTGATAATTTGGTAATAAAAAGAACTCTTGATTATTTAATTGAAAAAGAAATACAATAATTTTGAAGTTTAAGAAGTGTCACATCATATTTTGGTAAGTTTGAGGGTAACTCTACACCATTGTCAAAGTTTAGGGCCATTTGGATATCATATTATAATATATAGTTTTGGAAATTCTTTCCTTTTTGATATATCTATTTTATATGTTATCATTAATGCATTTCCATAAGTCTTTGTCATATTATATTTAATATATAGTTTTGAAAGCTCCTTCCATGTAGAATTTCATAATTGTAATGTCTTTCATTATCAAATTTCCTAAAATCGCTATTTCAAAATGTCATTTAATTCTTCGAAGTCATCTTCATTCTATTTTTATTATGATGCATTGATTTAGCAATTAGTAAAATCTATTCATAATTGGCTCAAATTATTCTTAAGTTTATTTTAACATACCATGTATATCTATTTACTTCCCCCTATATAATCCATAACAAGCAGAAGAGAATGTTATAACACTATGAATACCAGTCTACGGTTTGATTGTTGTTCGCTAAGATCAATCTTTATACATAAATTTTACTTCTTTTTTATTTTTATCATAGTGCATTGATTTAGCAATTAGTAAAATATATTCATAATTAGCTCAACTTATTCTTAAGTTTATTTTGACTTGCCATGTATATCAATTTAATTTCCCCTATATAATCCATAACAAGTAAAAGAGAATGTTATAAAATTATCAATACCATTCTAAGGTTTGATTATTGCCCTTTAAGATCAATTTCTATGTATGAATTTTACTTCTTCTTTTTTTCTTTTCTTTTTCTTCTTATTCTTTAACCTCTTTGATCTTCCTTTTAGATTAGGTTAGTAGACATTAAGCTTATTTGTATAAATTTATCTTTTTATTTCTTTAATCTCTTTGAAAGTTGAGCATTGAATATAATATTTATATTGAATTGATGTCATTCTAATGGCAACATCAATACACTTTAAAGTGTTATGAAGTGTTTAATATTCCTTTTTTTTTTTGGTAAGATTTAGGGAAAATACACTTTTAAGTCTTAAAATTTACCATTTTTTTTTGTAATTAAGTCCTCAAATTTCTATTTTTTCTATTTCAATCCTCAAACTTTTCAAAAGTTTGCAAAAGAGTTCTCGATTAACAAACGACTGTTTTGCAAACTTTTGAAAAGTTTGAAGATTGAAATAGGAAAAATAAAAGTTTAATGACTTAATTAAGAAAAGTGGCAAAGTTTAAGAACTAAAAGTATAAAGTGTAATTTTACTTGCTTTTTATCCTTTTAAGAACTATTTAATTTGCACATATTTGTTCCTTTAGGATATGGTTTTTAATGACACTTGTAACACAAAAAAACGAAAATGCTAGTTTTTAATCATTCCTAAGAATTTTAGTTCTTGAAATGGAAAAAAAAATGAAAATGTAAAATCCTAAAATGAAAAAGGTAAGAAAAATATTTTGGTCCTTTCATCATACTTTTTCCATTTTGGTTAAAAAATACTCCAAACAATCAATGATCCCATTTGTTATTCTTAATATAATTAAATCACATTTAATTTTATAATTTTTCAAATGTACATATAAAAATATTTTTTTTTCTTGATAGCTACATTAAATTTTACAATAATTTAGGGGAAAGGGATTTGAACCAAGTTCATTCATTTAAAAGACTAATATTAATAAAGTTGTTGTACAACTTATTTGATACTTATTCTAATTATTAAATTAAATAAATATTCATCACAACTAATTATCATATTTAATTTAACAATATTATGTAAAATTAGTTAATATATTATTATACATTTATAAATTCAAAAATATAACTAATGATAATATTTATAATAAGATAAATAATTTGTTTATTGATATTTTATCTAATAACACAATTAATTATTCTAATTCATTAAATTATAACCCATGTTTTTACTAGAAAAATTAGCAAAGGATGAAAAAGTAAAAAAAAAAAGAGTAATTACACTTTAGCCCTTGAACTTTAACACTTTTTTTAATTAAGTCCTCAAACTTTTATTTTTTTCTATTTTAATCTTTAAACTTTTAAAAAATTTACAAAAGAGTTCTTTGTTAACGGAAAAACTAATGGTTTACTAATGAATGACCCTTTTGCAACCTTTTGAAAAGTTTGGGGATTAAAAAAAAAAAAAAAGAATTCAAGGACTCTATTAGAAAATGTGGCAAGTTCAAGAACTAAAAATATAATTTTCCCTAAAATTCATGAAAATTGTATAGCTTTACTTAGTCATTATTAAGCTAAACTATTGCTTTTGAACATCAACTAATGATATAATCTATCAATCACCAATTTATTGAATTTTCATGAACAAAAGATTTCCTCAAGAAATGCTAAGGGATAAAGAGCATTTGATGAAGGAAGGTGGTCTTCCACCTCTATTGCTAAATCAATGCTTAGAGCAAATCAACATATTATTTCATAGCCTTCTAATATAAGGTTTTTTTTTTTTTTTATCCATCTTGATAAGACTAAGTGATGGTTTTGTAATGCATTTTTATAATTAACTAGAGTTTTGAGTTTAATAATAAAAGTAATTATGTGGGTGCTATTGGGTATATTTTTGTAATAACAAGCAATCTTACAAGTGTTCATTAATTTTATTTTTAAAGCTTCATAGTGTAAATTATAGGTTTTTATTTAGTTGAATCTATCAATTACAATTCACTTATGAAGCTCCTTTATTTTGTTTAATCTTTTATAAATTTGAGGATTTAATTTGAAATTAATATTTAAGTGGCTTAAATCTTATCGAAATTTCAACGTTAGCATTTTAAATTTTTCATTTACAGTCATTTTTATCTTGGCATTTCTATGTAATGTTATTTTGTGCTCATGAACAGTACATATTTTAGTGAAATTGCTGACTAATATAGAAAGGTATTATTCTTCATAAGTTTTTATAAGGCTAAAAGGATATTTGCCAATAGAGTGATAGGAATTCAAGATAATCATTGTTCATCTTGATTCAATTTACATTAAGATCTTAAAATACACTTGCTTATGGAGATTTACTGTTAAAACCTAAGTTTCATTATTGTGCATGTGAATCCAAACGGTCATACAAACAAAGAATTTTTTTTGTGATCCTTGTCTTAGTTAAATATTGTGTTTCGACATTAATGTAATTCTTTTTTCTATGTGAAGGAACCTATAATGTGATTACATTGATTGAAAGAATCAAGTAATAATTATGGTAAGTCCAAAATGAATAATAATGAAAATCGATTTGTTCTTCTACTTCACAATTGTGTTAATAAATATTTAAGAGACATTTGAAATTTGAAAATTTATAATTTTAATGATGGTTTGATATTATGCTTAAAAATTATATATAATTAAATTATATTTTGATATTCTAGTGCATACATTAAGATTTGATTGTATGTATGTATAAGTGATGCACACTTTATTTGAATGCACTCTCTATTCAAATGCATTGGAAATACAAATATTGATATGTATTCACATCCAACTAACAATCTAATTATTTTTAATGTTAGCTTGTTAACTGTATTAACTATCCTCCATGTTCAAATGTATTAACCATATGTATTTAGTTCTCTTAATAGTTTCCTCATTTATTTCATTAACACAGATCTCTTTCATTTAAAATAAATGTATTTAGTTCTCCCAATAGTTTCTTTATTTATTCTATTGACACAAACCTCTTTGACATTTATTCAATTGTTACATGGAAACCATAATAATAATGCTTGTAGTCCTTAGATATTTATTTATCTAGAGAATTTAAGCCTTAATCACCTTTGTGATATCTTACATATCTTTCTTTTAATTTAAAATTTGAGTTTACAAAGGATTCCTTAATAATCGTGCCTATTTCCATAAATTTCATTACATTTGCTATTAACAAGTTCAATGGATGATATTTTTGTTTATTAAGAAAATTAAAGCTAATTTAATAATACTACCAAGAAAGAAAATTTTAAGAAAATCATTTGAAGTTGTACACTCTAAATATTAAAAATCTATTGATATTTACAAATAAATTCGAATTAATGGCTTATATCGGTTCTCTAATGTGATATAAATCATTGTCAAATTAACTTTACTTTATAAATAACAACGATAAGTTATTTATTTTTCTATCCATTTTTTAAGCAATACCGGATATTTAGACGTTTAAAAGGTAATTAAGTATTAATGTTAGTCATCAACATATATAAATTTATTAAATTCTTATTATTTATAAAGAAAAAACTCTTTCTATTTTAAACTATGGAAATTAAGAAAAAATCTAATTTAAGTCTTATCATAAGTTGATTAATATCTTTGTAAAAGTTAAAGTATTGACTACTTCTATATATCATATTATTAATTGCACACTAGTATCACTCATCTTTTTTCTTAACTTAATATTAATAAATTAAATTAAATATAGTATAATAACCTCATATGGCATATTTTACTCATTTTATACTACGTGAAATATATATGGAATGGCTCAATTATGCTTTCATAGGAAATGTAGCTACTATCAAAATATTCCTACTCTAACAATAAGACCAATGAAATTGTATCTCTCTATCCTTATACAATTGATATGAGACATGAACTTTTAGGGTTAACAAAGTAATAATATTTTTAATCTACATAACAAAACAATTATGTTTTTTATCTACATGAAAGCTAAATTGAAATCATGCCATTTTTAGGAGAATTATTACCATGTCAAATTCTAAACTTAAAAAAATTATCTTTAATTAATTGCAAATCAAATTGTCATTACCTTTATTTCTTAGAAAATTGTTCCAAAACAAAGCTTCTTCATTAACTATGGCCATACAAAAATTAAAAGATTTTTTTATCTTCCAATATGTTATAGATGTAATCTATATATAAGATTTTCTATTTCTTTTTTAACAACATGAAAAGCTTCATTGATATAGAAGTTTACAAGGTCCCCAAAGGATTTGGTTCATGATCAGCTAATAAAAGATTTAACAAAGGACTTTAGGGATTACAATCCCTAAATACATGCGTAAGCCTCTTTTGCCCTAGGAAACAATCCAATCAATGTAGGCATTAGCTTTTATGCTCACCCAAGTAAAAAGACGAGCTTTAAACTCCACCTTTAGTTGATGTATATTAGCAACTGTTGGTACAATGGACCATAACCTTGCTTGATCAGAAACACACTTGTATATGACTAAGTAATTTGTTTCAAGTTAAACGTGACGCCAACCCTATCCCTTTGCAAACAGTAGACCTAGCTTTATGGACAAAGCTTTAGTTACATCACTATCTATCCCATGATAATGTTGTGTAATTACACCAATACCTATTGCACTTTATCGCTTACTACGTGCCCCATGATAGTTGATTTTAAAAAACCCACCGATGGCCTTTGCTAATAAAGAGAAGATGAACTACTTCGTTGTGTTGGTAGCACATCACTTTTCTGCAAATAAAATTTCTGAAACTCTACAGTAGTACCTTTATTAACGACTACTAGTCTTTGTGGATTAACCCTCAACTTTTTAAAGATACATTCGCACTAGTGTTTCTAAATATACCAACAATAGGTACAGATTTCCCCCAAAAAAGCATAAAAATCTTGCTTTCCATCTAAATAGGAGAAGTTCAATCACATTGGAAAATTATATGCAATGTGGTTTTATCAAGACCACAAAAATCAGAACTCCTTAAGGTTCAAATATGTCTCCTCCATAGATTAACTCTTGAACTTAATAAGTTCGTACAAAGTTACCACATAAAGTGCTTAATTTTCAGCATGCTGGTGGCATTCCAAATCAGTTTCCACAATACATCATTGAGCTTTGTAGAAGTTGAAGGAGCACTAAAGAGATCTACATATCTAAGGGTATTGACAGCATGAGACACTAACTTGATTGAATACTCACCATTTCTCTCCAATAGCCAAGCCACTCTATCTTCTATTGGGATTCACTCAATGGTACCAGGTAAATCCATTGAGCCATAACAAAAGGGAAGAACTACTCTACGACATCCTTAGACCATCTCCTATGATGCTCATCTATAACATCTTTCACAACTGTTAGCTCATCAATTTGTAAGAATTTGATATTTACAAGCACCTTTACTTTCGGATGATGAAGCCAAGGATCACCCCAAATCTATACATTCTCTCTTGATCCAATCTGCTAACAAAAATTTCTTTTAACTACATCTTTACCAACTAATATGCTTCTTCAACACTAGGAAGCTTTACCGATTAGTTTTGCCTTAATAAACCTATCGTTAGGGAAATAAATAACCTTTAAGACCTTCACCCAAAGATGATTAGGGTGTGTTAACAGCTTCCAACCTAACTTGCCCAACACAGCATCATTAAATTACTCAAAGTCCTAAAACCTGAAGCCATTCTTATCCTTACAAACAATTAAATCAGCCCAACATTTCCAATGAATCTTTCAGGCACTCCAGCTATCACCTCACCAAAAATTATTGATCATAGATTCAACCTCAACACACCTGGACTTAGGAAATTTAAATACAACCGTAGAATAAACTAAAATTGCATACGCTATAGTTTTGACCAAGATCTCCTTGCCAACTTACGGTAACAAAGCACCTTTCCAAACTTGTGATTTTAGTCCAATCTTCTCCCTAATTGAAGCTAAGGTTGCACATTTTGACCTTCCCCAAATAGAAGGTAAACCCAAATAGGTGCCCATTGTTTTGTGAGATGGAATGCCCATCGAGTGACACAAATTTTCCTTGATATCAAAAGGCGTGTTAGCACTAAACATGATTGTAGATTTGTGGTAATCAATAGCTTGCCCTGAAACATTGCAATAGCATGAGAGAATCTACTTTAATGAATTCAAATTCTTTCATCAACTTGTATAAAAAAGAGCAAATCATTTGCAAAAAGAAGGTAGGCTAGTAATGAACAAAATCTTTTGATTTTAACTCATCGAAGCACTCGATCTTTCGTTGCTTTAATAATCATCTGAGATAGAACATCTACTAAGAAAAATAGATTTGGCAATAAGGGATCACCTTGCTGAATCCCTCTGGAGGGTAAAATACAACCAACTCTTTTCCCATTCAACATTAAATTATATTTAACTGAGGTAATACCCATCATGATCCAATCTATCCACTTCTCATAAAAGCCTAATCTATGCATAACTTCTTTTAGGAACAGCTTACCACCTAATCATATGCCTTCCATCATATCAATTTTGATCGCACAAAAGTATTATTTACAATTCTTTTAAGTTTAAGAGCATGAAACACTTCATGGGTTACCGCAATATTTTCTTAGATCATGCGATTTGAATGAAGGTGCTTTGTTGTTGGGTAATTAAAGAGTTTAGAAAGGGCTTCAATTGATTGGCCAAAACCTTGGAAAAACTTTTAAAAGTGAGATTATAAAGACTAATAGGACAGAAATGACTCAATTGGTAGGACGATTAACCTTAGGAATCAACACCAAATCAGTTTCATTCAAACAAGGGGAATAGTACCTAAATTCATGATATCGGAGATTGCTCCAAAGATGGAAGGACCAATAAAGTCTCTGTGAAGCCATCTGGGCCAGGGTGCTTTTTGTGCCTTGAGTTGGAAAACGGCTACTTTGACTTCATCGAAAGTTATGTCCCGAATCAATTGAGCATTCATGCATCATTAACTAGACATAGAATATGGTGAAGTACATCTGAGTGTGTAGAAACTGACTAAACTTAGAAAACTTTTGTGTTGTGTTCAGTAAACAGACTTTGCAAATCCTCTTCTCAATCCAATGCCCTACATTACTTTTAATGCGGAAAACTTTTTTTCTAACCCTTCTATTTGCAGTTACTCGATGAAAACTGTGTTCCTATCTTTGCTTGAAACCTGAAGCACATGAGATTTCTGTTTCCAATACTCCTCACGAATCTCATCCTCGTCCATTTCATCCACCTCTTCTACTTTTCCATTTTCAGATTTCATTAGCAGCTTCAGAAGTCGATCTATTTCTTATGAAAAAACAGGGACAGCATGCTTGCTCCATCTACTCAAACCACTAGGGCATCGGTGTAATCTATTCAACAAAGAAATCATATAACCTGCATTAGCACCATTGTTCCATAGTTGCTCCACAATACTCTCACATCCCTCCATTGAAGCCCAATTAGAATCAAAATGAAAAAGCCTTGGTCCCCTTGTATCCGCTTTATTAACTTCAATGAGAAGTGGTGAATGATCTGACTTTGTGGTTGGGAGGGCCGTAACCTGTGTATGCTGGCACAACTCCAGCCAAGCACCATTAACAAAACCCCATCTAATCTTTCTTTGACTTTTCTGAGTTTCTTCTGTACATTGCTCTAGCTAAAGAAATACCCTTAACTATCCAGTTCAATTAATTCAACTACCTTAACCATCTGTTGAAAGGCTATAATTTGCAAAACAGATCTGCTTGGTCCACCACTCCTCTCCTCATTACAAAGAATTTCATTCCAGTCCTCGACACACAAGCGTGGGTCCAATCTGAGTATTCCTAAATCCTTCATCTTCTCCTAAAAACGCAAACGAAGGCCTAAGGTAGGACGAGTGTAGACTCAAGATACCCGAAGGGGACTATCGACAATATCCAATCGGACAACAGTATCAATTAGGTTCTCGTTGGCCATTCGAATTTCCATATCCACTTCTGATTTCCACCAGATTTCCAAGGCACCACCGATTCCTCTTGATTCAATAAAGAAAATGATGTGAAATCTTAATCTCCCGTAAATCTGATCAACGTACTGACTTCTATTTTTAATCTTCACAAAAAATACTATAAAAGGCCTGTATTTTCCACACACCATAGCAAGGGCTCTAACTGTCGAGGATTGACTAAGTCCTCGACAATTCCAACTTATAAACTCATGGAAACCCGGTGGCTGTGTTAGGCCAGCTACCAGAGCCTATAAAATCAGTGGTAGCTTCCTCAATTTATACCTCAACCAGCGCCGTATAAAGATTTCATCTTGCCAAACCCCTTTTGCTATTATGTGTAGTATCATGATTGTGCTACAAATTCCATACCTTCAACCCTTGATCATTAATAAAAAACATAAGTTCTTTACTTCCCATTGTGAACACTTTCTCCACACCAGAGTCACATTAAAAAATTCTACTTCTTCTCCATTGTAGAATGCTCAATGCATTTGCTAAAGGGGAGTAGGTGAATTCATCTTAGGGAACAGGTGGTAGAGAGGAGGAGAGTTGGAGAGTCATAGGTTGAGTAACAATGCTAAAGGAAGGGGTTAGGTCGGGCACATTGTGTAGATGGGCCACCGAATAGGGGGTAAGGCAAAGAGCATTCCATCAGGTGAAATTATAGCTGTATTGGTTGACGAAATAGCGTTAGTGCTTGACTAATCTATAGCTCGTTCACTTCACTGAATCGAATGAGGAAGGAATGTAATTAGAATTCTTAAGGAATGTAATAAGGGCATAATATCTAGTACGTTGTTTAGTTAGCTTAATAAATAACTTAATAAATAACTTAAGAATAGATATGTAATAAAACTTTAATGACTAAAATACCCTTGATTCATTTTCTTTCTCATGTAATTCTAAAGTAATTGGTGGTAGTGGTGGAAATTGTCTGTAAGGGTAAAGGTAGTGGTAATGGTTGATGGCAATTGCAAGCAATGATGATGGTGGTGGTCGATGGTGATAGCGGTAGTAGTGGAGGTGGTAGTGACAATGGCAGTGGTTGATGGTAGTAGTGGTGGCCAAGGTAATGGCTTGGAGGAAAGGTAGCGGTAGTTACAACGGTGATGATGATAGTAGTGGTAGTGATGATAACGGTGGTCAGAGGTTACAGTTGTGGCGGCGGTGACGATGGTGGCAATAGTAATGGTGGCAATGGCGATAGTAGTGGTGGCAGCAATATGATGGTAACCGTGTTGGTGGCGATGATGGTGGTAGTTGCAGTGGTGACATCAGTAATGGTGGTAGTGGTAGTAGTGGGTAGTGGCAGTAGTGGTAGTAGTGGGTAGTCAGTAGCCGGTAGCCGGTAGTGGTAGTAGTAGTAGAGGTCGTTAGTGACGATAGTAGCAGTGGTTAGTAGTAGTGATGGTAATGGTGGTAGTGGTCATCATTAAATTGATATAAGGATATTTTTGGAAAAAAACATGAAATTTTGTAAGGAATCATGTTTCTTTGGTCGAGTTAAGAAATCCCTATTACTTGATTTCACATAATAAGGATTCCTAAGGATTTGTGATTCGGAGATAAAAAATCAGGTAAACGCTATAATAAAGAATAAGGAGGGAATTGAATTCTAATTCTCCTTAAGTGAAGAGGCATTAGAGTTAAAGGATGGGAAGAGGTGTGAGGTAAAGTGGGATTAAGGATGCCAATAAATTTAGGGTTTGGATTAGGTAAAATATGCTTGAAAAGGGAAGGATTTATGCTAAGTGACTCTGGTATAGGTCTAAGGGGAACAACATTTTGTAAAGGGAGGGATTATCTAGGTGTAACAATACTAAGGTTGCAGTTATCTGAAGGATCAGAAAAGTCTTTCTCCTTACATTTGATATTTTTCTGGTCATAGTAACCACTCTCTACCTTTGTAGTGCTTGTGACATTCTCAATAAATGTGGCAACTATTCCCTTTGAAGGAGAGTAGATACGGTTGGTAGTTTCCAAACACCATCACCTGTCAATTTGACCTTCTTCTACCTTTTGTGCAGCGGTGGAAGCTAGGAAATTTTTGCTAAAAGCAGCTTTCATCCATAGATTGAAGGGCTTTAGAATTCCATCTTGAGACAACACTTCATTACAACTATCTTGATTATGCCCCAAATGTTTACATTTATAGCAAAAGTCTGACAGATGCTCATCCGTGAAACATATATGAGAACTATTGGCATTCAAATATTTAACCTACTTGTGTCTTACTCAAGGGAAGGAGACCTCAATTAAGACTCTCACTTTGAGAAACTCTAATTGAGTATTTTGCAATTCTTTACTTCAACAACATGGCTAATACATTGTATAAGCCATTTGGCATTCTCCTTCGTCATCATTCTTAGAGGAAGCCTTCAAATTTGAACCCAAAAATGAATAGATGACAACCTCAAATCCTTAATCTTTTTACAACTATCCTAATGCTCTATAACAAACGGACACCCTATGATCAACCAAGGCTTTGAATCAAGGGTTCTCTACATGATAATATTGGAGTGAAACTTATGTAAAAAGATATTGTTTTTTAGTACTGTTCTACCTTACCAAAGCCTCACCAAGCTTTTGTGATAATGCTGCAAACTACATTTCTACTCAATTACTTAGAAGTAAGCACTCAGCTAATAAGGACCTAATTGTTATCTTGTCTCTCGAACTGATATGAACATGTCACGGATGTTCAAGGATGGATACGTAAGCAGTGGTATCATATAAATTAAGAGTGGATCCAAACCACAAGATGGTTTGAAGGACAAATAAAAGTCAGAGTTTTTTAGGAAGGGTTCCTATGTACCATCGATGAATATGACATGCCAATGCCTCATACGAGCTCAAGCTATACTTGATTTACACACAAGTGTAATAAGAGTTCGTTCGCCATTAATCCATCCTCATAATGGGTTAGATAAAAGTAAAAGAATAAGTAGAAACACTTAGCTCAAAAGGGAAAATGTCTAAATATTGATGATAACTATTGATGTGTCTATTACATTTATAAGGTATTTATATGCCCCTAATCACAGTAAGTCTTAGGTTACTTTAAATTATAAAAACGATTATACTCTAGAATAAAAAAATAAAATAAAATACCACACAAGGGTAAAATAGTAACAACAGGAAGTGGAATAATCTACCAAGGATGATATAACTCAGTGTTGGGCTGGTATAGGCTCAAATGTTGGATAGATCAGGTTCTTAGGAGCTCAGACCTTAGTATATATGGGAGTTGTTAACATCTATTGGAACTTCCTCCTTCTAAGAGACAGTGAGTAGGTTAAAAGGGTTTGAGATACATAACAGGTCGCCTTAGAGGAGTTCTTATTCTTCTGGGGTTAGACCCTTTTAAGCTGCTCAGTATGCTAGGGCACCAAACCCTCATACTCAGGATCGTATTATCAGCCCTTAATTCCTATCATCCATTTTCGGCTATTTGAGATTTGCAATCAAATCTTAGTTATCTCATCATTGGGGATGTACGGCTTAAAGTCAGCAATTTGAAGGAATTGGAGACTCCATATTCTTCTAATAGTTCAACTCTAAATACATTAGGGTTGATCATATCGATCACTCTAAGTGGTCCATCTACTTATAGGGATAACATGCTTTTCTTGAGGTTAAGGAATTGATCCTTGTTGAGATGAATCCATACTAGATCACCAGGCTAGAATTATCTAATCCTTTGTGCTTGGCCTCTTCTCTTGAGCTTAGAAGCAACTCAAGTTAGGTAATATACGACCTTCTAGTGCATTACTTAGATGGCTTCTAATTTTTCGATAGCTTGTTGATCTTCAGGTCGGCTGGATAAGGAGATCTAGCCTAATGGACACTTAGGATTATCTTATATTGATATACGATCTCAAAGGGTAACTTCTTGGTGATACAATAAGCTATCATATTTTGGGCAAACTTGATTATAAGCAAGGATGGGTCCTAATTAGCTTGGTTCCTTCCAATTGTAACTCGTAATAACGTGCCTAAGGTTCGATTGACAACCTCGGTTTAACCTTTGTCTAGGGATGGCAAGACGTGCTAAATAATAGTTAGGTTCCTAAGTACTTCTGGAGTATCTTCCAAAATGGTTTAGGAATTTGGGATCCTAATTTGACATGATAGTCTATAGCACTCCATGCAACTTTACCACTTCTATCATACCTTGAAAAGATGAAGTCATAATGGCCATGCAATATGAATTATCCTAGAGTAGAAGCTGGCCTTACATCTACTATCGTAGACTTAGTTCACACCAAGTGTACTTGACTCAATTATTTTGAAGCATCCAATTCTGTACCTGTTATAAGTGAAATTTGTATTAGAGCTTCCTAAGCTACTTACTCAAGAACACTAGTAGTTCACAAATTAATAAACAAAAACCACAAGTTTTGGTGTTTATGTACAATACGTTAAAAACTAATAGCATCTTTAAAGTATCACATGGCAATTAATTTGTAGAAAATGCTAAAGATGGCTAAGTAAAAGTCTGGTTCTTATAGGTCTTCAACTGTCCTCACTCTTCAGTAGAAGTACACTATCCTAAGGGTAGTTATGGTGTAGCCTTCTTATTCATTAGTCAACCAATAGTAAGATCTATAGGGATGTGACTATAATTAGATCAATAAGTAGGATAGAGATAAAAGAGCACATCAAGTACAACCACGGTGTAATACCCCTTATATGTTAGGTGATAGAATTCTAAATCATTGAGGTACCTTTTGGTGTAATGGTTTGGAGTATGTCAAAACTCTAAAGTTAAGCATGCTTGGGCTAGAGTAATCCTATAATAGATGACCTTCTAGGAAGCTGCTACACCAAGGGACAAAACTATGTAGTCTTCTAAGCTAAAGTGAACAATATCTTGATGAGAGGAGTTTCAGCTGGGTTGTCAAAGGTGGTATTAAAGCACTTTACCAACTAGAAGGATAAGACCCTACTTAGTAGTGGTCTTAGACCCGTATAACAAAACTGATGAGAAAGTCAATTCTATAATGGAGGTAGATTATAACACCCCTTATATGTTAGGTGACAGAATTCTAAATCATCGAAGCACCTTTTGGTGTAGCGGCTCGAAATACGTTAAAACTCTGAAGTTAAACATATTCGAGTTGCAGCAATCCTAGGATGGATAGCCTTTTAAGAAGCTACTACATTAAGGGAAAAACTGTATGGCCGTTCTAAGCTAAAGCAAACAATATCTCGGTGAAAGGAGTTTCAATCGAGTCGTTACACATGGTTTTCAATCAACTTATCTTAATGAATTCAATACAAACAAGCAAATGATAATGCATGATGTTATCCTGTTTATCATGAGATTAGAGAAGTTGTACCCTCTCTAATTCGAGTTGAAGAGTTCAACACCACACACTTGTAATTAGAAACCAAATTGAGGCTTATGCAATGGAATACACCCTCCACCTACAACTTCCTTCAAATCACAGCTCCTAATCTTGCCATCACCTCCTCTCATGTTACTTAGTTTGGCTAAGGTAGGGAAGAGACCATTTCAGCCATCCTCATCAAAGGGGGTCTTTGTTTAGCTCAAGAATCCTAGTTGTTGCTATGCATATCTAGTTAGTAAAAGATTAGTCTTTAGTTACATCCAATTAGGTGGTGATCAACCATTTCACAAAGCAAAATGAATCAAATATGAATATACAAAGTAGTACTCTAAGTTCACAATTCAAGTAACAATCACACATGAAGTAAGTACACATTTAACTAAGTTACAAGCATAATCAAAAGCACTCCTAAGTCCCTAAGGACTATATCATACTACTCCAACATCCCACGAATCATGGATCCTAACTTACCTGAACTCTTCAATTTGCTCTCTTAAGTCTGATTTGAGTTGTATTATCATCACTCGCTTCTATAATATAAATATCATTTTATTGTTTCTACCCTTATTAAATATAAGCTCAAAATCGTTATTTTTAATTTAAATTTATAATTTTACTTAATTGTTCAAGTTCTATATTACTTATAATAAAAACTTTATTAAGTACATACATCATTCTCTTACATATATATATATATATATACATGTTGAATATATACTTCCCTTTTTATGTTACTTATCATGTAATCTTTATTATATATATATATATATATATAGCATTATGTTACATTATTATATTACAATAATGCTATTAGTAAAAGTATGATTCAATAAGTAATATATGTCTATAGCATATGTGTATATTTTCAAATAGTACTAATTACGTTTAAAATATTATACAATATCTAATTTATCTTATATGTGCAATCAATATATTATATCATAAGTACTAATGGTAGGATTAATTAGACACCATTTTAAATACATGGCGCATATATATATATACATACATACATATATATATATATATATATATATATAAAGAGAGAGAGAGAGAGAGAGACAAGATGATTCATATAAATGGAAACAATAAAAGCATAATTATCAATATTCTAAGTTTAAAATTTGAGAAAGGAGAAATTTGTGAAATTATACAGATAAAATACTCCATTTAGGAAAATAAAGAGATGATGAATATATCTTTTCTACAACAATTATATATCAATTAAAAGAAATAATACCTATAATTATGGAAACAAAGTTATTTGAAAATATCAAATAGCAGAAAAATTTAATCTTCTAATCTCTTTTTTTATTTCTTCTTCGTCTCATCTCACTCATCTTCCTCTCTTTCCCTCTTTCTTTCTCTCCCCTCTCCTTCTCTCCGTTTCTTTCTCTCCCTCGCCTCTCTCTCTGATTCTTGTTTGACTCTCCAAAATATGGCTTTAAATCATATATATATAGCAACATCACCACTAAGGTGATGGTAATTATATATATATATTTTGTTTGTCCAATTTTATGTGATCTTGTTACTGTAATTTTATCTTAATTTATTATTTATAAAATTTCATAATATATTTCAAAAAATAGTAAAACATTATATTATACACATAATCTAAGATCTCTATTTCTAGATTAATTAAAATTTAACTCAATAAACTTTACGTCATAATCTATATTGATTATATTTCAACTTATTTTTTTTAAAAGATTGTTTCTTATAACATTTAAGAGACTCATAGTACCATTTGGTCTTATTCATAACTATTTTTTCATTGATCTTATGTCTTAAGATAATACCTTAAGTACACTTTTCTTTAATACGTGATATATATAGATATTTTCCATTACTTATTTGATACTTATTCATATATATCTTATATATAATTTTACGCACTAATGTTAATTATATCTAAAATTCTAGCAAAATCGTATATATATGATCTTAATTTGAGATATTACAACTACATAGTTATTTCTTTTAATTTTTATTACCTTCATCATAGGGGTTTAACTTAATTCTAAGAATGTTGATATAATTCATAATTTCTAAAATATGTTTAAAGCACTAAATTTTTCATTCTATTTCTTATTAATTTATATAATTGCATATAATTTATCTTTAGCTATTTATTAATTACCGGAACTCGTTTTATGCGTTTTTGGTAAATAGTGGATAATATACGTATAAATTAATAATTTAATATTTTATTATTTTATTTTCTTAATTCTAAACTTAAGAAGTCATTTCTACTAATATTTTTAATTTCATCGTAAAATTTATACTCAATTGGATAATTTGTATGATCACTCTAAATTTTGCGAACCATTTTCGAATAAACCAATTATGAGTTAATTACTAATTTTGTAGGATCTCACATTTCACTCCTCTTACAAATACTTTCGTCCTCAAAACTACTATATCTTCAATCATTCCTAAAAGGAGATATATATATTCTTAAAATTACATTCTATTTCATATTTTCAAAACTATCTTCTGATTGTTCTTCTAAAAGGTTTTTATTTTTTATTTTTTATTTTTTTTATTGAGATTCTAAATCTTCTTCTATTTAAGCTTCTAATTTAACTTCTTCATTCATCTTTTAAATTCTTAATCCCATTTTCCTCCCTTACATTCTATACTTTAATATCAATCATGTCTTATTTCATCATTGTAGTCCTTTAGTTATATTATATTGTCTTATGACTTAGCTCCATAACCTTACAAATTCTCTTGTAGGTTTATTCTCCATTTCTCTCTTTTTCTTTACTAGTTCCAACGTTTACTTATGATCTTCAATGGTTTTCTAGTCCACCTCATACCATCTACCTTTGCTTTCATTCATAATATTTTACTTAAAATGACTATGCTATTGATGTAGTTTTTCATTTGTTGCTTTATATAACTTAGCATAGGGTCAATAGAAGAAAATTTGACAAATCTTGAGTTTTCTCTATGTTAGATTCAAATGAGGTGATTGACAATTTAGATCAACTCAATTTGACTTAACTTAAATCAATAAGAATGTACATGACTTTTAACCTACAAATTCTTTAAGAGAGGTAGTATTGAAAATAACTCATTATTTGATAAGACTCAACATGATAAAATTAACTTATTGGGTTAACATGGTTGGAGACTCAACAAATGAAACATTTGATCATCTTAGATTTGCCATTCTTTTATTAGATTACTTATTGCAACTGCTCATATGAAGTATGTTATTGCTCATACCTTTCTCATATACCCGATTACCTCAATGGATCTTCTTTCTTGGTAATGATTGTCAATTATCTCCCTCGATTACTAATATGGATCATCGTGGATGAACATGCAGACCCAATATCACGTATAACTAATAAGGTAAGTTCAGGCCATGAGATGGCTCGAAGAGTAAATGGTAGTCGAAGGTTGAGTAGCGATTCTCATACATTGACGAAGGATATGATGCATCAACACCTCACATGAGCTTAGGTCACACTTCATATGATGTACAAGTAAGGCTGCAGGTCATTCGCCCTTAGTTTACGCTCAAATAGGCTAGCTAAGAGTAGCTCAGGAGTAAAAAAGACATTTAGCTCAAGTGAGTAAAAGTTCAATGTATTCTCTCTATATGATCTTGATGATATTACATAATGCTTATTTATAGTGCCTAATTAGGGTAAGTCGTAAATTATGAAAATGTATCTGTACTTGCTAAACAAAGGGGAATTATTTACAAAGAAAGCACATAATCATGCAAAAAGAATATCCACCATTAGGAAAGGATAGTATGAATGTTAGAAAGGACAGCGTGTATGCGTTTTGTTAAGTTTGTACTTTTGATAACACTGTGAGCCGAGTAGGGGTAGGTTTCAATCAAGACAATTTAACATCGACAGTTAAGTAGCTCGAACAATTGGGACTAGATTAGGGATAGTTTAAGGGTAACTCATGTTCGGGGTCAGCTTTGGATAGTCGGTTCTTAATCATTGTTAGCTTAGCTTCAGTAATGTAGAGATTGCTGTATTTAGATTTAGTGCTTAGACTGGTGTATAATAGAGGGTTTGGTTTAGTACGTCAACTGGTCACTTCGGTAGCATCTTGGATGGTGTGGAGAGCAAAGTAGCTCAACAGATTGGATTGGGGTAAACACTACTCCTCGGCACTTAACTCACCTTGGATAGGTTCGCAAACCACTTAAGAAAGACCTTGAGCTCGGGGATCACATAATCGATCCTTAATCCCTATCATCCCCTTTGGGTTGTTTGAGATTTGGGATCAAATATGGTTCAACTCCGACTGGCTCGTCCTTGAGAGTGTAAGGTTCAAGATTGGTAATGTTGAAGAAGTTTGAGACTCCATATCCCTTAGGTAATTTAATCTTACAAGCATTAGGATTGATTTTTTCAAGCACTTTGAAAAGTTTATTGGCTTTGGGAGACAACTTACTCTTCCTCAAGTTTAGGAATCATTCCTTATTAAGATGTATCCAGACTAAATCACCTGGTTGAAATTCTCTCTTCCTCTGTCCTTGGCTTCGCTTATCAAGCTTAGTATTAGCTTAGCTCAATTGTTTTATAACCTTCTGGTGCATGGCTTGGATGGCCTCAACTCTTTCAATGGCTAGTTGATTATCATCAAGCATCGGTTTGCACACCTGGTTCATTAAAAGCTTGAGGTTGAACCTATAAGTGACTTTGAATGGAGATATGTTTGTTATACTGTATGTAGTCTTGATGTAGGCAAACTTAATGATTGGTAGGCATAGATCCCAGTCGGCCATGTTGTGTCCCATAGCATGGACGTACTGTAGTAGGGCATACTGTATAGTAGCTTGGTTCCCATTTACTTCCATAACATCCTCTAGAAGTGGCTCATGAACTTTGGGTCTCATTCTTAAACAATTGTCTTAGGAACTCTGTAAAGCTTGATTACTTTTTGTAAGAAAAGAAAAGAGATAGCCGAAGCATTGTTAGTTTTGGAATAGAGCACAAAATGCGCTATCTTACTAAATTAAACTACAACCATCATGATGAAGTCCTTCCCACGAGATGTCTTCGGCAATCCCAGTGTGAAGTCCATACTAAGCTCGGACCACAGTTTGGTTGAGGTCGGCAAGGGCTGGTAATATCCTTATCCGACTTGGCTCTTCACTTTTCGATAGGCCGCACACTTTTCCAATACGAATTGGACATCTCTCTTCATTCTTAGCCAAAAGAATTTGGAAGATAGTACCTCATGAATTCGATGTGGGCCAAAGTGTCCTGTCAATCCCTTTCCATGCGCCTCATGTACTAGCAATTCTCTAGTGGAACAAGTTGGGATATATAGCTTCCTCTTCCTAAATAAGTATCTGTCCTCCTTATGATAATCATCTAATGTTCGTCCTTCTTCACATCGAGCATAAATTGGACTAAAGTGTAGATCTTAAGCATACAGATTCTTTATGGGTGAAAAACTAAGTAGCCTTATTTGTTGCTTAGTCAAGTAGGTATGTCTTCTTGATAGGGCATCGCCACTATATTGTTTCTTTCATACTTATATTTCACAACATAAGAAAAACCCTCTATGAACTCAATCCACTTAGCTTGTCTCCAAGATAGTTTGGGCTAGCTCTTAAAATACCTAAGGACTCATGAATGGTGTAGATCATAAATTCCTTAGGCAGTAGATAGTGTTGCCATACTGTTAAGGCTCTGATTAAGGAGTAAAACTTCTTGTTATAGATTGAATAGTTGAGTGTAGCTCTTTAAAGTTTCTCATTGAAGAAAGCAATAGGTCAGCCTTCTTGCATCAGCACAACACCTATGCCTCTAGAGGCATCATACTCTACTTCAAATACCTTGTCAAAGCTTAGTAGAGCTAAGACAGGGGTTGTAGTTAGCCTTTCTTTCACTTCCTCAAAACTCCTCTTCTCTCTCTCTCTCCCTATTTGAATTTAATATTCTTCATTGACAGTTCGGTAAATGGGGTTGCAATCATACTGAAATCCTTTATCAATCAGTGATAGAATGACGTTAGGCTATAGAAACTTCTCACATCTACAGAATAGGTCAGCTTAGGCCATTCTATGATCACTCTTACCTTCTCATCATTGACTCGGATGTCGCCACCACTCATAACAAAACCTAAGAAGGTCACCTCAAAGCGGTAAAAGTCATACTTCTTTAGATTGGTGTAAAGTTGTTTAGCTCAGAGTTTTGCAAAGACTCATTGGAGATGCTCTTGGTCAGTGCTGTACACCAAAATTTCATCAAAATAAACTATGACAAATCTTCCTAATAATTCTCAAGGCACATGATTCATTAAGTGCATAAGTGTGCTCGATGCATTAGATAATTCAAATGGCATAACAAGCTATTCACATAAAGTTGTGTCTTGAATGCAATCTTCTAATCATTACCTTCGCACATTTGAATATGATGGTATCCAGATTTAAGGTCAATCTTGGAAAGCACTCTTGCTATGCTTAATTCATTTAACATGTCGTTAATACTAGGTATAGGATACCTGTACTTGATGGTGATTTGATTGATCACTTGGCTATTTGCATACATCCTCTAAGAACCATCTTTCTTTGACACTAATAAAGCCAGCATAGCATAGCGGCTCAAGGATTCGTACACATACCCCTTCTTCAGTAGCTCATCTACTTGCCTCTATAGTTCGGTTGCTTGTTCAAGATTTAAGCTATAAGTAGGCTTATTTAGTAGTACAGGTCCTGGTTGTAAGTTGATTGCATGCTCGACACCTCAAATTGGGGGCAGACCATTTAGTAGCTCCTCTGAAAATAGATTAGCAAATTCCTCTAGTAAGGCTTTTATTTAGGTAGGCAACTCTTCCTCCTTGGGTCTCATCTCCAAAAGTCTTTAGATAAGTAGATAGGTCGGTTCTATGAGCTCTATTTCTCTTTTTAGTTCAACTTGGGTCAATACCAAAGCCTCTTTCTTCAAAGTTCAACTAAGTTAGGACTGCATGACCATTACCTGTTCGGCAGTCATAGGACTCAATTTCATCCTTTTTCCTTCATGCTCTACAAAACATGTATCCCCCTTACCGTCATACATAATTGCTCGATCAAATATCTATGGTCGTCTAAGTAGAATGTGGAATGCACTCATGGGAAACACATCACAAAGCACTTCATCTCAATATTTGCCAATGCAAATCGATACGGACACTAAACCAATAAAGCTTGTAAGGTCTCCCTTATCACTAAACCAATGAAGCTTGTAAGGTCTCAAGTAGGGTATGGTTGGCAATTTCAATTGCTGGACCATAAATGCAGAGGCTACATTGGTATAGCTTGCAGTATCAACTATTAAGGTATACAATGACTCATTCACCTTGTACCCAATATGAAAAATATTTTCCCTTTATTCGTCTTCAAGTATGGGGTTGATGCTTATTGTCCCTCTCAACACTAGAGTGGTCAGCAAAGAGTTGCCTTCCTTACCATAGATAACTTCCTACTTGGATAGCTTAGTCTATCCGTCCTCTTTCAGCTCCTCAACTTCTTCATCAGTGATATCATCTTCAGCAATTGGCACATCACCTCAAATCGCCACTATTTGCCTATTCAGATACTAAGCAGCCATGTGTCTAAATCCTTAGCATTTGAAACCTTGATCTCACTCATCTTTCTCCCTGAACTCTGGCCTTTCTTAAACTTCCTTAGAGGTTCCTTCTCCTCGACCCGAGTAGTTGGAATAGGTTAGGTCTCAACATCCTTACTTGGTTCCATTTGCACAGGTTTGCTTGAAATAGTTTGGTTACTGCCTGGTCGGCTAATAGGTGGTTGAAATCTTTCTATTTGTTTCCTTTCTATCCTCTAGGTGGCTCGAATTAGGTCATTATGAATTCCAACATCTAGGGTTTCCAAGATGCCCCCAATCTCATACTTTAATCCACCAATGATTGAGATATAGTTTGGTCCTTTAGCTCTATGACTTCACATTGGATTGTTAACATTTAGAATTCCTTAACATAAGCGCCCACACTCGATCCTCCTTGTCTTAGTTCTTACTATCTTTTGAAGGCATCTTGTAAATAATAGCTTAACATAATCCTTCTCCGCATAACCCTCTTCATTTCATCCCAACTCATAATCTCTCGTTCTCTTTCCCTTCTTTTGGTAGTTTGCAAGTTATTCCACCATAAGGCGGCATAATCAATGAATTCCTACATTGCAAGTCTTACCTTTGCATTATCGAGCACTTCATGGCATTCAAACTATTTTTTAATGATATCCACCTAATCTAGGTAGTCCTCAGCATCATTACTTCCAAAAAAACTTGAGATACGTATTCTTAGTCCTTCTACTCTAAGGGCTCATACATTTCTTTCCTTAAGCTTGTAGTACTCCTTGCCTTGTCCTCTCCTTCCATGTCCTCCTTAATGTCTTTAAGCACTAGCCTTTATGTAGCATCTTTAACAATTTCTTCAGCTCGAGGTAGTCTAGTTAGGGCATTAGCTCAACCAAATTGACCATTGCCTCATCTTTGCTGATCACGTTCCTTCATGGGGTTATTTTTAGTTTACTACCTATCTTCTCGGATAACAATCACCAAATTAGCTACTAAGTCAATAAGCCTATCCAAGCATTTACTCACTAATTGAGGTATAAAGCATCCTTCTTGTCTTTGGCCATGTCTAGTAGTATGTTCTTGATTTCCTAAAATTCCTTGAACATTTGAGTCTGACATTGATGGATACTTCATATGACAATTACACAACAAAAAAATAGTTAACACATTCTGTTTTTGCATATCGAAAGCAGGGGAAAATATAGTATAGAAGAATTCTCAACTATTATACTTTAGGGTTAACACTAGAACCATTATCACATGAGAGCACTAACAAACCACTCCAAGAACATAGAAATAGAATCTGGCTTCAAACGTAGCCAGGCTTTGATAATAAGATGATATGGATTACTGTAGATGAATACACAAACCTAATATCATGCATAACCAACAGGGTAGGTTCGAGTCGTGAGATAGCTCGAAGAGTAAATGGTAATCGAAGGTTGAGCAAGGGTTCCCATGCATTGATGAAGAATATGATGCACCAATACCTTATATAAGCTTAGGTCATACTTGATATGACACACAAGTATGGCCAGAGGTCACTCACCAGTAGTCTATGCTTAAATGGGCTATATAAGAGTAACTCAAGGGTAAGAAGGACACTTAGCTTAACAGAGTAAAATTTCAGTGTATTCACTACATATGATCTTGATGATATTACATTATGTGAGTATTTATAGTACCTAGTTAGGGTAAGTCCTAAATTAAAAAAAATTATAGAAATGTATCCTTACTTTGCTAAACAAAGGGGAATAATTTACAAGGAAAGTACGTAATCATGCAAAAAGAATATCTACTATCAAGAAAGGATAGTATAGATATTAGAAAGGATAGTGCATGTGCGTTTCATTCAGTCTGCACTTCTAACAATACTGTGAGATGAGCAAGGGTGGGTTTTGATCAAGTCAGTTCGACGTCAGTAGTTAAGTAGCTTAGACAATTAGGACTAGATTGGGGTTGGTTTAGTGGTAACTTATGTTCGAGGTTGACCTCGGATGGTCGGGTCTTAGTTACTGTCAGCTTAGCCTCGATACTATAGAGATTACAGTATTCAAATTTAGCGCTTAGCCTAATGTATAGCGAGTGGTTCGGTTTGGCACGTCAGCTAGTCACTTTGGTAGCATATTGGATAGTGTAGAGAGCAAAGTATCTTGGCAGATTGGACTGGGGTAAACATTGCTCCTCGATGCTTAACTTACCTCGGATAGCTCAACAAACCACCTGAGAAAGCTCTCGGGCTTAGGAGTGCGTAATCGGTCCTTGATCTTTATTAGTTGTTATTTTAAGATTTTCAGCATCCATGAAAGTTCCTTCTCTAGATATAACTTTTTTTAAAAAGGAAGTATTATCCTATCCAAAAGTCATCCTTCTTTAGTTTAACATACTACTTATGGTTACCTAACTTCAAAGATGTCATCTACAAACACTTTATATATTCTTCTTTAGTTGTTAAGTAAATCAAAGTACTAACAATAGCGATTGCAACAGTTTTTTTCTTTTTCTTTTTCATATACAATTGGTATATCTGCGATTCTCCAATTTTACAAATATAACCAATACATTGCTAATCTAAGAGACATCACTAGGAATTCATAATTTCCATATCATATTGTGGACATGAAAGCTTCCTCCAACTTAATTAAAAATTAATAGCATTCCAACTAAAGTTACTTTAGAAAAATACAATTACTTTTTATAATTAATTGAACAATTCATGAATTCAAAGTTAAAGGTACTTATTTTAATTAGTTCACTCTATCCTTCATTTGGTCTTCATAGTACCCTATATCTTTTTCTCTTCAAATAATACAGATGTCCTTTATAAAGAATTTCTTACACATAATCTCTTATCCAATGGTTCTTTGAAGCCACGGCTTTATCTTCTATAGTTCTTTAAAGCCACTACTTTATCTTTTAAGGTCCCATTTATAATACCTAATATAGGACTTCAACTATAGGTTTGATTCTTAGTTAACCATAATGTTCAATTTTTCAGAATCAAGTTACACCAACAAATCTTTAGAAATACATTTGAACATTTATATACTACTAGTAGATTTAGTACTTGTGATACTTTTCTTAACCTCTCATTCTAAATATCAATAAACTTTTAATCACTTACCCTTAGTAACTTTTATCCTAGAGTCGACTTTCATCATACTCTATAACTTTTTGGGTCAGTATCCTTTCTCCAATGTAAGTTCTAAATTGACAAATAATGGTAATCCCAATTACCTTAAATTCTTTTCCATTCACCAACTTCTGACTTGTAGGAAGTGAACACATCAGTATTAATATTGTACATACATTTTATTCATTGGTATATATATATATATATATATATATATATATATATATATATATATATTCTACAATAATTATATATTAGTCTTGTGACTGCTACCCGATTCTCTTCTTCATAGAATTTGAATTTTAACTAGCTAAGTTCAACATAAGTGTTAATTGTTGTCTTAAAATTAAGGATATGATTACATGTTTGTCATAAATCCTATTGTGATTTTACTTTCAACTCCCAAAATTATCATGTAGTCATTATGTTAATATTCTTCCCTCTTTTAGCGTAGTTCCCTTCATCATCTAATACGTCTTCTATGGTAAATATTTAAACAATCAGAATAGTATTGCTAGATTCTTTCATATCTCTAGTTCCTCATCTATATGTGGATAATGCTTTAAAAGAACATCTACTCTTTCAATATTGATGACTCTTAACCAATTCCATTATCATGCCTTTATAGATTTGTGATTCTTACCTCTACAATATTTCTTCCTTTTTCTTTTTTAATTCAAACACAATATCTGAGGAAAATAACATACTTCATGTTCTAATACTTAATACTTTTATTAGTATCACAAAATTCGAACTAAGCACAGATTGAGTAAATTTATTTATGAGAGTTACTAACATATTTTTCTTTTGTTTAGAGCAATTATTACTCAGCTAAGATCAAGTGAGACTTCTGACTGCTTTAAGCTTAAGTCCTTAAATGACTATCTCTGATTAATAATTTTTAATCAATCACTTCATTAATTAGGGATAAACAACAACTTTCTAACTGACAATACCTAATTAGACCAAATTTAACAAGAAGCAATTTCCATACCATCTTTTTCTTGATACCATTATAGAAATATTCTATTCTAACTTACTGCCAAATACTTGTTAAGTAATCCAATCCTTCCTTTTAATCATTCTACTCTCAAGTTTTTCTCCTACTCATATTACTAGCTTCAATATAATTATACCATAAGTTAATCTTTGATATTTTGAAATCTAGGGGGTTCTAAACTTCTCCTTCTTTAATTAACAATTAATTAATCTATAAGGCTTATTCATCATGTCTTAGGATATCATATTGCTTGATGATCTCAGACAACCTACCATTTCCTTAAGATTAGACCTTCTATCTCCTATAGTTCTTTCTGTATCAAAATACTATATCTTTATTCCTTATCGTCATATCATAATAAGTATACCAATGGGTAATCATTGTATAAAACTCACTTCCTAGTGGGTTAGGTTCTATCTAGATCAATTTTGGAATTGCCAAGAGACGTTTAATTGAAAGTCCTGATCCTTTTCAAAATTTTTGCTATATTTCTCATTTCCACTGTCAATCATTATTCATTTCACTACCACTATTTTAGGGTACCTAGGTACGTATTTAATCATAGTTTATCTAATAATCTTACTTCACTTCTTATGTACCATTTAATAATCATCCATCCCTTATATCCTAACATATGTACTATGTAATGATATCATTCCATTTGCCTCAACACAACTTAAAGATATCACTAACTTATTTTGCATCACTTGTATTGCCTACTTCTCCAAATATATATGTCCTCAATTTGCTATTCAATAAGGGCTAAAGGATTCATAACCTGATTTTAGCTTCGTATTACAATTTCTATAACCATTCTTACATATGCAAAGGATTTTCAATATTGGTCACCCAAAACACATATGATCCTTTTACATCCTTAACTACAAATATATTAAACGTTATAGAATATGCATATATTCAAAAGAGTACACATTTGTTAAGAAGTACAATAATATCCATTAAGGAATTTAGTGAGATGTCTACATATATAAACAACTAACTTAGGATCAACTCTAATAGCACAATAAAACATAATCATCAATCATAATATATCCATCATTCAAGTCACCAATAGCAACCCTTTATTCAAAAGAATTCCACTACATTTATCCTCTAGTTAAATCATCATTATTTTCACTTGTTGATTCAGTGCCCTATATCTCCATAGAAAATTAAAAATAATAATTGTTTTGTATAACTTATCATTATCAAACTCCTTAATGTCATTATTAACTAATATCTCATATGCCGCATTCTCATTCTGTACAAGATCTGTTTCTAAGTTAGGTTTTGATTCATTTTCTAAATTAGCTTTCAACTTTTCCCCTTATTGTTTTATCTTTTTCAGGATTCTCTTACACACCATCCTTTATTTCATCCTCTACTATATTATCTTATATTTATACTAAACACTAAGTTGACATCATCTTGGCATTCTTTAGGTTCCAAATTCAATTATGGTTTTTCGAACAATGAGTTTAGGGTAAGATTTGTTTGGCTGAAAGGGTATTTCTTTACCTACTCCAACTGATTTGAAAAAATATGAGATCTAGTCAATATTCCTTATGGCTAATATGTAAAGATACAAGATATACTAGTTGGAATATAAATCATACTAATAGGGTAAGGTATTTGTCTTCTACCCTTACTAATGTATCTTACTAACATCCTCTAAGCTATAATCTCTTACTTTTTATCCATCTTTAATTAATGGTATTATCATAATATATCTATTATTCTAAAGACTCAAATTAATCTCCATTATTGTCCATAAGTCTCATCAACTACACTATATCCCATCATTGGACTTTTCAATAGTCTCATAAGTGATATTAAACATATCCAAACTTACCATTTCTAATATTAATCTTCACATCTCAACTCTGGATTAGATAAGAGACTCTTCTCCATTATACTTAAATCATTTCAACTAACTATCAATTCTCCATACAATCCCATACCTGGATCTAAGATTAATTAATGTTTATCTTAGTTCAATGTTATAGTTTTTTTTTTTACTCTAAAATTTATAGTACAATCCTTTACTACTTACTCTAAATTTGTTCCTATAATGTTTACTTCTTTTAATTATAATACTACAAAGTGAGTTCACTAAAACTATGCCATGATATCAACTGTAACAACTAGGTAAGAACTTCTTCCACTAAAGTATTATCCGCTTTAGTGTGAAATACTACTTGATTTCGTCCCTTAATTAGTAGCTTTCTAGGGGGTAAACTATCTTAGGATTGGCCTAACCTGAGTACACTTAACTTTGAGTTTCGACATGCTTTAAGCCGTTATACTGAAAGGTGTTTTGATGATTTAGAGTTTAGGTACCTAGCATTTAAGGGGTATTAGAATCCACCCCCTTTATAGAACTGATGTCTTTATTAGTTTCATTACACAGGTCTAAGACTACTACCAGGCAAGGACTTATCCTTTCGACAGGTAAAATGCTTCAATATTAACTTAGAATTGTTATGCCCTGAAGAGATAAAGTCGTAATAACTCCACTATGTGAACTATCTTAGGGTAGAAGTTGGCCTTACAGTTGCTACTATAGAGCTAATTCACACCAAGCATACTTAACTCAATAGCATTGAAGCATCTAATTCTATATCTGTTATTAGTGAAACTTATATTAGAGCTTTTTCAAGATACCTATTTAAGAACACTAATAGTTCACAAATTAATAAAATAGTTATATTCCCATACATCTAAAGTTTCTAGCGTTATTGAAATGTTTACAAAAACCATAGGTTTTGGTATTTACATACAACACAATGAAAACTAGTAGTATCTCTAGAGTATCATATGCTAATTAGTTTCTAGAAAATGCTAAAGATATGGTGTAACCTCCTTAATCATTAGTTAACCTATAGTAAGGTCTATAGGGATATGAGCATAACTAGTTCAATAAGTAAGATAGAGATAAAAGAGCACATCAAGCACAAACATGGTTTTTAATCAACTTATTTTAATGAAATACAATGCAAACAATTAGATGTCATTGCACGATGTTATACGATCTGTTGTGAGATTAGAGAAATTGCACCTGCTCTAATCTAAGTTAAAAAGTTTGATGTTGCACACTTATGAATCAAAACCAAACTAAGGCCTTTGCAATAGAGTACACTCTCTACCCATGACTCTCTTTAAACCACGGCTCCTAACCTTACCATAACTTCCTATCCTGTCACTTATTTCAACTAAGGTAGGAAAAGAACCATTTTAGCTATTCTCATCTAGGGAAGTCTGTCTTTAGCTCGAGAATCGTAGTTGTTTTCCCTTAGTGGTTGCTATGCATATTTAGTTAGTAAAAGATCAGTCTTTAGTTATATCTAGTTAAGTGGTGATCACCATTTCATAAAGCAAAGTGAATCAAATATGAACATACAAAGCAGCACTCCAAGTCCACAATTCAAGTAAGAATCACACATGAAGCATGTGTACATTCAACTAAGTTATACACATAATCAAAAGTACTCACAAGTCTCCAAGTACTATAACACAGTATTCCAACATGCTATAAAACATGGATCTTAACATACTTGAAGTTTTCGATTTGCTTACTTAATTTGATGTATGTTGTATTGTTGTCGCTCATTCTTATAATATAAATATCATTTTTTATTTTTACCCTTATTAAATATAAGCTTCAAATCATTATTTTTAATTTAAACATATATATCATTCTATTACATATATATATGTCTAATATGTACTACCCTTTTTATGTTACTTATTTTGTAACTTTTGTTATATAAATATAATTATAACATAATAATGTAACATAATGTTGTTAGTTAAACTACCATTCAATAAGTAATATATGTCTATAACATGTGTTTATATTTTTCAAATAGCATTAATTACGTTTAAAATAATGTATAATATCTAGTTTCTCTTATATGTAAAATCATTGTATTGTGCCACATGTACCAATAGTGGAATTAATTAAACACCATTTTGAACTCATGGCTTATATATATATATATATATATATATTTAACTAGATCCTATATGGGTTATTAAATGGACACAATAAAAATATAATTATCAATATTCTAAGTTTAAAATAAAAAAAAATTTATGAAATTTTACAGATAAGATACTCCATTTAGGAAGATAAAAGGGATTACAAATATATCTTTTCTACGACTATTAAGTATTAATGAAAAGAAACAATACCTATAATTATAGAACAAAGTTACTTAAACATATAGAATACATAAAAAATTTAATCTTCTAATCTCTTTTTCTTTTCTTCTTCTTTTTTTTTTCCTTCTCTTTCTTCCTCTCGTTTAACCCCTCTTCCTCTCGTTATCTCATTCTCCCTCTCCTTCTCTCCCTCACCTCTTTCTCTAATTCTCATATGACTCTCCAAAATATGGCTTTAAGCCATACATATATAACAACATCACTACCTTGATTAAGGCAGTGGTAATTACATTATTTTTTTTGTTAGTTCAATTTAACGTAGTCTTTCAATTGTAATTTTATCTTAATTTATTATTTATAAAGTTTCATAATATATTTCAAAAATAATAAAACATTAGATTATATACTTAATCTAAAATTTATATTTCCAGACTAATTCAAATTTAACTTGATAAACTTTATGTTATAATCTATATTAGTTATATTTCATCTTTTTTTTTTTTCAATTTGACTTTACAAGATTGAGCTTGATAACCCTTCATCATAAGGGTTCAACTTAATTCTAAGAACGTCGATATAATTCATAACTTTTAAAGTATGTTGATATCAGGCAAGTGCACCTATCAGTTTTAATATAGCGGATATGAGTCCGAGTTGATCCCTCAGAGACTTCGAGTACTAATATTAACCTTAGCTTTATTATCTAACCGGAAAATTTTGAAAGTTTGAATTAATTAAAAATACCAAAATTAACAAACTAACTTATTTATAAGACTTGATTAAGCAATTAAAAAAGCGATAAAATTAAGAACGATTTCAAGAAAGTAATAACGTATTTAGGAATTATTTCCCCTAGAGTTAATCATGTGATCGCTTAAAATATATTCAATTCCGTTTCTATTATTTTTTACCGGAGGGATTCACAGCTAAAGTTAATACCTTTCTCAAGCATATTAACCCTAATCCTAAATTATTTATCGGAATCTCTTCGCTTAGTAATAGAATTTAGAATTGCATTAATGTATAATGAATTCCCACACAAATAATTAACTTTCCGGAAGAAACATGTATCTTATCTCTAAGTATACATGTTATCCTCTGCAATTATGTAAAGATCTAATTATACATGCAATTTCTCAATCAACATGCATAATATCATGTATTGATATTCTAGAAATATCAATAAATAATTAAACGACATAATTGGATCAAGTAAAGATAGGAACTTTATTGAAATTTCTAAATCAATCCAAGAATCACATGAAACCCTAGGTTTCACAATCCTAAATATATGAATTATAAGCTATCATACTGAATCTAAAAACGTATTCCATCAAAAACGTAAAATAAAACATGGAAAACCCCTTTAATTGATGAACAATCTCTCTAATCTTAAAGTCGGTGTTGTTCTCACCCTCTCCCTCTCCTTCTCCTTCTCCTTCTCCTTCTCCTTCTCCTCAAGTCTCTTGTCTTCTCTAATGTCTCTTATGTCTTTTGAAACCCTAAAATGTCCTTTTATATTGTATCAAACGGTTTTCGTTTTCTTTGCCCGATACGACCTGAGACATAGCCGTGTCCCTTGCCCGTGTAACTTTCTGCCCCTGGCCAATTTTTTTCTACATGGACTATGTAACTTCAAATCTTCATAACTTCTTCGTTTAAACTCCGAATTGAGTGAAATTTAATTCCTTTTCTTCGTTTTTTATCCTAGAACGCGTTCAAACCTAGAAATCAAAATTTTACTCAACTAAGTATCAATTTCTTTAAAGAAAACCAAAAATGTGAGGAAAATAGTATAAAATCACCATATGAAATATGTTTAAAATCAGAGTTATCAAATTTCCCCACACTTGACGATTTGCTTATCCTTAAGCAAATAAATCAAAACAAAACTTTCAAAACAAGAAACACTAAACAAAATTTATCACTATTTATGAAACCGGTGAACGAATACACTTGACTCGTAAAAAAAATATGAAAATCATTCTCAACTAACTTGCAATAATAAAGTCAACCAATTTCATCTAATTATATTCGAATGCTCTAACAATACTTAATACCAGAGTTCACTAGTTAATTTATGAAAATCAAAGTTTACCCGAGTCATTTAACTAAGGATTCTTAAACTAAAAATTGGATTTAACATCTCGCTAACCGAGAAAGAGTCATAAAAATTTTGTCCATTTGACTAAAGTGTATAGAATTCTCTCTTCCATCTCACCAAGCACCATAATCTAAAACAAACACATTTTACATCCACTCATCCTCTGATCACCCCCTAGTTCATGCTTTTGTTGAGAGGTCTTTTTAAATTTACCTTGTTTAAGCACAATTATGTTGGTAGCGGGAAAGAATCTCGCTCTTATGAAAGACCAAGACTGATCCATACCAACTTATTCCTCATATTGATAGCGGGAAAGAACCTCGCTCTTCTGACGGACCAAGGCCGATCCATATCAATTTTTTTTTTCATTAGAATTGGTATTGGGGCTCATTCTCGCTCTTCTGACAGACCAAGAAGAATCCTTACCAATTTTTTCTATTCATACACTTGTTATTACTTTGACCTCCAATCATTGTGATTTTTGAGGGGTTTCTCACAAGAAGAATTTCATTTGTTTGTTTGCTAAAAATTATAGGACTCTTGAAAATTTCTATGAGAAAGGTATATATAAAAGTAAATTTTAAAAATAACCATGACTAACTCTCAACTAGTGATGTTGCTCCAATCTCAAGTCCTAAAGTCCGAAGCTAAATAACTCATAACTTTGCCCGTCACAAATTTGACTAATCAATTCTAGTAAAATATAATAAGATCAATAATAATCAAGATGACACAGTTAATTTGGCTCAACACTTGTTAATCACCTATTGCAAGTTAACTTAAAAATTAATTGGGTCAAACATAAATAATTGGTCTCTTAAACAGTAACAAATTCATATATATCCCTTCTCTACACTTAATAACGTACATTGTCCTCAATATACGACTAAGAAAGCACAATAGTAAGAGATGAAACAATAAAAACTTCAAAGGGAAAAAGGAAATACTGTATTGAAAAAGAAACTAATACTTCCCTACCTTGAAGCATAAGATACTCTAGTGGAGAAAGAGTGACTAGTAGCTAGACAATAGTACCCTTATGATTAGAACATGATGTAACAAATGTGGACCTCCTTCAAACGATCTACTTTTCACGATTTTCCATTAACAACCTGAGAAGAAACATTAGATCGGGTTGGATTTGATGAACAAATGTGTTGATGAAAAGTAAATCGTGAGGAAAAGAAGAAGAGAAGAAAAAAAGAAATATGTGTTGATGTGTGGAAGTGTGTAAGAGTGTGTCTTTAGTTTAAATAAACCGGGCGTGTGCAAAATTGTATAAGGTTGGGTCGACAAGGGCTGGGAAACGATCGTATCCCTTGCTCGTGTAACATTCTGTGTATGTCGTGTGGAAACTGGTCGGACACGAGTTGGGATACGACCGTATCCCACGCCCATGTAACTCTTTGTGTTCGAGCATGACTTTTGATCGCACACGGGCTGGGACACGATCGTGTCCCATGCGCGTGTAACTTTCTATTGTCGTGCATTAAAATTGGACGGACACGGGCTGGGACACGATCGTATCCCACGCACGTGTAACTTTCTGTAGGTAGTCGGGAATACTGGGCGCATACGGGTGGGGATACGACCGTGTCCCACGCCCGTATAACTCTCTGTTTACGGGTGGGATTTCTGGGTGCACACGGGCTGGGACATGACCGTATCCCTCACTCGTGTAACTTTCTGTGCCGACGTAGTGAAACCTAAATCTGGGCGGACACGGGCTGGGACACGACCGTGTCCCACGCCCGTGTAACTTTCTATGGGTAGGCAGTTTTGAAGGTCTGGATGGACACGTGCTAGGACACGACCGTCTCCCTTGCCTGTGTAACCTTTTTTTCTCTTTTTTTTTTAAATTTAATTTAAAGAGAAAGGAAACTTAAAGAAATAAAAATAATTAAACTAGAAAAATAAGAAAAAGAAAACTAAAGAGAAGAATAAAAATGAAATTAAAAGGGAAAAGCCTATGACTAAAATTAAAATAAATAAAAGAAGGAAGGCAAAGCTAAATAAAAGGAAAATAAAATGAAAGAAACTTAAAGAACTAAAGTGTAAGCAAAGTTAGACATGGGTTGCCTCCCAAGAAGCGCTATAGTTAACGTCGACAGCTCGACGGGATACGTCTTCTCATGATAGTTCTTCATTAAGGCGGTGATAGGACTTCTCCTGTATCTCACTTTCGAACTCTCCATACGAGTGTAAATTTACCCTTCGGCCATCGACCTTGCCAATTCCATTTCATTGGTGAATAACTTCCATAGTTTCTCTCGTTATCATGCCACTTATCAAATTCACATAGCCTAAACTTCTTTGTTTTGTTTGCTTTTAGCTTAAATGTGGTTGTCATTGGGAGTTTTGAACTTTTCACCGCAAAGACATGTTCCAAATGATTTCTTGACAGTTTTGGTTCCAAAATTGGTAGCTTCTCTTTAAAAGAGTTTAACCTAAGATCCTTTGGCTTGTGGAGTGGATCAATCCCCTTCTTATCCACAATGAATTCATGAACTTCTATTTGAGCTGCCATTTCTGTACAATTGGGGTTAATCACCAAATTTTCATCTCCCTTTTGCAAGCAATAGCTTGAGGAATCTTTGGCAAGAATTTCCTGCATACATGTAGATATAATGACATTAGTGGCATTAACATTGTGACTTATGTCCTCTGAGTTAAGAAACTTATTTGTTGCCTTTGGAGTTTTAGAAACTATTTCATCATCCCCGACTCGTAATATCAACTTATCCTCACTAACATTAAAACAACCTTAGCAATAGCTAGGAAGGGTCGACCTAAAATAATTGGCACCTCAATATCTTCATCTATATCAAGTATAACAAAATCTACGGGAAAGATGAATTTGTCTACTTGCACTAAAACATCTTCTATGATGCCTCTAGGTTATGTGACAGACTTATCGGCTAATTGAAGAATCATGCCCGTTAATTTAGGTTCTCCTAACCCTAGCTTTTTGAACAATTTATACGGCATCAAATTTATACTAGCTCCTAAGTTTGCCAAAGCATTATCTACCAACAAATTGCCAAGCATACAAGGAATAGTGAAACTCCCTAGATCATTTAATTTTTGTGGCAGCTTGTTCTGGAGAAGTGCTGAGCATTCCTCGTTCAATGTGATGGTTGTACGCTCCTCCAACTTCCTCTTGTTCAATAGAAGATCTTTTAGAAATTTCACATACTTTAGCATCTGCAAGATGACATCAACAAGAGGTAAGTTAATGTGTAATTGTTTGAAAACATTAAGCAATTTACCGAATTCCTTATTCTGATAAGTGTAACTTTGCTTTAGACACTGCGGGTAAGGGATGGGAGGCTTATACTCCTTCACTTTCGGTGATTTCATACTTTCTTTTGATTTTAGTGGCTTTACATCTTCCTTACGGTTGACTTCCACTTCTTTCTCAACTACTTCCCCACTATCCTTCTTCTCCACTTGCAGTTTTCTAATCACTTCTTAAGGTCACTACATTAACATGTTCCCTAAGATTGACCTCGGTATTCCCTAGGTGTGTCCCTTGTTGCCTCTCAGAGATCATTTTTACAAGTTGACCAATTTGATTCTCAAGATTGCGATTAGAAGCCTCTTGATTTCTTAACAATGATTCAATGTTGGATAGCCAAACCTCATTGCCTTGAATATATTTGGTAAGAAGTTCTTCCATACTGGACTTATTTCTTGAGGAAGAGGAGGTAGGAATGGTCTTTGAAATCCAGGTGGGCCAAAGTTAGTCTTCTGCCGGCCTTGGTTTTGATTTCTCTATGAGAAATTGGGGGTGATTCCTCCATCCGAGATTTGTTGCTTGGGTAGATTTCTTAGGTAATCTACCTGTTCCAGTTGTTCTTATACTTTATACCCCTACATACCAAAGTCACTTACATCTGATTGCGCTTGTTGAGGTCCAACAAAGAGTGCATCAATCTTCTTACTTAATAAGTCCACCTTGGCTGCCAGAGCAGTGGTCGAATCCACATCATAAATTCCCATAGCCTTTTGCTTGGCTTTGGTGCTTTCCTATTGATAATTGTTCATTGCTATTCCTTCAATCAGGTTTTGTGCTTGCTCAAGTGTCTTTGTGTTCAAAGTACCTCCTGCGGATGCATCAATCATCTATTTCGTAGATAAATTGAGACCATTATAGAAGGTCTGAATCTGCATCCATAATAGGAGGCCATGATGTGGGCACCTCCTGAATAAGTCCTTAAACCGCTCCCAAGTATCATATAGCGTCTCCGCTTCTAATTGAGCAAAATAAGAAATATCATTTCGAAGTTTAGCGGTCTTTGCAAGTGGGAAATACTTCTCCAAAAATTTCTCTACCAATTCATTCCAAGTTGTAATTGAATTTCGTGGTAGAGAGTTCAACCATTGTTTTGCTCTACCCCTCAAGGAGAAAGGGAATAGCCACAGTCGGATGGCATCATCTGTGGCTCCGTTGATTTTAAAAGTATCACAAATCTCTAGAAAGCTAGAGATGTGGGCATTGGGATCTTCATCTTGGAGACCGTCAAACTGAACATATTGTTGCACCATTTGTATAATGTTAGGTGCAATTTGGAAGTTATTAGCCACGACGGCTGGCCTTGCGATGCTAGAGTCAGCTCCAATAAGTGTAGGCCTTGAATAATCGAACATGGTCCGATTTGCTTCATTCCCGTTGTTAGCCATGTGTGGTGGATTTTCCTGCTCGATGAATTGAGTGTTGGGCTCTTCACCTTCTTTCTTGATTTCAATGATTAACTCGTCATGAATGGCCGCCACAATTTGTCTAGGTCGCGATCTCAAATTTTGAAGGGCAGTTCTCTCAATTTCAGGATCATGTTCTACCAAATCTTCAGGATTACTTCGAGTCATGCACTGCAAGGGCAAAAAAAATAATATAGAATCAATTGTAGCTCTTAGCTAATGAAAATAAACAATGAAAACAAAATAAAAAAAAATGGTTAAAGTAATAAAGCAGCTAGTGTTCTTAATATCGAAAGTCCCTAGCAACGGTGCCAAAAACTTGATATTAGGCAAGTGCATCTATTAGTTTTAATATAGCGGATATGAGTCCGAGTCAATTCCTCAGAGACTTTGAGTACTAATATTAACCCTACCTTTATTATCTAACCGGAAAATTTTGAAAGTTTGAATTACTTAAAAATACTAAAATTAACAAACTAACTTATTTATAAGACTTGATTAAGCAATTGCAAAAGCGATAAAATTAAGAACGACTTCAAGAAAATAATAACGTATTTAGGAATTATTTCCCCTAGAGTTAATCATGTGATCACTTAAAATATGTTCAATTCGGTTTCTATTATTCTTGACCGGAGGGATTCACAACTAAAGTTAATACCATTCTTAAGCATATTAACCCTAATCCTAAATTATTTACCGGAATCTCTTCACTTAGTAATAGAATTTAGAATTGCATTAATGTATAATGAATTCCCACACAAATAATTAACTTTCCAGAAGAAACATGTATCTTATCTCTAAGTATACATGTAATCCTCTTCAATTATGTAAAGATCTAATTATACATGCAATTTCTCAATCAACATGCATAATATCATGTAATGATATTCTAGAAATATCAATAAATAATTAAACGACATAATTGGATCAAGTAAAGATAGGAACTTTATTGAAATTTCTAAATCAATCCAAGAATCACATGAAACCCTAGGTTCCATAATCCTAAATACACGAATTATAAGCTATCATACTGAATCTAAAAACGTATTCCATCAAAAACGTAAAATAAAACATGGAAAACCCCTTTAATTGATGAACAATCTCTCTAATCTTGAAGTTGGTGTTGTTCTCGCCCTCTCCTTCTCCTTCTCCTCAAGTCTCTTGTCTTCTCTAATGTCTCTTATGTCTTTTGAAACCCTAAAATGTCCTTTTATATTGTATCAAACGGTTTTCGTTTTCTTTGCCCGATACGACCTGGGACATGGCCATGTCCTTTGCCTGTGTAACTTTCTGCCCCTGGCCAATTTTTTTCTGCATGGACTGTGTAACTTCAAATCTTCATAACTTCTTTGTTTAAACTCCGAATTGAGTAAAATTTGATTCATTTTCTTCGTTTTCAATCCTAGAATGCGTTCAAATCTAGAAATCAAAATTTTACTCAACTAAGTATCAATTTCTTTAAAGAAAACCAAAAATGTGAGGAGAATATTATAAAATCACCATATGAAATATGTTTAAAATCAGAGTTATCATATGTCTTAAGCATTAAACTTTTCATTTTATATCTCATTAATTTATAAGATTGCATGTAATTTATCTGTAGCAATTTATTAATTATTGGATTTCATTTTACGCGTTTTCGATAAATAACAGGTGTAAATTCCTCATTTTTGCCGTTTTTTATTTTAAAATTATTATTAGGTTAGGTTTTAAAAAATAATAATAAATAAATAAATAAAACGAAATTGAAAAAATAATAAAAATAAAGTGTCCAATTGTATCAAGTCTAGTTATATCGAGTCAATTTGAGTCGAGTCAAGTCAAGTCGAATTGTTTTGAGTCAAATCAAATAATAGTGTGTATTCAATTTAATAAATTCTAAATCATTAAAGGATTAGGCTTCATTGAAACATTTTTAGTCTAGTTTGATATAAAGGGAATTTTTATCTAATTTATATTAGGCTAAAATATACTTAGGATTTATTAAATGAGTTACTTGGTTAAATCAAGTTGGACTATATCAGGTTTGAAAGATAGAAAGCTCAAATTAAAATAAGGTTTATAGAAACTAGGTTGAATCTTTAAAGAATCTAAATCATATCTTTCGTATCTGGGATTTGTTATCATATATTTCATATCTCGAATTATTTGAGATTAAATTAATATCTAAAACGTTACAAAGGATTTGGTTGTGTGGCTTATAAATAGCGAGTTAACGGTAAAGTTTAAAAAATGATTTTTACAATCCCCAACACACCAACACATATTCATGATACAGCACATATTCACCCACAACTACATGCAATCCTTGCCCATGCCACTCATGTTGCAATACATTCAAACACCCACAGGACACGATAGCTCACTACTGCATACGATTGTCAACTCACTAATCACAATCATCACCTGATCATCGCATTGATCTGCTATACCGATCACTGCACTTCCTTACACACACTACCATTGCACTGAACATGATATACACATATTGCCTCACCATACACTGATGAAACACATAAACATATCATAATCCGCACACACAACACATGCTACTAATCAAAAGCATAGCTACACATATGATCCATAGCGCACAATCAAATTCCACTTTTGCCATGCATGATCAGATTCTATTGCTACACGTACATAATTAATTCTATACCGAGCATATGAACGTAGTTTAGACGATCACAACACGATTAACACGAACACGCCAATCATACGTGACTCAACTCGTTTAGGTAAAAGAAAAAAAATTATTTTTTTATTTAATTCATTTATTTTAGTAATTTTTTTTCTTTAGTGCATGTTTTTTTATTATATTTTTCAATTGTCATATCGTTTACTATATTTTTTAGATAATTGTCAATTTTTTGATAATTTGGTTAAATTGCATTTTTTAGCTAAAATTCAATTTTTTTTTTAAAATCATCTATCTTTTTCTAAGATCTGTAGATACATATCTTAATATATCTATATGTAAGATTTAGGAAAGATATCTTTTGACATGTAGTGATTTTTTCAAAAAAAAGAAACAAAAAAAAATCTTAACTAGAGTTTTAAAAAAGATTTAGTTAAATAGGTTTTTTTAAATAGATTTTTGAAATTATAGTTTTGGAGGATTTTTAGAAAAAATAAATTGGTTAAATAAATGTAAATCTAACTCGATTTTCGAATCTAAAAGAAATCCACCCAATAGATATTTTCTGGAAAAGGATTACGTTGGCTTGATCCCAATTAGTAGATACGTAGGCACCTTTGGGGCAACTGTAAAAGAAAACAAAAAAAAAGGAAAAAAAAATTCTTTCCTTTTTCTTGAAAAATTCGTAATAAATATAATGATAATAAAACATTCATTTTAGTTATGTTATGCATATCTATATATATCTTAGTATTTTTTAGAAAATTATAAAAATAAAGCTCATTAATTTCTTTTTTATTTTTATGTGGTGACTTAGTGTTAATAGATTAACTCCCAAACTTAGTTTTTCTGGTTAATTTTCTAAAATTATTCTTAAGAAAATCCATATATTAGTAGCCAAATTATGAATTTCCCACCCGGAAACCTTAATTTCAATTTTTTACCAGTTAAACTAATTGGTAGCTCTAATTTAAATTTTTTTTTTCTAAATGCTTTTTCTTAATTTTATGTCGAGCAATCTGTATTAAGCGAGTTAGGCTTAATATAAGTTAAATTAAGGAAATCGAAATAGGGTTTGACAAAATTAGCGACTCCACTAGGGAAACCTATTAGGTTGGCCATATAAAAATTAAAAATTAATATGTCGGTTTTTGTATTATTTTTTTTAGTTGTATTATATTGTACTAATTGGTTTTTAGTGATGTAGGTCTTAAGAAAAAACCTTGGCCCAATAGGTATGTATTTGGGATTTGGGGGGTTTTATTTATCAATAATCATTTGCATACTTATATGTAGTTGAACTTGGGCCATCTTAAGAACTTAGGATAGGCCATCATCGTATAAGCCTTAGGTCATTGGGGTCTTTACCCCGCCTAGTGATGATAAATGAGCCTACTCAGGCTTCAATGTAGCCTACTAAGTTTTTCTCTGAAAATGCTTAGAGTTACAGAGCTTATGACCCATAGATCCTATCCTCCTGTATTATTTTTCTAAAAGAAGGGGTAGTCATTTTTAAATTATAGAAAAATTTTGATTAATATTATCCGCAATCGATTGGGCTTTCGTCTAAAAAAAAAAAAGAATTAAAAGAATCAGTACCCTTATATATAAGTATCCATGACCTTCACTTTTTATTTTGATCCACTTATATATAAGTGTATTTATTATTGCAAGCTCATAATAATTCCTATAATTTATTGATTACCGACCCCTATTGCATTATATGCATATATATCATATTGCATCATATTTTCATTGTTTTTTAATGTTATATATTTTTTTACATTTCTTATAATTGCCTGTGTATATTATCCTGTAACCTATATTTTATATGTTGTAGTCCTTATTTTACTTTACAAGTAAGGTGGTGCAACAAAATTCAAGATGGTATCCATCAAATTGCATTAAATCTTTTATGGGCTAGCAAATGAATATTAGTACAACGTTTTCAAAAAAAAAAAAATGTATCATAGAAAGGAGTTATAATTTTATTATTTTTCCATGTGACATATTAGTTGTATAAATTTTTCTACGTATTCTTTTTTTTTTCCATGAAAAAAAAAAATTTTCCCTTATGAACTATCAAAAGATATTTTGCTTTTGTAAATTTTCTCTACGCTTTGTCTATATCTGTACTTATAGAAAGATTATAAACCTAACAAGGGTTTAGCCATTTGTACTAAATTGATTATAATAAAGTTAAAAATCTAATTTTTTTTTTAATTATTATACTATTATCTAGTTGCTAGCCTTGCATTTGCATGGGCATAGTTTACTTACTTACTATTTGTGTTTTTTTTTTTTTGTACTTATTGTATCAGAAATTTGTTTAATAACCCATGTATACATAAAAAAGAGATAAGAAAAAAATCCTTCAGCTTGTAAATATTTATTACCCATGATCTATAAATAGTCGTTGTTCTTATATTGTTCCCAGCTTAGATTTTTGTAACATTAGGCACCCCTTTTGTAAAATTACCGCCCTCCAATTACCAGTTGTTCCATTTGAAACTTTGTTATCCTCATCATTTGGCGTTTTCTATTCTTCATGTTATATAGGCATTCCAGTTACGTATAGCATAGGTCCTCTTTAGCTTCCACTAATAAGTAGGATTTTCAAGTCCTTTTATAGCTTTATTATCTTCATTATCTCATTTTAGTAATTGATTTCTTCTATTCTTTAGGTAGTGTTAACAATCTAATCATCTATAGCATAACTTCTCTTCAGTTTTAATTAATAAGAAAGTTTTTCATAAAAAGAAATAAACTGTTACATGTTAATAAGTCATTATCATTGGTTGTTGACTTTGTAAAATAATAATTCATTCCTATCAACTCTTTAACTTTTTCATTGTAACATGGTTTTGTAAAATAAGTGTTTTCAAATGTCTTTTTAATAAGAATAAATTTTTAAAGAAAAAAATCTGCTAATAAGTAAAGGTTTTATAGACTTTGAGTTATTACTTTTGAGTGGTTTAGCCCATTGTCGAAGCCCATAGCTATTCATTTTTTAAAGCTAAGACAATTGAATACGACTCTAGCCTAAGCCTAATCTTAGCAAATCACTTATTCTAAGCCCAAAGCGCTGTATATCCTATGAATCAAACTTGATACTAAGGGTCAAAAGGGGAAAGCACAATGGAAATTAATAATTGAAAATGGTAGAGGTGTGAAAGTGATGATAAGAATTGTTCCTTAAAGGAAGTTTATCTTATATGTGATACACGAATTGAAAGGATGATAGGCATTTGTTTCACTCCCTAAATATTTTTATCCCTTGTTAGCCCATTTGAGCTATTTGAGGGAAGTTTTTCAAAAAAATAAACCCTATCAAGAATAATCCCATACTGGGGCAATCAAGAGGTTAGGGCCATTGATTTTAGAGAAAAGGAATAAGCTAACTTATGCCTACTTCAATCATATTAATTCGTACACAATAATTGTCATGGACAACTCGATTTCTTTAGAATGAAGAAGAGTTTCAAACTGTACATTTCACTCAAATCCATACACTCATTCAAACACTATAAGGCTATTAATCTTTCTCAAATACTCCCTCCAAAGCCATACCCTACTTCACTGGGCTTATATACTTTGAGCTCATAGTTTTAGGGCCATTAATTTCTTCAAATGGAAACTCGAACACATGGAGGGTGATCATCTTTGGAAAAAAAAATAAATAAAAAGAGAAAAAGAAAAAGAAAAAGAAAAAGAGAAAAAAATAAAGAAGAAAGAAAAGAAAGAACAAAATAAAAGCAAGATAATCACATCCCAAAGGATAGCTCAAAAGCTCTTAAAGGGTTTAGGGCCCAAATATCTTAGAAAAGATGAACCCATGAATTCCAAAATTAAAGACCTCAGTTTTTCCGCAATATCCTCCAAAACACAAACCTAAGCAAGAGATTCCAAGGCCAAAGGAATAAAACTTCAATTCTATGGTCTAACCCACTATACTACCCTTAACGAAGCTCTTTTGACTGAAGAAATAGACTTATTTTAAGCAATCATTGCTCGTGAAACTAAGGTAAGCCCATCTTAGCATTTTCCCTTTAAGGTTCTTAACTTGTAAAGCCGGGTTGAGATATTAATTTTTCAAATTTTTTTGAACACATCCATATCTCCTTTTTTTTAAGCCAATGACCAAAAGGCTGCATTACAACCTTGAGGAAAAGACCCATCTAATCAACAAAAGTGTATCACTTACAAGACTGGCCATAATTTTTGGAATCATAGTTAAGAATGAAAATAACCCATTTGACAGTATGAGAAAGTCCTCTTGGACTAAACAATTCGAATAGTTAGGATACTTTCCTTGATGTGGCACGTATGAATGCAAAAGTGAAGCATGTCATCGGGGTAAGAGAAGAACTTCACCCCAAAATCGAATGGGATCTCTTTATGGCAAGAAGAATATGGTCTTCAGTTGAAGTTTTTTCCTATCCCTTCATCATCATAGACAAGTAATCAAAGATGAAGAATGAATGGCTGATGGGCTAAAAGAATAAGCATACAGCTTATTTGTAATATTTAAAGTTGGTATAATTTCGTTACTTATTAGTAAGAAAAAGATGAATAGTTTTTTTTTTCTTTTTCAATAAGAGCACACTTTTTTCTTTGAGTTTTAAAAAGTGAAAAATTTGAGATTTGAATTGAGAACTTTAGTCATCCTCTAATTAGGAACTTCAATAATCTCTTATAACTTAAGAGTCTTAGTTATTCTTTCATTAGGAACTTTGGAATCTTAGTCATCCTCTAGTAGAGGAAAATTCAAGAGCTTTGGTTATCCTATGAAAAGATTATTCAAGAACCTTTGTCATCATACTAAGAGGTTAAGCTATCTTAGGAATTTTGACAACTATAGTTATCCCATGTTCAAAGTTAAGAAAGCTTCATTATAAGAACTTTTAACTTCCAATATTAAGGAATATCAGTTATCTAGGGATAAAAAACAATTAGTCATGCCTTCTAACCCTTTAATTAAATTTTCTTCTTCAAAGATCTATCCTTTCAAGAAACTAATTTTTCTTTTAAGAACATCAATTTTTCAGCATAGTGCCTACTTTAATCTTTTACCCTATCATTTCAAGATATGCAAACAATCATTTGCCTTATCCTTTCATGATAGGCCCTCTTAATTATTTTCCTTGTCCTTTTAAGATTGGTTCCCTATTCCTTTGCCTTATCCCTTTAAGACAGGCTTCTTAATCTTTTGCCTTATCCTTTTAAGATAGGCCCTCTAATATTTTGCTTTATCCTTTTAAGATAGGTTCCCTTAATCATTTGCCCTATCCTTTCAAAATAGGTACCCTAAGCTTTTACCCTATCCTTTCAAGATAAGCAACTTAATTATTTGCCATATCTTTTCAAGATAGGGTCTTAAATCTTTTTGCCCTATCCTTTCAAGAAAGGCACCGAAATTTTTTTCCTTATCCTTTCAAGATAGGCCCCCTCATCATTTACATCGTCCTTTCAAGATGAACCTTTTATTCTTTCCATTGACCTTTCAAGTTAATATCCTTTTACCTCATCCATTCAAGATGAGGCATTGCTCAGTTGACCATTCAAGTAAGTAATCCTCATTCTATCAATTGAAGATAGGAATCGACAAAAATGGGTATTTCTTTTATCTTTGTAGCGAAGTTTTTAATTAAACTTCACTACAAAGAGGGATAGATGTAAACACCTCATTTTTACTACCCTTAAGATTCTTTTTTGTTTTTATTGGGTTAGGTTTAAAAAAATAAATAATAATAATAATTAAAAAATAAATAATAAATAAAAAACGGAAATTGAAAAAATAAGAATAAATAAATAAATAAAGTGTTAAGTCATATCAAGTTATGTTGAGTCGAGTCATTAAAGGTCGAATTAGATAATGGTGTACATTTAATTTAATAGATTCTAAGTCATTAAAGAATTGGGCTTCATTAAAATATTTTTTAGTCCAGTTTGATATAAAGTAGATTTTTATTGGGCTGAATAGATTTAAGATTTATTAAATGTGCTAATATGTGTTTTGGGCAAAATTAAGATAAACTAAATTGGGCTTGAGATAGAAAGCCCAACTCAATATAAGGTTTTTAAAAACTAGTTTGAATCTTTAATGAATCCAAATCGGGTATTATCATATCTTTTAAATATTTAAATTATTAAGAACAAATCTATGATTAAAAAAATAAAAAAAGATTGAGATTGATGGTCTATAAATAGTAGAGAATAGGTTGTAAAAAATACATTTTTACAATTCATATTACATACATTCCTCATAATATCCCCACCATTCACATTTGTGCACTCTATAGTTTTCTAATTCACACACTCACCCACATATAGTCCTTCACATCACTTACACTATCCTCACGTCACTCATACATGGTTACATAATATGATGCCACACGATTGGAGCACATACATGCATGGCCAGAACACACATCTACTTCATGGTCAGCACAACATATATGCCTGCACTTCACATCGCACACCTACTACACTGTCCACAAACATGAACATGACTTGAATTTGACCCATGCATAAGCGGATCTGACCTGACTAGTTAAATGGTTTTGGATTCCATTCTGTTTTTTTTAAAATGATTATTATTGTCATAGTAATTTACTTATTTTAATTAGTTTAGTAATGTTAGTCCTTTTTATAAATTTGTTTTTACTAACCTTATTTTTTAATGTAGGTAATTAGCTTTAGTTTTTTTTTTTTTTTGTAGGTCATAACATTAATTATGATATTTTGTAGTTTTGATATTGCATTTTTAGAAGTAATACATTTGCATGAAAATTGTATTTTTTAGTAAGTTGTCATAAAGTTACATTTTTAGGCTTTTAGGGATTTTTCAAGAATAAATAAATTGTTTTGTCACTTGCTAAGTTTTCATAAAATAAAAAAAATTTCACTTATAAAAGACTTCCAAGATTGTCTACCAAAATACATTTGATCTTTTTACACTCCCAGCCACAAATATGTCAATCATCATTGCATTTGCACTTATTCAAAAGTTTACACTTCATCGAGAAGCACTGTTACATCCATTAAAAGATCGTTTGGATATCCACACATATAAATAACTAATGCAGGGTCAATTCTAATTCTTAAGAAAACATGATCAACTATCATACCATATCCATAATTCAAATTACTTATAACAACTATTCATTCAAAAGAATTCCACTACATTTGTCTTCTAATTAATTCAATATCATTTCCACTTGTTGATTTGATCCTTTATATTTCTATAGAACAAAATCAGAAATAACGATCACTTCATATACCTTTTCATCATTAGATTCCTTATTATTATCATCATTTATCATCTCTTATACTGCATTCTTATTTTATATAAGGTTTATTCTTGACTTAGGTTTTGATTATACCTCTAGTATAGGTTCTGATTCATTTCTGAATCGGTTTTTAACTTTTCCCTCTCAATGTTTTGTCTTCTTAGAATCCGTTTCTATACCATTCTTTATTTCATTTCAAATTATACTACCTCATATTTATACCAAGCACTAAGCTAAGATCATCTCACAAATCCTATGAGTTTCGGATTCACCTTAATTTTTTATACATATCACCACATCTCTCTTATTCCAAGACTCAAATTGATTTCCACTATTGTTCATGAATCTCGTCACTTCATCGCATCACATTGATTACAACACAAATTCATCAACAAACTTCTTAGGAATTTCATCCACAATATTAGCATATCCCACCGATCGGTTCTATCAAATTTCTTTACACCTCCACTCTATATTAACTCAATGATTACACTTCATTCAGCCTAAATCACTTCAATAAACCACCAATTCTTACATATACAAAACACTTCCAAAATCGGTCACCTAAGATGCATCCAATCCTCTTTCACATTTTTACTCACAAGTGTATAATACATCATAGCATATGTACATATTTAAAGAATATATATCCATTAATGAGCACTACTGTATCTATTAAAATATCAGTAGGATCCTAACTTATATGAATAGCTAATCATATGATCAATTCTAACTTCTAACAAAAATATAACCATCTAGTACATTGTATTCATCATTCCAATTTCCACTACATTTATCTTCCCATTCATTGAGTATCATTTTCCATTTGGTGATTCAGGACGTCGTACTTCAATAAAAAAATCAGAAGTAGTAATCATTCCATATATCTTATTATTACTAAACTCCTCAATACTATTATCAATTGTCACCTCATATACTGTATTCTCATACTGCATATAATTTTAATCTACTCTAACTGATTCAAGAAAATGTAATAACCATTCAATAAATCTTTTGGGGTTAATCGTCCAAGAATATATGATGTGTTAGTCGAAGTATAAGTTGTACTGGCATAATAGAGTATCTCTCTTCTATCTTTATTACACATATCTCATTAACGTCATCTAAGTTACAATCTTTCACTTCCAAACCATCCTTATTCATCAAGTCATATCACATGATCTCCATTATGTTAAAACTCAGATTAATCTCTATTATCATCCATAAGTCTCATCAATTACAACGTAACTTCGGTAACAAACTCCTCAATAACATATTCCGACTTAATCAATTATCATATTGTTCTCCATATCTCAATTCTGGATTTCATCATGGATTCTTCTTCATTCCACTTGAATCATCTCAACTACTCACCTCAACTAATCACCAATTTCTCTACATGATCCCATCACCAGAGTTAACTTCGATTAACACCTATCTTAATGTAGCGTTACAGTTACTACTTATCCTATAATTTGTAGTTCGTTACTTTAATATCCCTTTATTTCTACCCACTCTCAATGTATTCCTAAAGTGTCTAATTCTTTTAATTGTTCATTTCAAAGCTAGTTCAGTAAAACTACGCTTTGATACCAATTTAGAACTGTCACGCCCCGAAGCGGCAGAGTCGTAACGGTCCCACCGTATAAATCATCCTAAGATAGAAGTTGTCCTTACAACCGCTATCTTAGACCTGATCTACATAAGGCGTCCACAACTAACCCGCTTTGAAGTAGACAGTTTGTAATTTAAATAAATCATTTTCCTATAAAAGTGAGGAATTATATATATGTTATAATTCAGTTATTGCAGTTAAAGTTTACAATATTTTTCTATAGTACTTTTGTATATCATTACATCATTCGGAAATGAAAAATAATAAAAACTTAGACCTTAAAAATATGTGTTTATTCTTTAATATTTTTCCTCACTCCCCAGGATTTAGCAGTTACTAGCTTCATAGTAGTTGTTGCCGCTTCTTAGCCAGCACCTGCACGACGTCTATAGGGATGTGAGCAACCACAACTCAATAAGTTAGGACGGAGGACTTAAAACTATACCATACACACAACAAGGTTTTCAATCACTTATTAGGTGCAATACATGTGTAAGCAAATGCCATCGCACGACGTTGTCCGGCCAGTCGTGAAATTAGAGAAATTACGTCCGCTCTAATCCGAGTTGAGGAGTTGCCGTTAATGCAACAGCTCACAACCAAACCCAGGCTTGTGTAATAGAGACCTTGCTTCTCCCGTGACTACCTTCGAACCACTGTCTTCACCCTCGCCGCGACCTCTTTATCCTCGCCGCGACCTCTTCTCCTGTCACTTAGTTCGACTGAGGATGAAGAAGGGACTATTTTGCAATCCTACGCTATCCCTTCCGAAGGGGTCGGTATTTGGCCGGAGAGTCCTAAGTTCCCCTAACGGGTTGCCATGCATGTCCGATTATGATTACTGGTCGGATATTTAATTAAGTCTAGTTTAGGGTGATCAATCCTTTCAAACAAGTCATACAATATGTGCCAGAACAACAAACAGAATCATAGCATCACCCATAATTAAGCACATGCACACATTCTCTATCTAATAAGCACAACCAAGCATAATCTTAAGCCTCCAAAATACAGCATTGTATTAATCCCAACTTACCTCGACTCCTCGCTCACTTACTCGAGGTCCGATTTGCTCAGGCCATCGTCGATCATCCCTATAACACGAAAGTGGTTTCAGTATTTCATATAATATTATAAGTTCATTTTATCCGATAACGCTTATTGTTAGGTTTTGTTTAAGGTTAAATATACCTAATTATCTAGATATTAAGTCTCTTATAATTATTTTAGGTTTGGGGTTAGGTTCAGGTTCGGTTTTCGCATTGATTTCTAAATTAGGTTTTTAGTTCGATTTCTAAGTAATGTTTTAGATTCTAACCTTAGAAATCCGTTTCAACCCATAATGTGAAATTAATCACATTACTTCCCAATCTCCTAAATACGATTACTACCCCTAGTCAGCATTTTATTCCATTCGGTACACTTAAATCCGTATTAGTGTACTGAATTTACTCATGTTGTGAGAAATTTTTACATTTTTTATATAATTACCTAAAATTAAATTTTGTTTCAGATTTGTTATGTTCTGATTTTCATTATTTTATTATCTAATTAAACCTAATTTTTCCATATTTATTAATTTTTAATTCTACATATTCCTAATTTTCTACATTTACCACATAATACCTTCATTACTTATACTTAACACTCCATACACTAGAATCAGGTTTCCACATCAGAGATTAACATCCCTAAACATCTAATTACTATCTAAATCAGTAATTAATATCCTAATCACCTAATTTACTCTAAATTACCCAATTTTTCCATCATTTTAGGGCTAAAAATTAACTTAAAAATTTCAAAAATTAAATTTAAAAAAATGGCTTCATAGCACTGTTCTATATCACATGAGCATCTTACAGAAAAAAATTGAGCTCCAAACTACACTCCTAAGGTCATTTATTTCTAAACCGAAATGTGTTCGGCTTTGCATGATTTCTTAAGGACCCTATATTACGGGATATGTTTTCATCCAAATAATATTTTTCCTACAAACTAAATACAAAAATATCTCAGAATAACAAAATTCATAATTTTCTAATTATATTTACTATTTTTACAAAATTTCACAAGAATCGGGCTGGAATTTGGACTCACCGGTTTGGGTGGCTCCAGCCACCGCGGGCCACTGTGGCCTTGTCGGCCAGCCTAGGCGCTGCCACCACCGTGTGGTGGTGGTGGCCGTCTACTCCCAGCTCTTCGTCTGGTGTGGGTTACTTTAAAATCCCTTACTGCACAGTTTTTCTTATTTTTTTATTTTCTGGATTTTCTCTCGAATTTTCAACTCTCTCTAATTTTTTCTGATTTGTATCTATCCAAATGAGCTTCTGAATTTTTCTTGCTATCTATAGACGATTTTTGTAATTATTATGCATTAATTTGACAAGACTTTGTCCAATTTCCTTGATTTTTGGCTTTTAAGTTGTTTAATTTTTATAAGCTAATTTTTCCTTTTCTCACCACAACCTGATCTTGCATCAACTTATCCTCTTCTGATTTTTTCTAATTTTTCCATAATTATTTTATATTTTTATTTAATTATTTGCTTAGTTTTCGGCCAATTTAGGTAATTATGCGTATTTTTATCTACACGTAAATACATGTAGGGTACACGTGAACATTCCTAAATATTATTTTGGTCATTCTAAAATTTTTAGTATACATATAATCTATCTCTAGTTGTTTATTAGTTATTAGATTACACTTTTTGCCTTTTCAGTAATTAGCAATTATTATACTTAAAATTTGAAAATTTTATAGTCTCCTATTTTACTATTAATTTTCTTAAATTTAAGTTTATGGGGTCATTTTTACTAATATTTCTCTCAATAGTTTATGATTTGGGTGTGATCGGATCCTTTATTCGATCGCCCTAAACCTTGGATTCTAAGTTCAATTTTATGGTTACTTGGCTGAACTTTAGGGCTTACAACTTATATCTTTTATTTATTTATTTATTTTTCATTTAGGTGTTTTAGGAATTTTTTTAAGTTTTGTCACATATCAATTTTTTCCAAAAATTAAAAAAAAAATACTAAATTAGAGTCTTTCTAAAAATTATGTCTTTATTTTTTTTTTTAAATTGGCAATAAAAATTAGGTTTTCTTAGGATTTTCTTAATAAAAATAAATTATTTAAAGATCGTATACCTGGCTCAATTTTCAAATTAAAAAGAGTTAACTTACTAAATCTTTTCTAAAAAAAAAAAACTACGTTGGTTTGATCTCGACTAGTAGGTACATAAATACCTTTAAAGAAACTATATAAAAAAATAAGAATTGTCTTTTTCTTTTTCTTCAAATTTCGTAATATAAAAATCATAAAAAAAATTATTTTTGTTACATTTTTGCATACTTGTACATATTTTTGTATTTTTAGAAAAATTATAAAAAATAAAGCTCATTAATTTCTTTTTTATTTTTACATAGTAACTTAGTTTTAATAGGTTAGCTCCCAAACTTAGTTTTTCTAGCTAATTTTATAAAATTATTTTTAAGAAAATCTGCAAATTAGTAGCCAAATTAGGTTTTCTTACCTAAAAACCCTAATTCCTTTTTTTACTAGTTGAATTGGTTGGCGGCTCTAATTTAAAATTTTTTTTGAGAAATATTTTTTTTAATTTTATGTTGAGTAATTTATATTAAATGGGTTGGGCTTAATATAAATTAAATTAAGGAAATCGAAATAAGGCTTGATAATGGGGAATATACGTATAACTTAATAATTTAATATTTTATTATTTTATTTTCTTAATTGTAAACTTACAGGGTCATTTCTAATGATATTTTTAATTTTGTCACAAAATTTGGCTAATTGAATAATTTATATAACCATCCTAAATTTTATGAACCGTCTCTAAATAAACTAACTGTAAGTTAATTATTAGTTTTGTAAGGTCTCATAACTTCGTACAAAAAGAGAAAAGAACAAAGGGTGCCATCTTTCTGAATCCATCCACAACAACTATAATAGAGTCCTTCCCTTAGGATGTCCTTAGTAAACCCATCACAAAGTCTATACTTAGCTCAATCTATGGTTTGGTTGGGATAGGCAGTAGTGAGTAAGGTCCTTATTCAGCTCAGCTCTTAGCCTTTCTACAAGTAGTACACCTTTCCAATACAAATTGCAAGTCCCTTCTGATCTTTAACCAAAAGAATCTTGAAGTATGTACTTCGTACATCTTAGTCTTCTTAAAGTAGCCAAATAATCCTCCTCCATGTACCTTACGCACTAGTAGCTCTTACATGGAACGGGTTGGAATGCACCACTTCCCCTTCCTAAACAAGTATCTATCCTCTTTATGGTAATCATCAGTAGCTCGTCCTTCCTCACAATTAGCATAAATTGGACCAAAATGTGGATCATCAACAAAGCAAATTTATAATGATAGAGAAGCTTAGTCAAAAGGGAATGCCATCATAATAGGGCATTAGCCATCACCTTGTTCTTGCTGTTCTTGCCATTCTTGTACTTTACAACATAGGAAAATCCCTCTATGAATTCAACCCATTTAGCCTATCTCTTGGATAACTTTGGTTGACTCTTTAGATACCTCAATGATTTATGATCTATGTAGATCACAAATTCTCATGGTAATAGATAATATTGCTAGACCATCAAAGATTGGACTAAGGAGTAGAATTCTTCATCATATATAGAGTAATTGAAAGTAGCTCCTCAAAGCTTCTCATTGTAATATGCAATAAGCTGACCTTCTTGCATTAGTATGACACCTATTCCTAATCCAGATGCAGCATATTCTACTTCAAATATTTTGTCAAAGCTTAGGAGAGATAAGACGAGAGTGGTGGTCAATCTTTCCTTCACTTCTTTGAATCTCTACTACTCCTTATCTACTCATTTGAACTCAATATTCTTCTTTAATAGCTTAGTGAGTAGGGCTACAATAGTACTGAATTTCTTTATCAAGTAGTGATAGAATGATGCTAGCCTATGGAAACTGCGAATGTTGGCAGAATAAGTCAGCACTGGCCATTTACTAATTACCTTTACCTTCTCTTCATCAACTTCATCTACTCATAATAAATCTTAAGAAAATTACTTTAAGTTGGCAAAAGTCATACTTCTTCAAGTTTTCATAAGTTTTTCAACTTAAAAATAGCTTATATATGCTTACAATCTGTCTTTAGTTAGGCTATAAATAAGAATATCATCGAAGTAAACAATAATAAACTTTCCTATTAATTTTCACAACATATGATTCATCAATCACATAAAAGTGCTCAAAACGTTGGACAATCTGAATTACATCATAAGCCATTCATGTAACCTATGATGAGTCTTAAATGTGGTCTTCCACTCATCTTCCTCTCGCATTCTAATTTGATGATACCTAAACTTTAGGTTAATCTCAAAAAAGATCTTTGCATTATGCAATTCATTAAGCATGTCATTAAGCCAGGTTGGTTTACTCGAACTCCTTCTTTTCTTCATCATCAATGCCAATGCTTCTAACATCAAAGGTAGGTATTTCTCTCTTTGTTATCATTGTCCTTTTATTCGAGCACTGAGCTGCTATGTGTTCAAATCCTTGGCACTCAAAACACCTGATTTCACTTGTATTTCTTCTTACGCTCTATCCCTTCTCAAATCTCCTTGAGTTTTCATTTTCCTCAACTTAGGCAGTTGAAATAAGTCAGACTTCACTAGTCCTACTTGGTTCCAATGGTATAAACCTGCTCAAAACAGGTCGACCGTGGGATGCTCGACTAATAGGAGCTTAGAATCTGCTCATTAGATGTCACTCTATCCTCTAAGCAGCTCGAATATCTCCATCTAATATATTAATATCCTTTGTCTTTAGGATATGTCTAATCTCATAATTTAATCCATTGATAAATCTAAAGATAGCCCGATATTCAAGCTCTACAACTTTGTAGTGAATCACTAGAATTTGAAATTCTTTCACATAGGCATCAACACTTAAAGCTCCTCGCCTTAACTCTTGCGACTTCTTGAATGTACCTTAGAAAGAGTAGCTTGACACAAAACTCCTCTTCATCACTTTCTTCATCTCATTCCAATCTCTAATCTCCCTCTCTCCTTCTCTTCGCTAGGTAGCTTGCAAATTCTTCTACCACAAGGCGAGATATCTTGTGAACTCTAGGATGGCTAGTCTTACCTTGGTGCTTCCAAGCATCTCGTGACACTTACACTGCTTTTTAATTTTATCCACACAATCTACATATTCCTTGACATTACCATTATAAAAAAAAACTTTGAATCTACATTTTCAAGCCTTCTCTTCCCAATCCTCATAATCCTCATGCTGATAATAATCAAACACATACTCTACCTTCTCTTCCTTATCCAAATACTTGTCAACATTCCCAGATCCATTGAAACTCAGAATTTGAAGTTTTACATGGCTAGATGCTTTAGGGATTCATACATGATCCTCTTTAAAATACTCTTCTTCCTCTTCATCAAGCTCTCTCGGGTTTATCCTTCGTCTTACTTAACCACCAACACCTCTACCTTGAACTAGTAGAGTTGGGTTTTGTCTTCTAACAAGTTAAGCAGCTTTGTAAGGTGTTTTGTATGACCTTAGTAAGTCGACAAGATAGTGCATAAATAGCTTGGATCATATCTACTAAGAGGTTAGCTACCTTATAGAGTCTCTTATTAGTGCTTTTAAGAGTTCCCTAGGACTGACGCCCATGATGGATAACTCCATTGTCATCACCAATAACAACATTTATATTTGGATCAGTCATTTTTTCTCATATATTCAAAATTTTAAAAAACTCTTCAGAATGTGAATAGCTAATAACACATCAGTCAAATGAACATAATAACTAACTTTATTTCACACATGCAAAAACAGAGTATAACAGAACTTCAGGAAGATCTAATTATAGTTCACATACAAGCTTTGCTTTGATACCAAAATGTTGTGAACTGTAACCATGAATAGATAAGGCTAATTGTTGAATGGGTCTGAGCTTGCAAAAAGCTTAAAAAGGATCAATGGGGAAAGTGTGAAAAGAGTGACAATGATGAATGAAATAGTAAGTAAAAACCTATGAATAGCTCTAGAGGATATGACGTATCAATAGAATTTTCGAGGATTAATGGCACAATTCGATATGATGTACGAATTGCTCTAATGAGGTTACTCGTCACCTAACCTTGCTTAAGGGAAATGATAAGAATGATGCCAAGAGTAAACAATAGTGTCTATGCAGGGAAGAAAGTACTTAAATAATGTATTGAAGATAATCTATCCTCTTGCAGCTACAAGTACGAGGATATTTATTACCATAAATTAAGGTAACTTGCCTAAAGGTGAAAAGATAATAAGGACATTTCCTAAAGAAGTAATGTACACAATGCAAAAAGGTAAAAATGAATATACAAGGAAAACAATCATTAGTGCTACGGATTCTACATATGATACTATACATGTGGCAATATTGCATTAACGAGGTTATTAAGAGATATGGACAAAAAAGTACGGATAGATGGGCTTGTTCGAATGGGGATGGCTTAATTAGTCTGAATTCTCTATCTCTTGGTTTCTTAATAAGGATGATGTCGAGTGATTGGTCGGCTTGGTAATAGAGAGTAACATCAACTTGGCATACCATAAGATAATAGGCAGTCATATGGTACAGCATTAAAAGTGACTGAGCAAGGAAGTACTAGGCTTCAAAAGGGGTTGGCTAGGACATAAGGATTTGTTTTGCCAGCCTCTTTCGTCCTCGGGCTTAGCTATGAGTCAGAGGTCCCATAGCTTGATTCCCATCACACTATGTCTAGTTAGAATCTCCTTTAAACCATATAAAAACTTCCTCAAAATCCAACCTCAAACTTCAACTCCACAACACTTGCTTTAACTAAAACCAAACATTATCAATAATTTTTACTCAAGATGGTGGCAAACTAACTAAAGTGTATATACTTTGTTTCATAAGTACAGAGACAAGGGAAAACAAAGTATTCTCACACTTACTATGAACTACCTTAGTAATCTAAATCCTAATGAACATCGCTTAATACAACACTACTACAATACAATCACAAAAGAACACAAATGTCAAAACTTATACAAATATAGCTAAGCTCAAATAGCAAGATGATACAAATACTATCGTATATGGACATACGAGCAATGGTATCATACAAATTAGGGGTGGGTTTGAATTGCGAGATGATCTAAAGGATAAATAAAAGTCAATGTTTTTTAGCAGGGGTTCCCATATATTGATGATGGATATGATGAACCATCATCTTATACGAGCTCAAGTTACACATGATGTTACGAACAAGTGTAACAAAAGGTCACTCGCTAGTAGTCCACACTCATAAAAGGCCAGATAAGAGTAAAAGAGTAAGTAGAAACACTAAGCTCAAAAGGGAAAATGTTTGAATATTGATGATAATTTTTGATGTGGTTATTACATTTGTAGGGTATTTATATGCCCCTAATTACAAAAAAAATCTACTTTAAGATTAAAATACAAACACAACACAAGAGTAAAACAAGACTTATAAGAAGTGGAATATTCTGGTAAGGATGGTATGCATGTCAAAGGGTAGGACAAGTATCTACTTCTCATTCTAGTGGTCCTAATGGGTACTGGGTATTGAGCAAAGCTAAGCTAAATAGGTTAGCATCATATCAATAGCTTAGCAACTTGGGAACTTAACAAACACTTGCTTGGATTATTGGAATCTGGAAGCTTGGCATGGGTAGGTTGGCTCTACATTAGGTTAGTATCTGCTCGAACATAAGATAGATCATGTTCTCAAGAGCTCAAACCTTGGTACTAATGGGAGTTGTTAGCTTTTATAGGAACTTCCTCCTTCTAAGAGATAGTGAATAAGTTAGAAGTGTTCGGGATACATATTAGGTAGGCTCGAAGGAGTTATTCTTTTCCTTAGATTAGATCCTTCTAGGTTACTCTATATATTAGGCTAATAAGTCCTTGTACTCGGGATCGTAGTATCGGCCCTTGATTACTATCACAAACTCAAGAGTAATAAAATCTACTGGATCTTCACCAAACATTTCTAGTGGTAAAAAGGTGTTTGTCAAAGAAGACATCCTAAATAATTGAAATAAAGGTAATATATGATCATATTGGTTGACTAAAACTAAAGAGACAACAACACAAATTACGGTAAGCAAATGACTATATGAAAAAAAAGCAATAAAACAAAAAGGAAAAAAAAAACAAAAGAAACAAATAGACAATACTAGAGACATTAGTAGGATATTAACCTATAATTTAAAATTAACAAACATCAAATAACAGAAAACTCAAAAGAAGCATAATGTGAAGAGAGGAACAACTCTTAAGATGACATAACTAAAGTAGATATGAGAAAGAATGATCCTGACACCAAGAAAGGTATGATAAAATCCCATGAAGAGATGCTCTTTGTTTTTAAGATTATCTTATTTAAATATCCCATACATAAGATTTTTATTAATGATTTTTTAACATCAAATATGTACTCTAGAGATTGTTATCCATATAATTTAGAAATATATCTACAATCACTCATCAACACATGCCTTTTATAATAAGTTTAACCTTCTAACTTTTACTTTTCTAAAATTTTTATATATTTATTTCCATCATGAAACATAATATTTTGATAGCCCTCAAATAAAGAAATTACCTTATGCCCTAGAACTTTGATAAGGATTCTTTTTTGAAATTGACAAATAATCTTTCATTATTGATAATTAAACATAAGTTAAGAAAAAGGAGAACGTGAGAGATTGTTTTATGATTATAACTTAATTTGATAGTGATAGTATCATTTTAAAGTAAGTAATTTTTTAAATACATACTATTTCTTTGCAATTGTATTTTTATCATATAATATGTCATGTCAAATAAAGTTATACAAATGATGAATCATATCGTAAATACAAAAAATGCTTACCACAATAATAGAATATCATTTCTTTACATAATTTTTATGTGTTATATCTTTCAAAGCATTTCTTTGGCAGTTGTTTTCCTCTTTTTTGAACCTTATATAATTTGTTTTGTTTATATTATTTCAAATTTAAAAATTCATCTACAACCTGATCTACAGTGGGTTATGTGACTTTCTCAATCAATTAATGAACTTTTAAATGACATAATAATTTAGGTTATCAATTTGTTTTTTGTGATTTTTCAAGGCATAATAAAATACATAAATTGTAATTGGTATCACTATTGTGCACTGTGTTAGGGAAGACAACCACTTATGCTTTTGTTTTTTTTTTGGGGGGTACATGTCCATACAACTTTTATGTTAACTTTTTTTTCTTTTTTACATATTTTTAATTCATTCTTTTACTTATAATAAACTATATAGTCTTTCTACAATTAATATTTCATACATTTGATGCTCTTACATAGTCCTTTTTGTCAACATTTTACTATAAGCAATTTAGATGTTTCAAGTAAACACAAGGTATTTTAATGTAATTCAACAATTATTAGGGGATAAAACAAAGTGAAATAAAATTGTATCTTTTTTTAAAAAATTATTATTATTGGATAAGAATAACAATAATTGGTGAATGAAAATAACCAAGCATGGTTTTCCTAAAATAAGAAAATAACAAAGCATGTATTTACATGTATATTTACATTATAAATATAATTATATTAATTAATTTAATTTCAACTACAAGCAATATAGGAACATAATATGTTAATATTAAAATATGCAACTATTACTCATGGCATCATTTCAGAATCAATCAAGGGAATAAAACATGGAAAGTTGTTATTGAAGCAATAATATAAGAAGTTAAGCGATGTTCTATTATTTTAACTAAATTAAAAATGGATAAGAAAGTAAAGAAGCCTAAAGGTAGGAGTAAGTGGGTATAGGGTAGGTAAGGTATAAGGCTCCATCTATACCCTACTTTATAAGTACAAGTTCCTAAATTTTATTACTTGTACCCTACCCTATAAAACTCTAAAACCACTTGGTACACTATATAACTTGTAAACATTTTTTTACTATAAATTTCATAATGGTTAGTTTCTATTTGTTTTCCTATCCATCTAATTTCTTTGATTTATTTTTCTTTTTGGTCATTTTTCATCACCAATCATTATTATATAACATATTAATTTTAGTGAAATATTGTCTCAACTTTAAATGCTAAATAAATAATTGTAAGTTGCACTCATTTTGGGGTTGATTTATTTTAGTAATAAGAATATTCTTATATTACAAATTATAATTTCTCAATTTATAGTCAACATCCATAATGATGCTCCATACATCATAATCACTAAATCTTTTTCAAACCTAACATTAATACTGATTTTGGATTAGGAAAAAAGGTAATATCATTAATCTCAACTAATCTTAACTTGAACAATGTTATATAAATTTATTACGAGATATTTTCTAAACCTAATGCAAGGAAATTATTACATCAAAAGAAAATGAGTTAATAACATACCAAGTTTAGGTGACTTCACGCAAATTATTTCTTTTTTAACTTTAGTAAGGTTGAATATAGTGAATGAGAAAGATAAAGTGAAAAGAAAATGAAAGAAGGAAAAGACTAATGAGGAAGAGACTAATACGAGGACATCGGGTTTAGTCTAAAGTTTCTTATGGGCTATACAGTTGTTATTCTTTTAAGTACATACAAATGAAATGATATTATTTTTTATTTATTAATTTTATTTAATTATTATTATAAGTAAGTAGAAGGTACATTGAAATCTGTATCCTATATATCTTATAATACAAGTTCTAAGGTGGGAATAAGATACCTTAATCTCATACTTATACTTTACTCTATAGGTATAGGTTCCAAGAAATTACTATCTGGAATCTATTTGGTTGAGCAGAGTTTGGGTAGGTACCCTGTACGATAAGATTATTTGCTTACCCTACTGAAAGGCATAAAATTATAAATTATTAATGGTAATTGATATAAATGACAAGATAAAATAGAGATTTTTAGTCATGTTATCAATGAGTATCAATATTAATGAAAAAGAAAACATATAATTAATCACAAAAATGGATGTTTTAGTCATTTAATTAAAATAAGAAGATATGTAAGGATCAAAGAGGTACAAAGATATTTTAGATTATTGATAGGAATTAATATTAGTGTAAATTAAAATGTATTATTATTGGTAAACATAATGATACAACAAATTACTGATTTACATTTTGAATTATTGATGAGAATTAACATTAGTGGAAATCAAAACATAAGGCAAAATAAAAGAAATACTCACTTTTTAATATTAAATATTAATAAAACATATAGTACGTTAAAGAGGGTTACAAGCTTTATCTTATGGATTATTAATGGGAACTAATATTATAAAAAAACTTAAACATGCTATGGATATATAATTTTTTGTTGTATCATATCATATTATATAATATGTATAGCTTTAAAAGCTCTTTCCTTTTTTATATTTACCTTTTTATTGTATCATTAATGTATTTTAATAATTATATTTATTAAATTATATTATAATATATAGTTCTAAAAGCTATTTCTTTTTTTATAATCTTTTTTTTTTCTATTTTTTCATTAATGTACTTCCTTTTTTATTTCTCAAGTCATATTATAATATATAATTTCATAAACTCTTTCAAATTTTACATTCCATCTTTTTATATTGGCATCAATGCATTTCCATAATTCTATTTGTCAAATTATATCTTATTATAATACATAATTTTGAAATCTCATTCATTTTTTATATTCCACCTTTTTATCATAGTATTAATTTATTTCCATAATCATATTTGTCAAATTTAATATAATTTTGAAAGCTCTTACCTTTTTTATCTTTTATCAATCAATGAACAAATCAACAGAAGTATTCATGAACCAAAAAGTTTATTAATCAAATAATCGTTGTTTATTTTGTAAAATCATTCTCCAAAATTAAGAGGCAAACAATTTGAATGAAAATAAAAAAAAAAAAGAGATTGATGGTGATGATGCATATAAAGAATCAACTAACAACACAGCTAAGAGAATGAAGATGGAATAATCCATTTATTTTTTAAGTGCATTTTAGATGAAATCTTTTTTAGTTCAATGTTCAACATGTAATAAATAATAATGATCAATTCTACAATAATTGATCAATACGATGCTCATATTTTAAATTTTCATATTCTTTGATTTTAATTATGTTTAAAAAATTTGAATAATTGAACAAATATTAATTTGCAAAAGGTAATAAATTCTAAAATTATATTAAACTAGTCAAAGGGTTAAAAAAATACAATAATTGATCAAATATTAATCTACGCATGGATTAGAGCAATGAGGTACACGACCCACTCAGGCATTGATTAACTCAGTTCAATCCGGTCTACTCAATGCCTATGTTCAATGACTTTACCTTAAGGTACATGACCTACCATATTCTTAACTTAGCTCAAAGTGCTTACCTCAGGCATTGGAGTCCTCACCTTGGTTCAACCATCTAACTTGACATACAAGCACCTTACTCTAACTTTCCAATTGGGGTACTGCTCAACTCGGACCTTCTACAGTCCACTTCGAAATGGTGCCCTTCCCCTCTACCTTAAAGGCAGTTTGTTCGAATATGTCATGCTTACTCAACTACACACTAGTTTGAACGCTTTTGCCTTGATGTCTTGCCATTTTGGACATCTTCACATCACCCTTTCACCATTCCAAACCTCCATCATTGCAGCATTGACAAGACAACAATGATATGGACACCTCTAAGTAAAATCGACCCTACTCCTAAGAAGCTATCTTTCCCTTCTCTTTACCTTTACCATAGTAATAAGACTATTGGGGGCTAGGGGAGGGCGGAGGTAAGTGTTGATAGGGTTTCTTAGACATGAGCTCCTTAAGCTTATCCCGACCTGATGTAACCTATGGCCTGTGACCTGTTGCCTTTGACCTAAGCCTAGAATGCGGCCTAACTAGGTCTTAAGGATATCTAAAAGATGGCCATATCTAGTTCTTTTGAATAAATCTTTTGAAATTTAGGTGCTCTAGCGATATGGGTTAGAATCAAAATGGGTGACTATTTTTATAGGTTCTTGTTAAAGAGGATAGATATTCAAAAGAATTGGTAAATGAACAGATTGATGAGAAAATACATGATATAGTTTTGCTTACAAGAAGGATCTTCTACACTCATAGTTTACCCAAACTCTGTTACTATGGATTTGGATGAAATTGACCAAGATTTTTTATCTGTTAGACCATGTGAATTTTAGCCCAACAAAGCCAATGTCTAATATGTGGTAGTCATTCATTCATGTTTGGTAATTCTCTATACGTGTTTGACAGACATCAACTCTACCGTACTTTTGCTCTTTTGCTATGATCTCATTAAAGTCACCTATTAACATCTATGCTCTACTTAATTTATTAGCTTAAATTCTTAAATCTTCTTAAATAATTAATTTTTCATGATATCTAGGACTAGCATATATTAATAGCAGATGCCATAAAAAGGAAGAATTACATTCCTATAAATCCATCAGGATTTGCTGTCTTGTGATAGCAAATTCCCAAATAGTCGTGTCATCATTGTTCTAGAAGACAATAATTCCACCAGAAGCACCATCTACTTTAGCATAAATGATATTATTAAATTGCAAAAAGCCTCTTAATTAACCAATTACAACATAGCCCATCTTTGTTTCAGTAAGAATCAAGATGAAAGAGTTCAGCCTCAATTCTTTATTGGTATGACCTGAATGTTGTTTGTGCCATAACCATGTGTAATTCCATTGTTAGGATACCACTAGTTTTTGCTTGTCCTCCATTAAAGCCAGTGCAAACGGTACCTGTTGAATCTTTGGCAAGAAATCTAAATTCATCATCACACTCTCTATCACTTGCTTGCATGTCCACTCTAAGATGTCCAATATCCCCCTCTTCTATTTGGTTAGGTTAGATCATTGGCATCTAGATTGCTAACCATCTTTCTTTTAAGATTCTAACAACATAGCCTTATTGTTGTATTCTCCTCTCTCTTTGAACACCAGTTGGAACATGATCTCTGGGACTCCTTCCTTTTTCCATTGTAATTTAGTCATTATGATTCTTATGGCTTCCATTGCCACTTGCCCAGAAAATGACTCCGTGGTCATCTCCCATATTCTGAAGTCCGGATATAGTATTGGATCTTGAGAATTTGAGTAAGAATGTGCAGATTGACTTCCATCATGACTACTTTTTTTCCTTACAATCCTTTTCATAGGGTTTAAGGTCTTACTTTGTTTAGAGTTTATTACCCTCTCCTTTGTTAGTCTTGTGAAACTGTTCTCTTTCCTTTTAATGGTCACTTTAAAGTTGTACAAGAATTAATCTTATTAACAGGGTACTTTTGGTAGGGACCTCTTAGGCCCCACTAAATCTGCTAAGCCTTACCTCTTTAGGCTCACCTCTATAGGCCTTGAGCCTAGCCTTTAATGGCCCAGGTCTATGAAGAACTATAACGATAAAAAACTACAAGATAAGAATAAAACAACCACATCCTAAATATTAGGGATACATCGGACACGATAGCTCTTGGTGCAATGAATAAGGAAATCAATAATTAAAGAATAACCAACTTGAAGGAAACTTGCTCATCCCAAAAGCTGTATTAGAAGAATGCCTAGAGCACATGGAGTGCCTAGTTGAGCAGTATGTAGAGCAAAACAATGAGCTCTGTGCTTACCTAGATAAAGTGGAGTGCTATAGCAAACAAATTCACTACCCCAAAGCTTCAGATGCTCATATTAGGTAGGATAACATCCAGCAGTAGTAGTAGAATGGAATGAATCAGCAACCTTATCTATTGTTGCTCCAACAGCCAGTGAGGTTTATGGTTGCCCGTGACTAAGCTCTAGCTGTCAATGAGTAAGAAGTTGACTCGTAAGGAGTTCAAGCTCATTCAACTACACAATGAGCTTACTTGGCAGACGACACTAACCTAAATGAGCTCCATATAATGGTAAGGTAGCTCTCCGAATAGTAGGGGAGTAAGCCTATTGGTGACACTAAGTTGGTCTTTAGCAATAAGACCCCCTTCAATGGGGGTATCCAAGATGAAGTGTTGTCCCGCAATAGCAAACCTCTGTCCCTGGACCAGTATGTTGGCACAGGTGATCCCAATGACCATCTCCTCCACTTCCATACCCTTATGAACCTTTACAGTCATGGGGATGCCATACTGTGTAAAGCATTTGTAAGCACGCTAAGGAACATAGCACAAACAAACATAGCACAAACGTAGTTTAATCACCTCCCCAAAAATTTGATCAGCTCCTTCGATAAGCTAGCTAGAAAGTTCAGCCTCCATTTCAAGGCTAGTAAGCCCCTATCTAAGGATACATCGTCCTTGTACCTGGTAAGGTAAGGTAAAGGTGAGTCCCAGCACAACTACATAGCTCGATTCAATAACGTCATGGTCGAGATCCTTCAGCTGGATGAGGGAGTCGTTGTCCAAGTAGCATAGCTCGGCATCAAACCGTCAAATGATTTCTTCCAATCACTTGCGAAGAGTAAGTTAAAGACCCTGGTTGATTTCTAGAGCAAGGCATAAAAGTATATCAATCGGGAAGATAGCATTTGCTCAGGCGTGACGTTAACCGAGAAAGGATGGAAGGAAGGTAGGACAAGGAAAAATTGTTGGTAAAAAATTGCCTCGGTAGAAGGGTACAAAGCAGACCAAAGGGGGATAGCTCTAGGAAGAAGAAGCATCGAGCTGAGTGCGAACTTCTCCCCTCTCCCAACAGTATATACCTTTGAATTGACCCATAGCCCAAGTTTATTTTGAAGTAAAGCATTGAAACTTGCTGCAAAGGCCACAAAAATGCAAGGAAAGCTCAATCATCGGAACTCCGACAAATATTATCATTCCACAATGATTACAACCATACAACTGAAGAGTGCTTCCAGTTGAAAAATGCCATTGAATACACCATTCAATGCAGCTTCTTCAATGAATATGTGGTACATTGGAGGAACAACAACTGTTTTGACGATGGCACTAATAAGGCAACTCGAAGGTGATGGACCGAAGACGTCTAAGCAGAGTAGAATAACGACTGCCGTAATTATCGCACCCCCAATGGCATCATAAATGTAATTATGGGGAGCCTGTACCCTAGGAGTTGGCTGAGCACGGACAGCTTGGTTAATGCCCAATCGGAGGTGCTGGTAGTTAGGGAGAAGAGACAAAAGTTAGACACTTCCATCTCTTTCTTCAACATTGATCTTGAAGGGGTCGATACTCCCTACCAAAACGCCTTGGTGTTTGGCGTGAGGATCTCAAAATTTGAGGTCTTAAAGATCATGGTGGATACTGGTAACTCCATTGATATACTCTTCCTCTACACATATGATAGGATGAAGAAGAAGTCACTAGTAAAGATGAAGTAGTAACACCACAATCTGATCGGCTTCAACAGTAGTAGGGTCTGAGCTAAGGGCATCATCACAATGGACATGAAACTTGGTGATGATAACCACGTAACATAATGACCCATGGAGTTTGTTGTGATTGATTATCCCTCCCCTGATAATGCGCTCTTAGGAAGACCAAGCCCAAACAAATTTGCGATGATCACATCCTTCCTGCATCTGAAGGCTAAATTCCCGACACCTATGTGGGTGGGAGTATGCCAGTACGATCAGAAGCTCTTGCAAGAGCTATATGTTAGGGCAGCCAAAGGCGATGGCATCTTCACCTCAGAGATGGACCTATAGGAGAGACTAGCTAAGAGGGGTGAGCCCGAAGAATTAACTAAAGATGTCCAGATCGGTGGCTCCTTCGTCTAAATAATGAATGTCATGATTGAGACCACAGCTAAAGTGAAGGATGAAATCATTATACTCTTGCGAGCAAATTTAGATAGGTTAACTTGGTCAACGTCCGATATGCCTAGAATTTCCATTAACTTGGTAACCTACAACCATAACATCGATACCAAAGCGTGGCCCGTCCAACAAAAAAGAGGTATTTTGCCCTAGAATGGTATGTTGCAATCGAGGAGGAAGTGTAGAAGTTGCTCAAAGCCAGCTTTGTAAGGGAGGAAAAGTACCCAACGTGGTACTCGTGAAAAAGAAGAATGGGAAGTGGCGCATGTGTGTCGATTATAACAACCTCAACAAAACCTACCCCAAAGATTGTTTACCCCTCCTTAGAATCGACCAGCTTGTCAATTTTATGTCAGGATACACCCTACTGAGATTTATGGACGGCTTCTCGGGATATAACTATATTAGAATGGACCCGAAGGATGAGGTCCATACCACATTTGCCACTGACTATGACATATACTACTACACTATGATGCCATTTGGACTGAAAAATGCTAAGGCTACATACCAACGGATGGTGAAGATATTGTTCAAGCCTTAGATCGGTCATAATATGAAGGTATATGTCAATGACATGAATATCAAGAGCCAGAAGTTGGCTGACCATGTCAAGGATCTCTAAGAAGCCTTTAATCGAATGCATATAGATGACATGAAGTTGAACCCCTAAAAGTGTGTCTTTAGTGTTGGCTTTAGCAAGTTCATAAGAAATCTTACCTAGAGAGGTATCAAGACTAACCTCGAGAAGATCAGGGGAATGAAGCCCTTAACTTTAGTCCAAGACGTACAAAAGCTCATTAGCATAGTGGCTACTTTAAGCAAATTCATTTCAAAAAGCATTGACAAATGCGTTGTGTTCTTCAATTTCCTAAATAATCCCAAGGGTTTTGAATGGACTTCGAAGTGTGCTGCTTCCTTTTAGTAGCTCTAAGACTTCTTCGCTCACTGACTGGTCCTCTCCAAGCCTGTTTAAGGGGAGGACCTATTTTTGTACCTGGCTATTAGCGATTGGGCTCTCTCCTTTATATTGGTCAATGCAGACAGAAGAGAACACATGCCAGTATATTACGTCAACCACATACTTCATGGGCTTGAGGTCAGGTATACTTGGGTAGAAAAATTTATTCAAGCCATCGTCATCACTACTAGACAGCTAAGGCCCTACTTCCAAGTGCACTAGGTGATTGTACTCACGAACCAGCCATTGCATACCATGTTGCATAAACCTGACGCATTTTGGATGGATGATGAAGTATGCAATGGAATTAAGCTCGTACGGAATCTAGTACTAACCATGAACGTCCTACAAGGCATATGTCCTAGTTGACTTCGTAGTAGAATAAATTGGAGAAGAAACACCGCCGGACGATGACAAATCGGTGTACACTCTCCATGTCAATGGATCATCTACTACAGGAGGTGGAGGAGTAGGCCTTATGCTGACCGTCCTACATAAGGTCACCATTTGTTATACCCTCAAGTTTGGGTTCAATTCCAGCAATAATGAATCTAAATACGAGGCACTTATCATCGGCATAAAGCTGGCCAAGGAGATCAGGGCTAAGTAGCTGTAGATATTCTCAAACTCCATGCTTATTGTACAATAGATCTGGGGTGAATATGAGGCTAGGGACAACACCATAGCTAGGTACTTAGAGAAGGCGAGAAGGCTCCTAGTGGGCTTTCCCTCTTAGGAAATCAAGAAAATCCTTAGAATGGAAAATTCAGTAGTTGACTAGCTATCCAAGCTAGCCTTTACTAACATACATAATCCCAAGATGAAAGACAACAAGATCTTCATATAGTACTTACTGGAAAAAAGCATAGCTCCAAGCTTGGTTGAAATTCTAGAACTGACCATGGCGGCACTAGAGCCAAGCTGGATGGATCCTATCCAGACCTATTTGGAGGAGGGAACGTTGTTAGAGGACAAGAGGGAGATGAAGAAGCTTTGGTACTATGCTAACAATTATATACTGATTGATGGCGTCCTATATCGTAAGGGAATCAACCTCCCTCTACTTCGATGTCTCCAAGAAAGGGAAAGACTGCTAGTCATGAAAGAGTTGCATGTCGGAGTAAGCAGTAATCATATCTAGTCCCAAGCCTGCACCTTCGAGCACTATGGCTCGGATATTACTAGCCTATTATGAGGCATGATGCAAAAGTCGTAGCTTATAAGTGCCCTCAATATTAGAAACATGTCCCAATCAATCGCACACCCAGCATCACGCTCTAACCTTTGACAAGCCCCTGGCTATTCGCTCAATGGGGGATCGATATCCTTAGTACCTTCCTAAAAGCATCAGGGTAGTTCATAATTGTCGCTGTAGATTACTTCACGAAGTGGGTGGAGGTCGAAGCCGTGGCCAGGATCATGGAGAGGCGTATAGAGACATTTGTTAGAAACAACATTCTCTCTCGGTTTGGAGTCCTCTATGCATTGATCACAAATAATGTTTGACAATTTGATAACCCCAAGTTCAGGGAGTTTTGCATTAAGCAACACATTACCGGGGACTTCACCTTAGTTACCTATTCCCATTCGATTAGACAGGTGAAGGTGACCAATCGAGTTATTTTAGACAGCCTAAAGAAGTATGTGGATCGATCTCGTAGACCGATCTCATGGCGCTTAGGCCGATGAGTTACCTAATATCTTATGGGGGTACAAGACCATATACCATACTTCGATGGGCAAGACCCCTTTCCACTTAGCTTTCAAGTTGGAAGCTATCTTCCCTATCAAACTTGAACTCCCTAATATCCGAACTCGAAGTTTCGACACTGCCCTGAATGACTCATTACTATAAGCAAGCATTGATACAATTGAGGAAATTAAAGACCTCACTAATGCTCAGGTTACTGCATACCAACATCGGGCCGCCCGATATTATGATCAAAAGGTTCGACACAAGGAATTCATGGTTAGCGACTTAGTGTGCAGAAAATTGGAGGCCACTAGTTCACGAGAAGGCTAAGGTAAGCTGGCCCCTAACTAGGATAACTCGGTTAGAGGTAGGGAGAAACTAGGCAATGGAGCATACAAGCTGGAAATATTGGACACCGAGCTTATCTCACATATGTAGAATGCTAAAAATCTATGTCTATATTTCGATTAAAATATTCATCATGTACAGATTTATTTTCAACCTAAGTCAAAATAAAAAGCTCTTAATTGATTGCATACTTCTCTCTCCCTGCTTTTGTTTTAGTCGCCTTGCCAGCCTTTTAAAAAGGTATACGAATAGTTACTTAAGCAGGTCGAAACGCCACTGACCAACCCTCTTAGGGTAACCTCAACAAGGGGAAACAACCCTTGCATAGAGAAATTCCCACGAATCGGGTAGGTTAGAATGCCACCAACCTGACCCCCTTAGGGTAACCTTGGCAAGGGGAAACACCCCTTGTATAGAGGAACTCCCCTAACAAAACCTTGACTAAGGGTCCACAAAATTTACAGAAAGAATAGAGAAAGACTTTTGAAATTTTTCATTTATTTATTCTACACTTTTATTTACAAAGCAAAGGTTGGTATCCTAACCTTGACAAAAAATAATAATAGTAATATTATAGAAGCCTACGATTGCCTGTGATTAGCTAGCTCGAGTAACTCTAAAAAATCCAAGGCATCAATCTACTTCGACTGCTGATTGTAAGCACTTCAACCAGTAGGCCTTGAGCCGTAGGGGAGCACAAGACATGTGAATTAGGAGTAGTAAGACCCCCCCCCCCCCCCCCCCCCCCAATGGGTAGATCTTCCCTAAGGACGGCTTCTAAGGCATCCTCCTATTAAGTTACCAAAGTAATGCTGGATGTAGAAGTATCTCCCTTCTAGTTAGGGCTTCCTTCTTCTTATTGAATGTAGGGGTGTCTAGAAAATCGAGGAAACTCAGGTCTAGGTCTGGATAATGGGAGAGGATTTCTCTCCTAGTGAAGTAGGTAGAGTTAGTAGATAGGTCCTCCAACTCCTCTAACTACTCTTCGGTAGCCCTATAGTTGGCAACGGCCTTTCTTACGGTAACATAATTGAGGACCTCCCTACTCTCCATCTTACAGATGATCTCTTCCATCTCTAAAACCCTACACTATAGCTCCCCAACTTGTTACTCTAGAGTTGACTTCGAATCGGCCAGCTTGAGCAACATGGCCCTAATGCCCTCATACTCGGTTGCTTTCATTGCCAGCTTATCTGTCAGCCTAACCACGAAAGCCTTTAGCTCGACATTTTCTTTTTTGACTCGAGCCCTAGTTGTACCCTTCTCCTCTAGTTGTTACGAGAGATAAGCTTCCATCTTCTACTCATTCTCCAGTTGAGCCTTCAGTTCTGTAACCTTTTAGGCATCCCTCTCTACTTTGCCCTTCTCCTGCTCTACATACTTGAGCCTTGCTTGAAGCCTTGCCACTTGCACAACAAAGTGGCAAAGGTGTTTGTTAGCTTAAAAAAATTTTCTCAAGTACCTCCTTCTAGAAGTCTTTACCTTTAGCAGGTGCTTCTTTTTTCGATGTAACTCCTCCCGTAATTGAGTTACCTTTTTTTAGGTGGCATGGGACTTGCTTAGTTCAAGGAGCACTTAGCCGTGGTATTATAAGATGAAAATAGAAGGCATAAGTTAGTACCAAATGCCAAAAGAAAACAACACAACAGTTTGAAAGATCTAACTATCACATTAAGGTACTCAAGTGGCCTGTAGTTTGTATGAGGTCACCCACACCTTCTTGGGAGATCCTTTCCAGCGTAGCCCAGTCATTGAGGGAATAAGACCATATTAAAGCTTGGTAACTGAAGGTCTGGTGCTGCAGAGTCAAGTCGCCAGTAAGAACCTCCCATTTCGACCGTAGGATCTTTCCCCGAGCCCTCTTCTTCTCCATCTTGGGGCCCCCCCTTTTTAGCACCTCATAAAAGGAAGTGTATGATGCTTCTATGAATGAGTCTGGCCCTAGTCTCATCTTTTTGAGATTGTTAAGGACGTCCAAAAAACTCGTCCTTAATGTCATCTACACTTTGGAAGGGATGATCCAAGGGCGATTCATTCCATTTCCCTTTGGCTAAAGGGTCCCTTGCTAGGGGCTTCTACCTTTTCATCCCTGGACTTGGCTCTTAAGGTACCTTAGGAGCCTTACACTTATTGCCCGCAGTTGCAAGTGGGGTGGCTATCTCACCGATTCCTTCCTTAGGTGCCCTCGGAGGGGAAAGCACCTGCACGTCAGGCCATTTTGCCTCGACACCTTTGTAGCCTATGAGGATGGGCTCGGATGAGTGGCTAACAGGAATAGGCAAAGCCACGCTCAAAGGCGCCACGGCTATTGGCTCATCTCGGATGATGAGGGGAATCCCTTAAGGCATAGACTTCGGTTGCAGCTTGTTAGTCTCTCTAAGCCGTGGCTTCGACCTTTCCGTTGTCCCTATTGGTTGACCTGCCTTTGATCGTGCTTGGTATCAACTCATTTGGTCATCCATAGACGAATGAGGTACCCTTAAAGCCAAGCTCTTGCCTGTAAGAAGACCGATCTAAAAGTTAGGAAAAGAAAACAAAGACAAATTAAAGGAAACTACCACTACCATTTATAAAACAAGGCCTTGACCAATATGACCAAGGAGGTCCAACTATCCCATAGGCATCGTACGAAGCACCCCAACACTAACATAACAAACAAGCTCATAGGAATGAACCAATACCTTCAACCTACTTCTCTACCACAACTTTCTTCATGCTAGGGAGGAGCTCGGAGATCAAGTGTTAGAAAAACCTTTCCATGGTCTCTGTAGTGTTGATTTGCTAGCTACCTCTCATCTCCATGAAGGCCAAGGTCTCCTAGATAGCCTCAGTGTCCCTTGGACCAAGCCTCTTCTCACCTTCAGTATGGACCATTCCGATCCATTGAGTTTTGAAGGTGGCCTCTTCAAGTAGCTCTACCACTACATATTCATCTTACTTGCCTTTGACTAAGTCGACAAGGTCGTAGAACAATTTTTTTCCCGAGCATGGCTAAAGGTAAGACCACCCTCCAATGCTCTTCCACATGTAGAAGTAGTAGAAGAGCTCGGGAGTAACCCTTATCACTAAGTATTCACAAAGTGCCTAGAATACCTTCAATACCCTCTACCTATTTGAAGGGATCTATGACGAGCTTTAGTGGTAGTAGTCGAAAAACTCCTCTCAAAATGACTTGGGGAGAGGTACTGCCCAAACTTTAGGAACTTCTTGAAAACTGCGAAATACTTCCCTAATAGTAGGGCCACCCATTCGTCCTTGCGCGACAACCTAATATGCTATATATGTATTGCCCTTACGAGGAAGTTACCGATGACCCAGCTGGGGGCAGAATCCTTACTTTTGCTTGTATGGCTATTAAGCCCCTTCCTTGTACTAGGAGGATTGAATAAATCCTTGGCAAGGGCCAAGGGAATATTTGTGTGCATGTCTCTAGGGATGCTATTGATGATCTAACGCCTCCATGGCCATCCTCGTAGGTTAGTCTAGTTGTGCTAGTGATAACACTTTACCCTCCTATGCTTGAGGAGGATCACTCCTTATAAAATCTAAAATGGAGGTAAGTTCTAGAGAAGAAGAATTAGCCTTACCCTTATTGGTAGTCATCATTGTAATTCTTGAAAAGAAAAATTGAAGCTTCAAAAGAAGGTTAGAGTTCAAACGCAAATGCAAAAGCTATGATAACTTAGCGCAAAGATTGCAAAAAGCGTCTTCTATTTGTAATCCTTCATCATGGTAATACTTCCTCTAATACTTTTGCATTCGTCTCCTTGCCTGAAATCCAATTTCTTCCATTGATGATTTAAGTATATTGGAAAAATGTATATCGTATTTGTGTCCGAGTGCTTTTACTCCATCACAGTGGAGCAATACTATGCACCATGGCTTGCACATACACAACAAAGAAAATCCCTTGCAACGAAGTTGTGAAAGTGGTACTAAGGGTTTGGAAGAGAGTCACCGTTACATTATTATGGATTTTCATACGTAGTTTCATTTATGACATACTCGATTCTAGAGTTTGTCTTATGTGGTTGACTTAGTTGGATTTGAATCATGTTGACGGTCAACTCTCACTATAAGGGGTCATAGAGCTCAAGTCCATCGAAATGTTAGGACCAAGTCTCACAAATAGCTAAGAAACTTAGCTTGAACCGTGAAAGCCCATCAAGATGCATGCACGAGGCTCATGCCTGTTCTCTCCAGAAACCGTAGCCAAAGGGGTCATTTCAACCATAGAGCCAAGTACTTACTTTGTCTACTATCTGATTTCTCTTTCTCTTTATTTAATGATGATTGACCTCTTGTTACATGGCTCGTTACCTAGCTGCCAAACTAGTATAGCTACTCTCCACCGATGGGAAAGGCCCATCTCGCTATTCTCCACCAACAGGCAAAGGGAAGGATGTCCTATTAGGCACAAGTAATGCTGCTTTCTTAAATTCTGCACTAGCCAACTAGAATTCACCACATGTCAAGAACCGTAACCACCTCCAACTGATAAATAAAATTAAGTTCTTCAAGTAAAGAGGTCGGCACTACTTTATTTTCAACTCCCTCCTAAAAAGTCATTTTTACTATCTACATTAACTCTCCATTCTCTCTCACTCAAGAATTGAAAAGCCCTTATTAGGTTGACCATAAAGGGTTTTGTATAGATTCACTATTGTCCATAGTTAAAGGACTGCTCAGAGTTAACCTAAGAGACCAAAAAATGATCACCAACCATCACCAAATCCTATTGGAATTCTCGCTGGTGTGATCTTGTTGCTGCCTTACTTGGCTGGTTTCGCATCTTTAAGTGCGGTTTGGCACTTGGCATGTGTGGACTCTGTTCTAGAAGACATTTGTGGCATTAAGCCTATGATCAAGAGCAAGGACTTTCTAAAAGGTAAAATTGTTGTTATTGGTTTATTCCTAACTCAAATCCTTGTCCTTGTAGAAACCTTGATAGTAGTCCCGGTTTTTTATATTTATCGGTGATGGTGTGATGAAATCACCACAGTGGTGCGTCTGGCACTCGAATATGTGTCCTCCTTTCTTGTTTTCTGTTGACACCGACATTGGCTTCTCGTCATATCCGTGGCCGGGAGAGTTACTGACAAGCCGTTGTTTGCTGGTATCGTATAGCAGCATCCTAGAGTGTTTGTATAATTATTAGTAGATTTGGTTTATGCCGTGCAACTTGTCGTGTGATTCTCCTATGTTGCTTTTTTCCTCTTTTTTTTTTTTCAATTAAGTCCCTACATGCTATTTTGGATTTTTCCGGCCTCTAGCTCAAAGTGCGGAGTATTTGTCCTTTAATTTCAAAATATAAGAACTCTGTCTTGGAGACATTGATCTTAGCTTAGATTTAAAAATAAAATAAAAAAACTAAAAAGGAACTTGGGATTCTTATCTTTTATTATCAATGCAATCTAGTTGTAGTGATGTGTAGTTTAGTTATAAGGTTTTACGATGCTCAATATAGTTCCAAGCTAGATCTGGTTGGATTCAATTTATATGGTTGGATAAGTTTTGCACTCTCTTAGAAATTTCTCAATTTCATGGTATAACATGGGAATATTGTCAAATAAAAGGTAGAGGTTTTAAAAGATTTGTTGCATTTGATGAATAAGAATTCTTCGTTTCCCCCACCCAATGCACAAGATTGTTTTGTTTTTTTTTTTTTTTTTCCGTGATGAAAAGTTCAAATATATTAATAGAACAAACTATGACCACATTCACATAATTACATTTTTAATTTATGTTAGAAGTAAAAAGTTCAACAGCAATTGTGAAGTTTATATTGAATTGATCTCCACTTTTCTAAATTCATTTTCACAAAAAAAGTGAGACCAAAGTAGATGCCACATAATTCCTGTTGAATCTAAATATCCAATTCCCTTACTCTATCCTTAGGACTCTATTAGTACCCTTAATTCCTATTCTATTGAGAATTATAGTATAGATATTGGTATGAATATGATGATACTAGTGAATCAATGAAAAGAATATGAAAGAATGAAAGTGATGAAAATGAAAATGGAATTTGATTTTGGTTATTTTAAGAAAACCACTCTCCAAATAGTATAAGATTATTTCTTTAATTTGAAACTTATCTATCTATTCTCATTAATATTAGCCTATTTATAGAAATACATCTTAATCTACTAATTTATTACAAGTAACTAACTTTTTCTCTTAATACAACTACTAAAACTACTATTACAATCTAGTAAAAAGTATTCACTTTTATAAGATTGGACATTTATCAATTGATTATTTATATTTATATTATTTCTATATACTTGGATCATAACAATTTCTCCACATCTTCAAAACAAACTTATTCTCAAGGTTGAAATAGAAAAAGAATGATCTTGAAAATCTCTATAGCAAAATCTAGAGGTCTTGTTTTCCATACTCATAAAACCTTCTGTCGACTCTTAGAATATTGTATTAGTGATCCATTAGTAACAATAACTCAAATAGTAGTAGCAGCTTTATTTAAGTCCATGTATCATCTTTGCAAAACATGCAGTGAGTTAATTATCAACTCAAAAACCACCAATTTTGCAATGCAGTAAGTTAATCATCAATTCAAACACCACAAAATGTAAGTGTGAAGGAGTATAGGGAAATGAGAAACTAGGATCTATTTAAATGTTAATATCAAGAACACTTCTATAATCTTGTAAGCAAACAACTCTAGCTTTCTTGATGACATTATGTGAAAACTCTAAAAAGATTATTGTTGTATTGTTATAATTTACAACACGAGGATGGGAATTGGGATCATGTAACCTCACGTGTTATCTAATAAGCACATATAGCCTCCTAATGAACTTTTTTAAGCTAGATAGATCACAAGTAAGATTGGATAGCCTAAAATCTAAACCGTACAAAAGGGGAACTCCTTCCTTTGGATGCACATTTGTAGGTATAACAAGATTTGACCTTAACATACTAAGATTTAGATATGAATCTTCTAAATCTTCATTGTCTTCACAACCAATATATAAATGCCGCACTTCCTAACATACCTCTACATCCTCTTCTTTGCCCATCACTTTATCTTCTTTTACTTTTTACTCTTTTACCATTGAGGTATCCAACTTAGATACAAAGGAATTTTTCAAATTGGAACCTGTCTAATTCAATTGTTTCACTACTATCATAGTTTGCAACTCAAAAAATTGTTGCATTAGCATATCAAACTTTTCATCAATGCCATTAAACTTGTTGTTCATATCTTTTTATAGTTGTTGTTGACTGTTTTGTAGAGACTTAATCTTCTCTTCCAAGACAGCAACATGAGTAGAGTTCAACTTGACAACAAGATCACCAATTCTTAGCACTCGTAATTTATATTCTATTGAGAATGATAGTGAATATTGGTACGAATGCGATGGTAATAATGAATCAATGAAAAAAAAAGATGAAAGAATGAAAAAGATGAAAATGGAAATGAAATTAAAATTTGATTATGATTAATTTGAGAGAACAACTCTCCAAAAGATACAAGACCACTTCTCTAGATTGAAACCTATCTATCTATTCTCATTAACATTAGCTTATTTATTGAAATACAGTTTAGTCTACTAATTTGTTATAACTAACTAACTTTTCCCTTTAATACAACAACTAAAGCTACTATTACAATCTAGTAAAAAGTACAAAATTTTATAAAATTATATAATTATCTATTAATTATTTACATTTATACTACTATAATATACTTGAATCATAATGGACTCTAATTAACAATTGGCCTACCAAATGGATTAATAACCCATCAATGTATAATTTAATGAGGATTTAACGTAATAACAAGTAAAATTAACTCAAGAAAAATTAACCCTTTCCAGGTAACAAGTTGATGTACAATCTTACTTCTTCCACCCAATCGAGCTTGTCATGCCACCCGGAGAAGATGTAGAAACCAGATGAATTTGTCCTTTCAATTTTAGAGTAATCGTTGGTTGCATAGTGAAATTGAAGTAAAGGTGGTATTTACATATTCTTCCAACTGAATTGTTTAATTTGTTTCAAATTATTTATTAGGCAGAAAATTCTGGAAAATTTACAGATGAAAAAAAATATATATATATATATATATATATAAAACCATAGATGGTGTTTTTATTGCTTTTGCATTATCAATTTTCTATTTTTTTTCCCCTTCTTTCTAGCGGACTTATTATCTCATTATAAAATCGTCAAATGTTTGTAAAAATTTCATGTGAGACATGCATGAAAACTCATAAAACTCTTAATTAAATATGTTAGGAAAAATAATACCTTTGAACAAAAAATATTTTTCCTAAATAATATGATAGAGTCGGAAATAATAAATAATTATGAACAACAAAATTAACATGAAAAACCTCAATAAAAAACCTCAACTATCAATAAATGATGAGATTACAGTATATCTTCTTAATAGTTAAACTAGCATGAAATCGTACCATATAATAATATATAATTTTGGAAGTTTTTTCTATAGTCTTTTTAATTTATCATATTATTTTAATATAACCTTACATCCTTCAATTTATCATATCATTTCAATTTAATTCATTTAAGATGATACTATTTAATATTAAACATTTTCAACAATACTTCATTTTTATTAATTTTTTCTCTTTTATATATTGCTCTTAACCACTTTTTTTTCAATAAAATCATTTATTTTATTCCTTTTCTTAGTACTTTTGTTTCTTTTTCATAAGACAAATTCCTCTACTTTCTTCCTAGAAGCATTTGTCTCTTTTATATTACTCTCCTCCTCTATACTTTTGTATTAAATGTACGTATTTGCTTTTGTGGCTTTTCTATGTTCAATCTTATAAATAATGGTTTGTATTCTTTTTTTGATGTTTATTTATGTCATTTTGGCTATGATCATCAATGTGATAATATTTATGTCTACCATTATATGTTTACTTTTGTATTAAGTTATATTCAAATTACATTAATAATTTACAAAATAGGATATAGAAACCATAGTTTTTCGATTACATGCATGTATAATGAATTTGGACTTACAATCTATGAGTGTATAATACATATAAGTACGAATGTGATAAGTAATTTAAACTTGTGTAAGGTTTCCAGTTCTACGGTCTATCATAACCTACACACATAGTAACAAAGTTTAGATTTTATTAGCCACATCTTTATACAAAAATTCTACTTTTTATGTTATTAATGAGTAGGATTATTAAATATTAAACTTTTTAGATATTCTTATATAAATATTCAAAAACATTTTTCCATTTCTATATTGTTATTAATAATAGTAAGAATTTAAAATATATTGTTTTTTTTATTAATATCTATTCCTTTAGGAACAATAGATAAAGCTTGTTACCATGTTTCCTTTTGTTGGGTTTATAGGTCCAACACATATGTTTGTCTGTAATTATTAATAAATAATAAAGATAAAATAAAAAAAGGAAACCCTAATATATATATATATATATATTATATGTATTAGAAGACAATGACGATGAAAAATAAAAGAAAATAATCAGAATTGCGGCCGCCGAGGAGTTAGCGAACTGAGAAGAAGACCAACCAGAATTGAGAAAGGATCCGCGAACTCAGCGAAAAAGAATTCGCCAGATTAGTCGAAACGGTGAGACGAACAAAAGAACAAAATGGGCGCCACATTGCTGGTGTCCAAATCTCTCGAATTGAAAAAACCAAGGGAGGGGAATTTATTTTGGAGGAGCCACTTTGAATCCATGATCGGACAGCTTATTGATCATGTTGAATCTCGATTGTGATAAAACTTCAGTCATTAGATTCATGGTATAAAGATTTAGAAGATTATTATTTCCATTCCTAGTAAATCTTTCTCATTTGTTCAGGTTTGTTGATAGGATTTTTTAGATATAGATCTTTCAAGATTGTCCTGATCTAATGGGGCTCGTAGCCTAGGACCAATTGTTTTGGGTCTAAGCCCAAAGTGGGGCCTAATTTACTAAAGAAGGCCTCTAACAACTAGACAACATCAGATAAGGCCAATAGGCTAAGTCAACAACCGCTTTTGGCATTTTTAGGACATATTAGATACTATGAACCCACTCTCCAATATTTGTGCAAGTGACTCTTTCCCCTAACTACTGGTACTATTCCTTTATAAATACAAAATCATCACCTAATAGTAAATTACTTAACACTTTGAGTACATAAGCCTACTTATCTCTCCTAAGCACTCACAATGTCCTAAACACATTACTGACTTAAGTATCGGAGTAACCACACCGGACAACACCTCAGCATCCCCTCGTAGTATACTTTTTTACAAGCTTACCAATTGTGCAAAGCCCAATCCATACTGACTAAGATCTCAAGATGACATTTGGTGCTATTTGTCAGAACTCTAATCCAAGTTCTTACACAGACCAACTGAAATCACCAGACACCCTTTCCAAACACCACCTTTAATCACCATGTCTTATGCTAACAACCTTAAGAATCGCCAATTGGTGGATAACTAACCTATTGGAAACCAGCCCTTCTTACGAGAATCGCTAAAGGAGCACCTAAAGTACTCAGAGCATCTGGTCGAGGAGTTTGCTACTTAGAATAAGTTGCTTTAGGCTAGCCTTAAGGAGGTCGAGAGGTACAGTGCACATACTCACCCCCTACCCTAAAGCTTCTAATGCCCGCATTTGGTAAAACAACTATTAGTAATAGCTATTGAATGGTAGGGATCAGCAACTTGATCCCCTAATATAATAATAGCCAACAAAGTCTTCAGCTACCTATGATTGAGCTTTGGCTCGCAATGAGCAAGTGGCCAACTCCTAGGAAGTACTGGCATACTCAACAATGCTTTGAGCTCATTTGGTAAACGATGCTAACCACCTTCTATACTTTTGAAACTTCATAAACCTCCATGGTTATGGGGATGCCATATTGTGTAAGGCGTTCTCAAGCATTTTGAGGAAAGTAGCTCGAACGTAGTTCAATCATTTGCTTAAGAACTCCATTAGCTCCTTTGATGAGGTGGCACGAAAGTTTAGCCTTAATTTTAAGGTTAATAAACCTTAGTTTAATGACACATTGTTCTTGTACTTGATAAGGTAGAGTGAAGGCAAATCTCTGCATGATTACGTAGCTTGGTTCAATAATGCAGTGGTCGAGATCCTTCAGTTAGATGAGGGAGTAGCTTAGCATTCAACTTTCAGGAGACTTCTTGTAATCACTTACAAAGAGCAAGCCAAAGACTCTAACTAACTTTTAGAATAAGGCCTAGAAATACATCAACTAAGAGGATAATATTTGTGTTAGGCATGACCTTGACTAAAAGAGGTCAAGTGGAAAGTAGGATAAGGAGAGATTGTCCATGAAAGATCGCCTTGGTAGAAGGGTGTAGAGTAGATCAGAGGGGGAGGGTTCGAGAAAGAAGAAGCACCGAGCCAAGCAAGGCCCACTCCTCCCTCCTATCTATATGCAGTATACCCTTAGAATCAACCTATAGCTCGTCTATTTAGAGGTAAAGTATAGGGACCTACTACAAGACCTCCTAAGATGAAGGGAAACCCTAGTCATCAGAATTCAGATAAATATTATCAACTCCATGGCGACCATGGCTGTATAACCAATGAATGCTTTCAACTAAAAAATGCAATCGAATATGCCATTCAATGGGGCTTCTTCATGAATATGTAACCTAGTAGAGGAATGATGACCTTTCCAATGATGATGAGGATCGAGCACCTCAAAGGCATCAGATCAAAGGTGCCTAAGCAGAGTAGAATGATGGGCACTACAATGAATATGTCCCTAATGACATCATCAATATAATCGTTAAGGGGCCATACCCTAAGAGCTGACTAAACACTAATAGCTTGGTTAATACCCCATCCCATGTGCTAACAATGAGGGAGAAGTGATAGAAGCTAGATACTTCAATCTCTTTCTCTAACAAAGATTTAGAAAGGGTAGACACTCCCTATCAAGATGCCTTGGTCATAAGGGTGAGGATCACAAATTTTGAGGTCTTGAAAACAATAATGGACACTAGTAACTCCACTGATATCCTCTTCCTCTACACTTATGAGATGATGAGGAAGAAGTTACTGGTAAAGATGAAGCCATAACACCACAAACTCATTAGCTTCAATAGAAGCATCGTTCGAGCCAAAGGAATCATCACTATTGATATGGATCCTAGCGATGATGACCATGTTGCATGGGGACTAGTGGAGTTTGTAGTAAGTGACTATCAATCCCCCTATAACGCTCTCTTAGGAAGACCAAGTTTGAATGGGTTTGGGGTTATCACATCCTCTCTTCACCTAAAAGCTAAATTTCCAACCTCAATCAAAGTGGGAATATGTAGATATGATTAGAAGCTCTCCCAAAAGCTTTATGTCAGGGCCGTTAGAGCCAAAAACATCTTCACTTAGGAGACTAACCCACAGTAGAAGCCAGTTGAGAGAAGTAAGCTAGGTAAAACAACTAAAGAAGTATAGATTGGTGCCTCTCCTGATCAGACTACTAAGGTTAGGACTGAGACTCCTACCATGGTGAAGGATGAGATAATTACCCTCCTGCAAGCCAACTTAGTCAGGTTTACTTAGTCAACATCAGATATGCTTGAGATCTCCCCTAACGTAGCAACTCATAACCTTAACATCAATCCCACTACGTAGCCTGTTAAGTAGAAAAAGAGACACTTCGCCCTAGAGAGGTAAGCCGCAATCAAGGAAGAAGTGTAAAGCTACTAAAGTTCGGCTTCGTAAGGGAAGAGAAATACTTAATTTGGTTAGCAAATGTGTTGCTAGTGAAAAAAAAAAGTCTGAGAAGTGGCAACTGTATGTCAATTATACTAACTTCGACAAAGCCTACCCAAAAGGCTGCTTTCTTCTCCCTAAGATCGATTAGCTTATCAACTCCACCTTGGGGCATGCTTTGTTGAGCTTCATGGATGCCTTCTTGGATTATAAGCAGATAAAAATGAACCTGAAAGATGAAATCCATACCTCCTTCGTCACCAACTTCGATACATACTACTGTACTATCATGCCCTTTGGCCTAAAAAATGTTGTAACAACTTACCGATACATGGTAACAAAGCTATTCAAGCCCTAGATTGGGTACAAGACAGAAGTATACATTAACAACATGATTGTCAAGAGCAAGGAGCTAGGTGATCATGTCAAAGACCTCCAGGAAGCTTTTGAATAGATGAGAAAATATGCAATGAAGCTGAACCGTTAGGAATATGTCTTTGGGGCCAGCTAGGTAAATTTCTAAGCTTCTTAGTCACCCAAAGGGGTATTGAGGATAACCCTAAAAGGATATGTGCCATCAAAGAGATGAAGCCCCCAACCTCGATTTAGGATGTATAGAAGCTCACCGACATGATAGCTACACTAAGTAGATTTATCTCTATGAGTACAGATAGATGCTCTAAGTTCTTCAAAATCCTTAAAAACCTTAAGGGTTTTGAATGGACTACGGATTGCACAGTAGCCTTCCAGTAGTTGCAAAACTTTCTAACGCAGCCTCTTGTCCCCTCCAAACCTGTCCCCGGGAAAGACTTGTTTTTTTTACATAGCCATAAGCAATCGAGCACTCTCTTCTATATTGTTTAGAGAAAAGGGGAGAAAGTACAAGCTTGTATACTACGTCAACCATATGCTCCACAGGCTTAAGGTTAGGTACACTTGGGCAGAGAAATTCACCCTAGCCATCATCATTATGCTTATGGACCAGCCATTACTACAATGCTGTAGAAGTCGAACACATTTGGATGGAAGGTAAAGTACACAATGTAGCTAAGCGTGTACGGAATCTAGTCTTACTTACCAATGGCCTATAAGGCATAAGTGTTGATTGACTTTATGGTCAAATATATAGGAGAGGAGGAAGCACCACTAAGCAACGATAAGCTAGTATAGACTCTCTACATCAATGAATCATCCACCTCGAAGGGTAGAGGTATGACTTTTCTTTTGAAAGGCTTACACAAGATCACAATCTGCTATGCCCTCAAGTTTAAGTTCAATACCAGTAGCAACAAATTTGAATATGAGGCCCCAATAACTAGTCTCAAATTGTCCAAAGAGATTGGTGCTGAGCACTTATACGTCTTCTCGGATTCTATGCTAGTCATCTAGTAAGTCTAAGGTGAATATGAGGCTAAAGACGACACAATGGTAAGGTATTAAGAGAAGGTGAAGAGCCCTCTAGTTGAATTCCCTTCATGAACCATCATGAAAATCCCCTAACTTAAAAATTCAAAGGCAAATTGACTATCCAAACTCGCCTTTACTAGGATACAGAAACCTAAGGTGAGGGATAGGAAGATCTTTATAGAGTACCTTAGGAAGATCTTTATAGAGTACTTGTTAGAGAAAAGCATGACTCTGATCTTGGAAGTGATAGTAGCAACATTAGAGCTGAGTTGGATAGATCCCATCCTAAGTTACTTAAAGGAAGGCATGCTCTTGGAAGACAAGAGAAAGGCAAAGAAATTAAGATATTACACCACCAATAATATGTTGGTCGATGGCTTCTTGTATTATAGGGGGGTTAACCTCCCCTTACTTAGATGCCTCCGAGCAAGTGAAGGCTTATGCATCATGGAAGAGCTACACGCTGAAGTATACAATAACCAGATTTAGTACTAAGCCCTCTACATTTAGGAACTATAGCTTAGATACTACTAGCCTACCATGAGGCAAGATGCTAAAGTCGTAGCCTAGAAGTACCCTAATGCTAGAAGCATACCCTTATCAATCATGAACCAAGCACTAATCTCCAACCCTTGACTAGCTAATGTCTGTTTGCTTAATAGGGCATTGATATCCTTAGCACCTTCCCCAAGGCTTCAAGAGGATGATAGTTCATCATAGTTGCCATTGACTACTTCACCAAGTGGGTTAAAGCCAAAGCTATGGGAAAAATCATAGACAAGAGTATTAAGTCCTTTGTCAGGAACAATATCCTCTCCCGATTTGGAATCCCTTACGCCCTCATCATGGGCAATGAGCGATAATTCAACAGTCTTAAATTCAATGAATTTTACACCAAGTATCACGTTATGCCACGTTTTACGTCAGTTGCTTACCCCTAGTGAAATGGCCAAGTAGAAATAGCTAATTGGGTAACAATCGACAATTTGAAGAAGTGAGTGGATTGAAGCTCTAGCACTTATGTAGACGAATTGTCCAACAATTTGTTGGGGTATAAGACCACCTTCTGTAGCTCTATAGCAAAACCCCCTTTCGGTTGGCATTTAGCTTGGAGGTAGTCCTCCCCATTGAACTCAATCTCCCCAACATCTAAACTCAAAGTTTCAATGCCATTCTTATTAAGTCCCTATTGTAAGCTAGTGTCAACACCATTAAAGAAGTGAAAGACCTTATTGTAGCTCAAGTACTTGCTTACCGACACTAAGTTGCCTAATACTACGATCAAAAGGTCAAACACAAAGAATTTAAGGTTGGTGACCTAGTTTGCCAGAAGTTAGAAGTCATGGGTTCATGAGAAGGAAAAGGTAAGTTAGCCCCCAATTGGGAAGACCTAGTCAGAGTTAGAAAAAATCTAGGCAATGAAGTATACAAATTAGAGAGATTGGATGACAAGCTCATCCCGCGTACATGAAATGCTGATAACCTTTAGCTTTATTTTGATTAACATATCATTATAGAAATCATTTCTGAGTTTGAATGAAAATTTTCATTTGTTTCTCTCTTTCTCTCACTCTCTTTCATACTCATGCCAAAGTCCCTACCCCTAAAAGGTAAATGGACCCACCTGCCGCATAGGTTAGAATGTCATCCATTTGATCCCTTTGGGTAACCTTGATAAGGGGAAACACCTCTTATATAGAGAAATTCTTATCTACCAAGCAAGTCGAAACTCTACTGAATTGACTCCCTTAAGTAATCTCAACAAGGGGAAAGACCTTTTGTATAGAGAAACTCACACCTATCGAATAGGTTGGAATACTACTAACTTGACCCTTTCGAGTAACCTTAGTAAGGAGAAATACCCCCTATATAGAGAAACTCCCCCCCTATTGGGTAGGTCAAAACATCACCAACTTAGCCCCCTCAGGTAATCTTGATAAGAGGAAGCACCTCTTATACAGAGGAACTCTCCCCTACCAAATAAGTTGGAATGCTACTGACCTGACCCCCTTAAGTAACCTCAACAAAGGGACACATGTCTTGAATAGAGAAACTTCTACCTACCAAGCAAGTCAAAACATTACTGACCTAACTATCTTGAGTAACCTTAGCAAGGGGACACACTCCTTAACTAGAAGGGCTAGTTTACTGATAGCCTCTAAAAAAGCTAACTTTAGGACGTGGTAGGGGCTAAAGGCTGTTGACTGAGGTCAACAGGAGGATCACCCCGACCCTAATTGCCTTAAGAAGCACCCTCATGGGTGACCTCCTACTGAGCTACTAGGATAGAAGTGGATGTAGAAGCATCATGTCTAGACCTAGCAATAGAAGGGGTGCTTTGGACTTCAGTAGCTACTTAAGCAACCTCTTTTTCCTATACTTTGACGTCCCTCTTCTCCCTAAAAGTTGGGGTGTACTGATGGCTAAGGAAGCTCGGGTTGAGATTAGGATAATGTGATAGCACCTTCTTTCTCGTATAGCAAGTAAATTTAACCAAGATGTCTTCTAGCTCCTCTAGCTAGTGATTCATCAATTGAAAGTGAGCAAATGCTTTCTTAGTAGTAATATTGTAAAGGAACTCTCTAGTCTCCATTATCTCTTCCATTCTCGAAACTCTCCCCTAGAGCTCATAGACTTGTTGTTGCAACTTAACTTTTAGACCGACTAGGACCAGCAAGGTAGCTTTAGCACTATCACACTCGAATTCCTTCATCACCAACTCGATCTATGGATTGGAGACCAATACCTTCAACTCGGCATTCTCTCTCTCAAGGTAAGTCTGAGCTTCCCTCTCCTAATCTAGTTTCTAGGAGAGACGTACCTTAATCTTCTTCTCATCTTTAAGCTGAGCCTTTAGGTCTTTGGCCTTCTTAGCAACGCCTTCAATAGCCTCTCTTTCTTACTCAATATCCTTTAATCTCCCTTGGAGCCCAGTTACCAACACATAAGAGCAAATTAGGCATAAGTTAGCTTTGGTGAACTTGTCTAAATATTTATTAATAGAAGACTCTACCTCCTACAAATCCTTCTCAACTCTATGCAATGCCTACCAAAATCCTTTTACCTCTTTTTGGATGGCATCATAATTGCTGCACTTGGTTGTAGTAGTGCAAAGAAAAAAACTGGGTCAATTCAATGACAAGAACAAAGTACATCGACGTAAAGGGGTGATGGCTTACCTACCGAATAAGCGTACTTTAATCACTTGGCATCTCCATTAGTTGCCCCCCACCTACCATTGAAATCTCCCCGAGGATGGCCTAGTCGCCAGGGGTATAAGTCCCTAATAAGGCTTGGTAACTGAAAGTCTAGAGCCACAATGTAAGGTCATTACCTTGGATCTCGCACTTTAAGTTTAAGAACTTTCCCTTAACCTTCTCGGTCTCAGCCTTGGAAGTAGGATAGTAGAGCTCTTCATTTTCGTAAGATGTATGACACTTCCTTAAATGTGTTTAGCTCAATCCTTAGGAACCCGAACTTATGCAGAACATAAAAAAATTTGTCCCTAAGTTCATGTACACATTTGTGGGGGTAAGCCGTCAGCCACTTGTACTAAGTCTCCTGACTCAAGGGCATCTTCCCTAAAGGCTTTTGCTTCTTGGCTCTAAGTGCTACTTCCATAGAAGTTTTAGGAGCTTTCCTCTTCTAACTAGTCACCTCAGACTAGGTGATGACCTTAGCCCTCTCCTCTGTGCTAGGAGGAGCTAGCATCTTAATGTTTGGGTTATCAATGCCGATAGGATTGTCCCCTATAGTAATGGGCTTAGAAGTGGAGATGAAGGTAGTAAAAGGAAGAGCTACACCTATAGGCTTTGTAACCAATAGCTTCACCCGAGGGCTAAGAGGAATCCCTTGAGGTAGAGTTGCTAACTCGAACCTACTGGTTTCTTTAGCTCCTGACATTAGCTATACAGCTTTACCCTTTGGAATAGAGGCCGTAGTAGTCGGTTATGATTTAGACATCCAATGCCCTATTAGCTCCTCTACTGAAGGACAAGAAATCTCTTCGACTAGATTCTTACCTGTAAGGAATCAAAACAAGTAAGAAGGAAAAAGAAAATAAACCAAAAGTAGAATACAAAACATTGCCATTTACCGACTCTACTATAACTGGCATGGATAAGGAAGATCCTTCCCCTATGTTATTAAAAGAGACATCAAATGAAGCATCTCTACAGTAGCACAACAAACAAAGGCATTCGTTAAAAAAAAAAAAAAAACTACACCTTCTTCATGTTGGGTGAGAGCTCAGAGATCGGATACCAAAAGTACCTCCCTACTGTCTTTATAGCATTTATTTCCTAGTCGTCCCTAAGGGCCATGAAGGCCTGAATTTCTCGCAAGGCCTCAATATTACTAAGGCTAACCTCCTTTTAGACCCAAGTTAGGACTAGTTCGATCCACTTCATATAAAAAATTACCTCCTTGAGTAACTCAACTACGGTGTAGTCGTCTTGCTAACCTTTAACAAAATCTATGTGGTTACAAAATAACTTCTACTTAGAAAGCTTTCAACACCCTCTACCTATTGGGAGGACCTTATGCTAGACCGCATCGGTAAAAGTTGAAAAACTCCTTTTCAAAGTTGTTTGGAGGGAGGCACTACCCAAACTCCAAGCTCTTCTTAAACGTTATAAGGTACCTCCCTAACAATAGTACCACTCATTCTTCCCTGCTTAGTAATCGTATCTTCTACCTAAAGATTGACTCAACAATAAAGTTGCTTAAGATCCAACTAGGGGTAGAGGGCTTGCTCCTACTCACTCGATTGTTCAAGCCCTTGCCTACCCTAAGTGCTTCAAACAAATCGCTAAGATATGGTAAGGGAGTGTATACATACGTATCCCTAAGGATGACATTGATCAGCTTTGCTCTATCTAGTACCTCCACTACCATCCTAGTAGAGTCATTAAGCTGTGCAAATGACGAGACTTCATCCTCTCTTATGGGGTAGGGATAGATTGCTAGTTGTAGTTTCAAAGTTAGTAACATTATACTTTGACACATATGAACTCGTCTCGCTTGTGTTGGTCAACATAGTTATAAAAGAAGATGAAGATGAACTTTGTTAGAAAGTTTGCAAAGAAGATTGATAAAAGAGAGATTGAAGTTTTACAGTATTAGAATAGAGAAATTGTAAAAAGGTAACCTCTCATCGTGATTGTGGTATTTATAGGCCGAATATCTAGGAAATTGCATTAGTAGTTATAGAGATAAGTATAAGCAAAAATCCCTGTGAAATGTTATAGTGTAGACATGTGGAGTCAATCTTGATTAGACAATTATAGTAGAAAGGTAAAATGTATGCAGTCGTACACTAATCTACTATGATAGAACACTTGTCACATTGCATTAAACATACTAAAAACAGGTGTGATAAAGTAAGAATTTAAAAAGTTTCTTTTATAAGAAGTTTTCCTAAGGTCCCTCCAACTTCTCCTCGTTCAACATCCTAATAGCAGTATGCCTCAAATAGAATAAATTGCACTTGGTTGCTCAATGGCGAGCTTGGTTTTGCTTAGCATACTCAACGTCTCAGTCCACCTACCTCAGGCCCCAGATTCCTTACCTCAAGTTTAACCATCCGGTTAGGTGTATAAGTGTCTTACTCTAACTTCCTATTGAGGTTTCATTTTGCTCAAGTGTCTAATACTTCGCTTTGGAACAGTTGCAGTCACCTTTGCTTAGAAGGTAGTTTGTTTAGATATGTCTTATCTTGTCCCTTCGTTACTTCAGACATCTTTACTTCGACTTTTTACCAACCTAGACCTCCATCATTGTCACATTAGTACGATAGCACCAACTTAGACACTTCAAAGTCTAATCAACCACACGCTTAAGAAGCTTACACATCCCTCCTCCTTAACTTTACTTCAACAACGAGACTCCTCGAAGGGGACACAAGTGTTAATAGGACTCTTTAGACATAAGCCCCTAAGGCTCATCCTAATCTAATGAGACTCACAACTTAAGGCCAGTAACTTTAGGCCTAAGCTTAGAATGGGGCTTGACTAGCTAAAGGAGGCCTCTAATGGCTAAAGGACAATGAATAAGGCCAATAGACCAAGTCAACAACTGTTTTTAGCATTTTCGAGACACATTAGACACCATAAACCTACTCTCCAATACTTACAAAAGTAGCTCTTCTTACTAACTGTTCTCTAACTACCAACGTCAGTCCTCTATAAATATAAGATCATCACCTAACAATAAACTATGTGATACTTTATACACTTAACCTTATTTATCGCTCCTAAGCACTCACAATATCTAAAATACCTTACTGAAATATCGGAGTGGCCACATTAGACAATACCTCGGCATCCCTTGATAGTATTCGTTTTTGTAAGCTTATTGATTACGTGAAGGCTAATCCATACTAGCTAAGATCTCGAGATAGTAAGGTTACATTTGTATTTTTGCAATTTTTCAAATTTATCTTATATTGAAATTTTGCCAAACCCTCCGTTTATGGTGAAGATTATTTATCCACTAGTGTTACTAGTGAAGAAATACTCTGTAGGCCCATTATTATTGATGGTAGAAGATTTTGTATTGTGTGGTCCTATGGTTTTTCCCCTACATTGGGATTTTCTACAATAAATCCTCGTGTTATTTTTCTTTTATTTTTCAATTTATTATTATTATTTTCTTAACAAGATTAACAAGTGGTATTAGGGCTAGAATTGAAAAAAAAAATATTATTGGTTTTCTATGTTATAAGCATGGTAGGGGTTTCAAGTTCCAAGATAAAATTAAATTCATCAAATTATTCCATTTAAAAGTCAATGATGGAAAACTTTCTATATTGCAAAGATTTGTTTGCACCTTAGGTAGTGATAATGTGAAGTTTAAGGATAAACCTAATTAAGATTACGTAATTATGCATCGAAAAACTGTTGGTTATATTTGACAATGGATGGATCATAATGTTTATCATCATGTTGCTTAAGAAATGAGAGCAAACGCTTTCTAAAAGAAATTTAAGTCCATGTATGAAAGGCAAATTTCCTTGACTAAAACCTCCTTAATTAGGAGAGCAGTGAATTTTAAGTATAAGGATGAATCAAATATGATGGAGTACTTAAATGATTTTCAAAGTCTTGTGAATCAGTTAACTACCACAAAGTTGGTACTGGATAATGAGGTTTAGGCATTTTCATTATTGAGTTCACTGTTAGATAGTTAGGAGACACTTACGGTATTTATTAGTAATTCTACTCTAGAAGGAAAACTTACCCTTACAATGGTGAAAGATAGTTGATGAATGAAGAAGCTATAAGAAAAGAACAAGGAAATAATTTCGAGACTTGGACACTTGTTACTAATAAATAGGAAATGTATGGGAGAAGTAAATCAGGAGACTCATTTGATAAATCTAATAGATTCGATAAATTTAGGGGAAGATAAAACTTAAGAAGAAGAAATATAAAAATGCTATCATTATGAGAAGCCAGGACTTATAAAGTGACAGTATAGAATATGGAAAAGATAATAAGGTAAAGGTAAAGGCGATGGAAAAAGTGAAGATGCAATGACTACAATAGCAGATGATGAAGCAATTATTACTTGAGATGATGATTGCGTTAGTCTTTCTTATCATGACAATGATTGGGTTATTGACTCCTATGCCTCTTTTCATGTAACATCACATGGTAAATTCTTCTCAACCTATATTATTGGTGATTTTGATAATGTCAAGGTGGGAAACAAAGAGATATCTAAAATTTTGGCATTAGAGATATTATTTTAAAGACTAACATTAGTTACTAGCTTATTCTTAGAGATTTTAGACATATCCTAGATATTTGTCTAAACCTCATATCTACATGAAATCATAATAATAAAGGATATAATAACTATTTTGGTGAAGGTAAATGTAAATTTACCAATGGTTCTCTAATTGTGGCTAAAGGAAAGAAAAGTAATATCCTTTACCTAATATCAGCAAAACCAAGTAAATGAGAAGTAAATATGATTGATGAATCATCTATTAAATTATGGCATCAACGGCTTAGTCACATGAGTGAGAAGGGACTACAATTGCTTGCTACGAACCAACTTCTCCCTAATGTGAAAAGTACTTCACTAAAAACCTGTACTAATTGTCTTACTAGTAAGCAACATAGAATTGTATTTCATAGAAATCAATCTTCTAAAAAATCTTACACACTTAATTTAATCCATATTGATGTATGTTACATGAAAGATAGAACACTTAGTGGTGCACTTTGTTTTGTGACTTTTATTGATGATTACTTTTGAAAGTTGTAAACTTTTGCTTTTAAATCTAAAGATCAAGTTCTAGATGTGTTTAAATAATTTCATACTAGAGTGTAGAGAGAAACAAATAGATAGTTGAAATGTGTTCAAGTGGATAACGGTGGTGGATATAGAGGTCCCATTGAGGACTATTGCAAAATCAATGATATTAAACTTGAGAAGATAGTACCAAAAACCCTACAACAGAATGGCATTTTAGCAAGGATAAATCATACTATTATAGAGAGAGTAAAGTATATGTTGTCTCATGTCACATTTCCTAAATCATTTTTGGGAGAAGCAATGAGAACAATAGTTGATTTGATCAACCTATCCCCTTCTTATGCTTTAGATGATGATATCCCAAAAAGGTATAGACAGGTAAAGATATTTCTTATAATCATTTGCAAGTATTTGGTTGTAGGGCATTCATGCATATTCTTAAGGATGAAACAACCAAACTTGATACAAATTCAAAATAGTGTATTTTTTCGAATGTATTTTAGGATCCAACAAAGAAAAAAATTGTTAGAAGCAAAGATATAGTCTTCTTAAGAGATCAAACTATTGAAACTATAGAGAAAGTAAAGAAGACTAAATCCTTAGTTGAGATCCCTATTGATGTAGATCTAGTGTCCATATCTAAAGATTACACTAATGAAGGAGGAGATGTGTAAGATTCAGTTGAATATGAGATAGCACCTCAAGAACTTAATCAATAGATAGAGTTGAGGTGATCCTTAAGAGCATGAAGACTATTCACTAGATACAATCAACATGAGTATGCGGTGTTGACAAATGGGGGAGAGTTAAAATGTCATTAAGAGGCTATGTTATAAGAGTAGAAGAAAGAATGGGTAAAAGCTATACAAGAATAGATGAAATCATTGCATGTGAATCAGACATATGATTTGACAAACTTTCAAAACAAGATTGAATCAAACCAAATTCTTTGGTTTTATTTCAATTTGAATCAAATAGCAAGTGAATCTACAAGTTAGATAGATGTTCATAATGCATACATATTTTATGTCATGAGCCGTGCAATTCTATTTATTATGTACATCTATTTAAATATAATACTTATATTTCACAATATACAAGTTACATAATTGAATGAACACAATTTGTGTAAGCATGTTCGCGTTATATACTCTTGTAAGTACTATTTATGCAAATAAATTATAAAATATGTTACATATTAAATGGTTATATATGTACATATTATATATGCAATTGCATGTTTATAATATAATATTACGCAATATTTTCGTTTTGAATTTTCTGGAGGATTATGGTGATATTCCAAACGAAGCATCCAAATTTAAAAAATTTTTAATCAAAAATTAAATTGGAAAAAACCCAACAAACAAAATGGTCGGTTCAGTATGGCTTGTTTGTTTTTTTTTTTTTTCTGCTCTTTTTCTTTTTCTCCCTTCTGTTTCAGATACCCGCTTCTATCTGGCAGGACTAAAATGACCCTTTGAAAAGTCCTAGATACTCTTGTCTATGGCCATTTTTTTCAACATAATTAATAAAACCATTCATTGGTTTGCAAAACCATATCTAGTTTCCCTTTTACTAAGAATTGATTATTACTTCTTCTGTCTTGACTTTCTTCATTGGGATTAACCAATTGCTTTATCCACTATTATAGAAAAAGAGAAGATTAATAATAATAATAATAGCTCATAGAAAAGGTGGATTCGATGACAGCGCTGGCAGGTTAGAGATCTAAATAATACATTGCATATATTTACATATCATTTTTATGGATAATCAAATGGTACTGCAAATTATGAATCAATTACCGACTAATTAAGAGTAAGGAACAGATAATAAATAAGTTGTCGAAAGGTATAATAATGCAATGAACATGTAAATCACATGTTATGCAGGATTTTAATCTGCGAGGACAAATATGGTTGAATGTTAAGTGTTCATCACTTCATTCATTGTACGAATTTACATCGCGATGATAAAAGGACCATTACTATATATAGTTTTTACTTTTCACCATAAGACTTCAAATCAACTATCAGATTAAGTAGAAGCAAAATGACACTCAACTACTCAACCATACTTTGTTCCGTAGTTGTTTTGTGTGTTTATATCCAAAGGTATGCAAATGATTTAAACGGTGAATCCGATTTAATCCACTTTAATCTGTGGATTAAACGGTCATGTTTATTTAGCCCGTTTTTTAAATAAACACAAAAATCTTTACCTAAACTTATTAAAAATGTGATAAATGAGTCGACTAAACATGCTGACTCAAACTAATTTATTTTGACTCACACATTAAACTAGCATGGTTTATTTTGTCTACTTTTTAAATAGATAAAAAAACCTCGATCCAAACTCATTTAAAATATGGGTTAAACAAGTCATCCTATATGTCAAAACCCATTTGTATATTTCTATTTATATCATATAGATGACATTTAGTAGAAAAAAAAAATTAATACAAGATATAAATAGATTAAACCCTTTAAAATCCATTTAAATTTGTATATGCATTGGTGTTCAACTCTCAAACCTACTTACAAATTCATTTATTAAACAATTTTCCAAAACATGTCATAGGTTCAACTCCCAATTTAACTTGGGGTTTTAATATTTTAGAAACTCTATAGACTTTAATCGTACCACACAAAACCATAAGTCGGCACTTTTAATTTTCAAATCTCTCTCACTTTCTCATAATTGTATTTTGTTGCATAAATATCTTCTTCTTAACTCAGAGACCTCAATTAAAGTATGAGATTTACTACTCCTAATTATATATTCTTTTTGTTGCATCATAATATAAATGGGGAAAGGTGCAAACCCATATATGTTGGAAATAAATTTCAATTTCCATATTCAAATATATCAAGATCTCATGTGAACTATTGGATTTGTGGTATGAAGCTTTAGCAAATTATTATTTTTAGTCCTAGTAAATCTTTCTCAATTGTTCAGGTTATATTTACATTTTCACAATTTTGCAAATTTAGCTTATATTAAAATTTTATCAAAACGCACCATTTGTGGTGAAGATTGATTATCCACTAGTATAACTAGTAAAAAAAATACTTTATAAGTCCATTATTATTGATAGTGAAAGATTTTATACTGCATGGTCTCGTGGCTTTTTCCTTATATTAGAGTTTTCCACATTAAATTCTAGTACTATCTGTCTTTTATTTTTTTATTTATTATTATTTTCATAATAAGATTAACAACTTTCACATTTAATATGGAAAGAGTTTTCCCCTTTTTTATTATTTTATTTTTTATTGGTCTTTAAATTCCTTCTTTCTATGTTAGAGCTTTTATCATTTATGCATCATTACAATGCACTTTTTCACATTGTGTAAATTATGGTTATTGTGGTCTTTATTTTTTTCATATCTATGAATATAGTAAATTTTTTTATTGTGACTTTTCAATGAAATAATAATAAAATTTCTTTGAATAAGAATAATCAAATAAATTTTATCTTTGCCAGTTACACTATTTTTACTTTCTTTTTACTTTGCTTCTACTCAAACTACTTTCATTATTTTTTTTTTAAGTGATTGGAAATGATCAAAAAGTTATTTTAAAACAAAAGGAGAATTTTACTGTTCTATAATTTCATCTGTCATATTAGTTTGCACCTTTTGTAATGGGTGCTCTTATGCACAACCAATATATCCCTAGTTTATATGTTGCTTTAAAATTAAAAATATCATGTGTATTTGGTAACAAACTTGACTTTAGTTTCCTTCTTATAATTTTAATGACATAATGCAATTATATAAAATATATGCTTGCAACATCTTATATGTGATAATTTAAAAGGTGAATAGGAAACATTTAGTTTAACTTTATGAAATTAGTTTATTAGTGCTGACGGGAAAGTCCCTTTACTATTTAAACTCAACATAAGGTATTCAAACTGTAACTTTTTTCTAAATAAAAAGTAAAAAAAAAAATTATTTTCTATAAAAATTTTGCACGGATTTTTTTAAAGTTGATTATGTATATGTTATATTAATATCTATGTTTTTTTCTATTTGATTTCTAAATAACTTACTACTCGAATGTACAATCCTTCTTTGGACTTTCCACTCATGAGTAGTTAGATGTTAATAAATAATTAAATAATCATGCTCACTCAATCTTTCAAATATAAAGTTATTTTTAGATAAATTATGATAATTTTCTACATAAGTTATTACTTTCATAAAATAAAACTAACGCACTACTTGAGCTTTTAATTAGTTTCATCTAAAAAAGTGGATATCAACAAAATTAAAATGGATTTTTCTAAGGTTATGCTAGTAGTATAACATTATTGTAGCGCTAACTAATATAACATATTCTCTCCCTTTCCCATTTAATTAATTAGCTAATTTTTAAGTAACATGTTAACTTATTTTAATAGAATGGACAATATAAATTAAGTTTTACCAAATTAATTATTTAGATTGTTCAATATTATTATAATGCATTTTTGCTAGTGTTATAATAGAATCCCTCTATTGCAATACATGCTAAGTGAACAAAATCACAAAGATACAAATTCAAATGTGAATAATCACGAAGGATTGATAAATAAAGAAAATAATGACATTATAATACTTCGCACTATGAATCCAACAGTTAAAAGTTTTCATCAGAGTCAATAAGCCGTCTAATTGTTGATTCAAAGTTGTTTTTTCTGATTAATTTTCACTTCTCTTGTCGGTCTGTAAAGACTTTTCAATGGCACCTCCATTTTAAGGAAAAAAAAAAAAATTCAATTCTGTCTTTTTCAATTCTGTCCGTGGCCGGAAAGTGTCGCAACTGACTTTTCCAACAACTACATATGTTAGCGGCATGAACGGTTTTCAGTTCCCTTTTTTTTCTTTTTTTGTATTTTTGTTTTCCCCTTCCTTTACTTCTTTTATTTAGTTATCACTATATGGCTTAGATCCAAAGCCTAACAAGACAGTCCAAGTTTCCCTTTTCATTACCAAACCATAGGCGGAAAGCCCCCTAAAATAGACAAAAGAGAGTGATTTGCGGTTTGTCGTTTTTGGTTTTCTAACTTGTTTGCGTGATTTAAAAGGTTATTAAGGCGTTACAAGCATGCATGTCGTGTTGGACTCTAATAGGATGAATGATGATTGTAGAGAAAAAGTATACATTTCATATTTTTACAAATTGATATTTTAATTCTTAATGTTTTAACAAATTTATAAAAAGGTTTCTCCATTAGTTTTTGGACTATTTGTAGATATATTAAACACTAAAATGGACTAAATAAAATGTTTAAAGACTAATTTGTATATATAAGTAAACATTATGAACTTTCTTATACTTACGTAGACTAATTATATACTAACATGTATTAACAGTAATGGAAAATTTAATAGAGTTTAACGAAAGAACTTATTTAATATTACTTAAAAATATTAGAGACAAAAATAAACTAAATGAAAAATTAAGGATTGATTTATAAAAACGTTAACGGCTTTTTTTATACTTTTCTCATGATTTTATAACAAAGAAGAATACAATATGATTATTTACTAAAAGAATTGGTTGTAAAAGCTTAGAAATATGGGACATGTCATTGAAATTTCCTTATTCCTATTTGTTTCTATTTTCATAGAACACTACATGTAAATATAAAAAAAAAAAAAACCGAAAAAAATTATTTGTAGGAATTAATAATTATAGGTAATAGCCTGTATTTTACAATTTCATAAATCACATAAGTAATGAGATGTAAAAGTCACCCTTTCAAAAAATATTACAAAGCATTTTAGGATAGCTGTTGACTGTTAGAAAAAAGACATTTTACAAATTTTCATATGGATTCATATATATATATATATATATATATATATATGTTTGTGAAGCATCTTTTTTCTTTTCAATTTTTAATTTTTTTTTTCATTTTCTCTTCTTGCATCTTCTCTATTAACTAGTTGAGATCCTGCGTAATGCACTTAAAAAAATTAAATAAATACTTTTTTAAACAATCGTACTTGATTAATATAAAATTTTACAATGTTAAAATCATGTTCATATATTATTAGGAAAAAAAATCATGCCATTATTAATCTAATTTTTTTTTCATTTTACTATGTGCTCTTAAAATGGCTATTATTTACTAAATATTGAACATTGGACCCGAAAAGAAAAGAAATCTCATGAAAAAGAAATATAATTGTAGGAGAAATAACTCATTCCATCTTTATTCTCTTAGTTATGTTGTTAAATTGTTCTTTATCTAAATCATCATAATCCTTTCTTTTTAGTTGAGATTGTTTGGCTTCAAATTCTAGAGAATTATTTTGCAAAGTGGATGGTCATTGTTTGATTAATAATTCTTCAAGTTGATTGTTCATTCCTTGCATCATCTATACAGTATTAGATGAAATAGAATTAATATTTAGTATTTATAAAAGTATATAAAGAAAGTTAAATATAAATGTATAGTAACTAATTGAGAATATTTCCTTTAATAGTACATTTGTCTTAGCTAAATAAATAATTGGAAACAACTTATCAATGCAATATTTGTTGATGCTCAAGATTGGTATTAAGAAAAGTAAGACACTTCGTGTGGGGTGATCTACAAAATGAAAAATAATGTTAAGCTGGTTTTTCTATGTTACTTAGGTGCATTTAGCTTACTAGCTTTTTTAAGCTAGTTGGTTCATTAGGAGAGGCTTTAAGGAGGTTAGAAATACTATCAAAGGAGGCCAAAAATAAATAAATTGGTCAAGTACCCCTCAGTTTAGATCAATAGTTGCTTTGAGGGAAATTACTATCAACATTTGCACAAATCCACAACCTACCCACCTCCCGATGGATGCATCAAAGGGAACATTGGCATTTTTCCAATTAACTCCTCTAGCTTACGTTATTACTTCATTGTGAAAAACTATTTTAGAAGATGTATCATTTCTTGAGTATGAGCTCCTTGTTTCAAAAATTGTTCTTAATAGTAAGAAGGTGTCTATTGAATAGCAACCTACTATTTGTTTAGCTTGTAGTAGAAGTTTCATACCTATCAACATGATGTTTCACGTCCTATTATTAAGATTCATGCAACCATGTAGGAACCCACATACATCTCTTGGAATTACAACTCAACATAGATCATTGATCTAGTTCAAGCATATATAATCATACAGTTTGCATTATTTGCTAACTACTACTCATATGGATTCCAAAACCTATAACTCCTGCCATCATTTTTACTCTTTCACTTCCGTACTTCCTCATTACTTTGACTCATCTTGCTTTCAACCTTTCTTTCTTTTGATTCTAGATACTATTCATCTTTATCATCTACTTTTCTTTCTTATTGTATCATTATGGTAAAGATGCTGAGCACTGAATCTAACAACTCGATGCATCATTAGCAATGGAACGAAGAGCTCCTTATCATACACTAAGTAGGAGAATCTCATCTCATAAAGAACCCCCCAGCATAGCAGATTCTGATGATGATGATTACCCTTAGGACTCATTTAGGTTAACAGGGTTGGTTAAAATCTGTGTCCTTAGGTCATAGAAGATCAAGAGGCTTCCTTTTAATGACTACCCACTAGATATTAAGGGTAACTCCTAAGCCATTTCGTTATATACTAGTATTAAGTGCAACATGAGTTCCAATGGTGTAACCAACACATTAACTAAATAGGAGTTCAATGTTTTGAGACTCAAATTTCACTCTACCCCTATAGATTAGATGATTAAGAGGCCTTAACCACATGAGTTGATCACTGTACTTAGGGACCAAGAATTCACTCTTTTCGAGAAGTATTTCGAGGTCAATTTGAAGTTCCTATTTACTCTTATCTAAAAATCTTATTTCACATATCACCATATCTATCTATCCATGCTCGCTTTAAACTCCCATTGATAATTAGTAGCCTTTGAGTGTATCTATGAAGATTTATAAGTTAGGGTTATAGTTACTTTATTTCAATACTTCTTTCGTTAGAGAGAAAGAATGGCTAGTATTATGTATGTGCTTGACCTTGTAGGAAATTCTTGATAGGATTAAAGTTTTCCATTCATGATTGGAAGAAAAATGGGTATTAATCAAATCATCAACCAACTTGATTTCTCCATTGTTTGGAGCCAACCAATTGGAAAATCTAACATCAAACAACTGCTCCCCAATGTTAAGTCTCATGAAACAGTTGTGGAAGCTTATACTCACATATGGTTTCTCTAGGATGCGGATAGCATAATCTCTAAACACTCATGTAATGCTCTAATCTTCCTTAAGGATAAGGTGAGAGTGGTCGAAGTTGTTAGCACCACTCATGATGGGGATGCTAAAGGCTCTAAGCAAGGTACTATTGTAGACCAAGGTATAAGCCTTTTGTGATCTCATCGAATTAAGAGGGGCCTATAAGAGAATGGGCCTTTATGTTTACTTTGGCTACTGAGTGATCTTCTTTTTCCTTTCATTTGTATTTCATTGTTTTTATGATCTAAGTTTTAGACATTTTGTTACAACACATGTCACTCAAAGACAACAACTTTAAGGACTTGTTTGCTAAGCTAAAGGTTGGTAACTTGAAAGGAAAGAAGGATCCTAAGAAAGTCTCTACTAAATAAGCTCCTACAAAGCTACTAGAAAACTACAAACCAAGCTACCTGCAAAATCAACCACTTCTAAGACCACTATGGAGACCTAACAAACAAAAACTACTAATAAGAGGAAGGTCACTAATGCTATAGAGCTAACGAAGCAACCTAATACCTATGACTATCTACCATTGGAAAAGGATCTAAATAAGGGTAAAACCCCTAAGAATGATAAACCGAGGCAATTCTAATGCTCCAAAGGAGGGGAAAGAAGCCCCTTTCAGAATATTGGGTTCCATTACACCCTATAGAAAAGAAAATAAGGAGGTTCTGTAGTTCTTTCCTTGCTGGAAAATCACCACAATAGATCATGTTCTAAGGAATGGTTGAGTCACTTTGGAGTTGATCAGGGGAATTTGTCTCCTAGAAGATGTTTAACCTTTGACAAAGATTGTGAAATTCTATAAAAATTCTAGATCTAACAATGATACGAGTAGTGCACCTATCAGTTTTAATATAACGGATATGAGTCTAAGTTGATTTCTCAAAGACTATGAGTACTAATACAAACCTTAGCTCTCTTATCTAACTAGAAAATTGTGATGGGTTGAATGAATTAAAAATATTAAAATTAACAAACTAATCTAATTATGAGACTTTACTAAGTAATTTAGGAAGCAATAAAATTAAGAATGACTTCAAGAAGGCAAATAACTTATTTAGGAATTGATTCCCTTAATGTTTAACATGTGATTGCTCAAAATGTATCTAATTCAATCTCTATTATTCTTGATCAGAGGGATTCACAACTGAAGTTAACATCTTTCTCAAGCATATTAACCCTAATCATAAATTATTTACTGGAATCTCTTCACTTAGTAATATAATTTAGAATTACATTAATTTACAACGAATTCCCATACAAAAATAATAATTTTTTGGAAGAATCATATATCTTATCTCTAAGTATACCTGTAATTCTCTGCAATTATGTTAAGATCACATTATTTGTGTGATTTTTCGATCATCATGCATAATATCATAGATTGATATCCTAGAAATATCAATTAGCAATTAAAACACATAATTGAATTAAGAAAGATATAAAATTTATTGAAAATTATTAATGGATCTAATAGTCACATGAAACCTTAGGTTCTACAATCCTAAATACTAGAATCATAAGCTACCATAATGAAATTAAAAATGAATTGTAACAAAATCAAGAAGTAAAACATATAAAACCCCTTTTATTGATGAAAAATCTCTTAATCTTTAAGTTAGGTGTTACTTCTACCTTTTTCTCTTTCTTCTCTTCAAGTCTTTTCTCTTTTGAATGTCCCCAAAAGTTATGTGCAAAACCCTCACAAGTTTTTATATAATGTATTATAAAGTTTTTTTTTTTTTCGTCACCAGACATAGCCTGAGACACAGTTGTATCCCTAGGTTGTGTAACTTACTAACCTTAGCAAAAAAATCATCCTGCGTGGACATAGCCTTGGGACACAATTTTGTCCTAAACTGTGTAACTTTTGACCAAAAATTACCACTTTTACTTTTTTTTTATATGACTTTAAAACTTCATAATTCATTCATTTAAGCTCTAAGTTGAGTGAAACTCGGTTCCTTTTCTTCGTTTTCAATCCGTAAATACGTTCAAACCTTCAAGTCAAAATTTTACTCAATTAAGTATCATTTTCTTTAAAAATATGTATATAAGGGAAATGTTATAAAATCACCATGTGAAATATATTTGAAATAAAAGTTATCAAACTTTCCTGCACTTGAGCATTTGCTTGTCCTCAAGCAAATAAATCAAAGCAAAAATTTTAAGACAAGAAATACTAAATAAAATTTATCATTACTTAGGAAACCGGTGAACGAATACACTTGACTCGAAGAAAACTAAGGAAATCATTTTCAATTAACTTACAATAATAAAGTCAATCAATTTCACCCTTAACAAATCATAATTTCACCTGATCATATTCGAAAGCTCCAGCAATATTTAATACTAAAGTTCACTAGCTAATTTATGGAAGTCAAAGTTTACTTAAGTCATTTAACTAAGGATTCCTAAACTAGAAATTGGATTTAATATCTCTCCTCAGTCTTGCCAAGCGTCGTAATCCAAAACAAACACATTTTACGTCCACTCATCCTCTAATCATCCCCCTAGTTCATGCTCTTGTTGGGAGGTTTTTAAATTTACTCAATTACCTTTAATGGACAATTATGTTGGTAGAGGGAAAGAATCCCCCTATTCTAATGGACCAAGATCAATCCATACCAACTTATCCCTCATATTGATAACAGAAAAGAACCTTACTCTTTTAACGGACCAAAGTCTTACCATACCGATTTTTTCTCATTGGTATTGGCATTGGGACTTAACCTCGCTCTTCTAATGGACCAAGACGAATCCTTACCAATTTTTTTTTAACTATTCATACATTTGTTATTACTTTCTAACTCTAATCATCATGATTTTTTAGGGGTTTCTCAAAGAAAGAATTTTATTTGTTTGTTTGTTAAGAATTATAGGGCTTTAAAAATTGTCATGAGAAAGGAATACATTAAAGTAAATTTAAAAATAATTATGACTAACTCTTTACTAATGATGTTACTCCAATATTGAGTCCTAGAGTCCCCAACTAAATCATTCGTAACTGTACCCTTTAAAGATTCGACTAATCAATTCTAGTAAAGTATAATAAAATCAATAATAATCGAGATGAAATAGTTAATATAGCCTAACACTTCAAATTCCAACACTTGTTAATCACCTATTGCAAGTTAACTTAAAAATTAATTGGGTCAAATGTGAATATTTGATTACCTAAATAGTAATAAATTTTTATATATCCCTTCCCTACACTTAATAACGTACATTATTCTCAATGTACGACTAAGAAAGCACAATAACAAGATATGAAATAATTATAAAATATCATAGGGAAAAAGGGAATACATCTATGGAAAAGAAACTAATATTTCCTTGTTAGTCGAAAAGCATGTAAAGAAGTCCATAACTAAGAGGTCATTATCATTACATGTCCAATTGCACATGCCCTTGCCAACTGATAAAACAAAAAAAAAAAAAATTAACTAAGAAAAGGAATCGTAATCCCGATCTCCATCATTCTCATCAGATGGTACATGCGCCATTTCTTCATCATCTTCTTCTTCACTACCCTTATCGTCCTCTTCAATACCCCCATCTTCCTCTTTTTCTACAGTAGTATCATTTTCCCCTTCACTCTTACTGTCTTCATCATTTGCATCCGATTCTTTCATCTTAAGAAGTTTTTCCAATTTGTCTTGGTAAATATGAAGTTTATCCACACTTTCTCGGATATAGCGAATCTCAGACATCAAGACATCAAATTTGTCCTCAAAGCTTCTTAAAGGTGTTTATCCTCTTGTAGTCCATGTGCGTCTACCTTGACGTGCCATTGGTAAAAGGTTCATGAGTCGAAATGAGTTAAGTTACATAGGAGTGACTTGAGTAGTGAAGGTAAGGGAGGGCCAAACTATAACCTTAGTCCACATAGCTTGCACCAGTAAAGTGATGTAGGGGCCACAACAAACATGCCCCTTCTTCTTTGTAGTGGTTGCTTGGTGGTGGAAAAGTTTAGCTAGTTCAATGGCTAGATTGATTGGGTTCTTATGAATAACACTATATAGGTAAAGGCAATCCTTATTGGAAACCACATTAGTGCTTTGGCCTCGGCCGGTCAATGTATGCGTAAAGAGACAGTGAAGAACACAATACTTGGGTTTGACCAATTGAGAGGCCTCACTCACGGCTAGATCATAAGCATTGCCATCTGCAATTTCATCCTAAAACTTCCTTAGTGTTACTCTACACAGAAAATGACATGTTAAGTACTGGAACTCCTCTATCCGTGTGAATTTATCCTCATAGAGACTAAGATACTTGCCCAATTGTCCGATTGTCATGTAGAAAGGCTCACTATTCTAGATCATAAGCATTGCCATCTGCAATTTCATCCTAAAACTTCCTTAGTGTTACTCTACACAGAAAATGACATGTTAAGCACTGAAACTCCTCTATCCGTGTGAATTTATCCTCATAGAGACTAAGATACTTGCACAATTGTCCGATTGTCATGTAGAAAGGCTCACTATTCAAAGTGAAAAGGAGTTTGTATTTTGGGCCTATGCCACTAACACTCTCTCTATCTAGTTTATATGTGCATAAGAACTCCAATGTCAGCTCCTTATAAATCGGAGCTTCAAGAGATAGAATCGCTCGGAAATGGTTCATTCCAATAGTTCCTTCATTTCATTTGTTAGCTCTAGTTGAGCGAGAACATCCCAATCCAAACAAAGTGTTTTGCTAAATGGCTTATTCTTATGCAAGCTATAGTGAATCGATTGGTATTCCTTTATGAATGAGAGCATTAGGTAGGGAGAGTGGCCAATGGTTCAATAATAGCACCTTCTTACATAGAAGATGATGTTGCATAGCTTTGCACGATTTTGCATTAGTTACCTGAGAAGAAATACCACACCAAATCAGAGATGCTCATCTTTCCTCCACTTAGTTTAAACTAAGAGAAATTCATAAAGGAGTATGTCGAGCCTAATTTTTTTATTTTTTTGTTTAAAATTGATTTCTCATTTCTTGATTAATACTAAACTCTAACCCATTTAATATTAATCTTCGACTAAAGAAATTGAGAAATTTTGGTTTTTTATTGAAAATAACTTTTAGAGTCACCACCTGACCGAAGTTAGGAAAAGAAAAAGAAACTGTAACCACTTGGGTGGATTGATATGATTTGGCTACTGGTCTTTGATTTCAATTTTAATAAAGAACCAAAGGGTTCCGAATTCGAGGGCTAACCTATTAAACCCTTAATGGGTACCACTATCTATTTACCGAAATTAGGATTATTATTCTAATTGTAATATTTAAAATATATAAAAATAAATAAATAATCAAAAGAAAAAAGAACCTAAGTTTCTACATATTTTATCGTCGCCCCAAAAGTGCCTAAGTACCCGCTAGCTGGGATCAGACGATCGTAGTTTTTTCCAAAAACTTTAATGTGTTGGTTCTTTTTATAAAAAATGATTAGTTGAATTTGCGTTTTTATTAATCATTTTATTTTTATTAAGAAAAATCCCTAGAAGCCTAATTTTATTCCTAATTATAAAAAAAAAAAACCTAAAAACCTAATTTTTGAAAAGTCCCAAATTAAAATTTTTATTTAAAAACAACTAAGTGATAATTTTTTTTATTTTAAAAAAAAAACCTCAAAGATTTTATGAAATATGCAATGTTCTACATGATGAATATTTTATATAGAAAATATGCTTAAAACATAAAAAAAAAGAGAAATATTTCCTAATCATAGAAAAAGAAACTTAAACTATAGAAAAGATGTCTAAACCATAGAATAAAAAAATCTAAATTATAGAAAAGATATTTAACCATAGACAGGATGTCTAAACATAGAAAAGATGCTTAACCATAGAAACGATGCTTAAACTATAGAGAAGAAATTTAAACTATGAAAAAGATGTTTAAACCATAGAAAAAAAAATCTTAATCATAGGAAAGATGTCTAAACTATAGAAAAGATGTTTAAACCATAGAAAAGATGTTTGAATTATAAAAAAGAAACTTAAACTATAGAAAAGACATTTAAACTATGAAAAAGGCATCTAAACTACGGAAAACAAGCCTAAATTATGGAAAAGAAGTTTCATCGTAAAAAAGAAGTCAATTAAAGATTGTTTTTTTATTTTATGAACATCAAAATGATTTTTTTACCTAGAAAACCCTAACATGCCTGATGCAATTTTTCTAAATTAATACAATATGCAAAGAACAAGATTTTATAAAATATGAGATTTTATAAAAATATCATTCTAAAAATATGAAATCTAAAAAAAAAATAATAAAAAACTAAATAAACTAAAACTTAACTTAACATATGTTCATTAGACACTATTGCTATAACTAATTACTAGCAATTGAAGACGTGACAAAAAAAAAATTAGTATAAGTCTTAAAAGTAACTACGCATATACTAAGTGGGATAAAAATAAATAAATAAGACAAGTTATAAATAATAATTAAAATCCATTATTATGTACCTACGAGGCAAAGTATGCAAAGCTGATGAAAGGGAACAAATTGGATCCCTAGTCCAATCATGTGCACAACTATAGAATTGGTCTAAGGAGTCTATTCGAGCATGTTTTTAATAAATGTGCAATTTTTTTTTTACCAAAAAGGTCCTAATTCTTAAATGTTATTGCTTTATAAAAAAGTTTCACTAAAAGCCCTAAAATTTAAAAATGATTTTTTATTCACTTTTATTTAAAAAAATAAATTTCTATATGACAAATCCTTAAACAAGATCAAATCATAACAAAAATAACCAATCTTAATAACTCCTAAACTAACTTAAAATATACATTCACTTAAATCAATACTTAATTTATCAAATCAAGAAAACTAATGTCAAAAGAAGAATACATAAATCAATATATACATATATATATAATTGTTATTAAACAATTATCTATATATAAAAGACTAAAAGTAAAAGCTCCTAAAACTAATATGGTCATATTCATATATATTATATTCAATAGCTAAATATCTAAATAATAATAATATAACAATAATAAATAAATAATTAAACAAACAATTTTAAAATTGGAAAGAAACGGACCTGAACTTCTTGATTACGTGATGAAGGACGATGGCCGGTGTATAACGAAGTTGTTGTTGTGTATGGCTACTGGCGTCAGATTATTGTCTAAGTTTGCTTTGTTGCTGTCTGCCTTGTTTGTTGCTGTCTGTTGTGCTGCTATCTTGTTTGCTGCTGTTTACCTAGTATTGTTGCTGTTCGCCTAGTCGTGCTAAAAAATTCTGCAGCAGTAGTCATTGAAAGTATACAGTCTTGAAGGGTGTTATAACAGTGGGCTGTTTGTGGGACTGTGTTTAGTCACAGAATTATTGCTTCTTTTTTTTTTTTTTCTTTATGCACATGTATGTGTGTTTTTAAGGTCTAAATCAAATCATCTCTAATTATATCTATTGTATCTGATTTGATAATGATTAAACTAGATTCAAATTAATTCAAATTCGATTTAATAAAATCAAACTAGATATAGATGCCTAGTGAGGCTCAAACCCACAACCTCAAATTAAATCCAATCCAATACTCCAATACTTATACGTTAAGCCGTTGGCTTATATCATGACATTTAGTACGATTAAATTGTGCTTAAACCATGTGATTCTCTATAATGATTATTTTATTAAACTAAGCTAAACTAAAACGAATGACTCTAAAATAATTTACTTCCTAAAAATCTACAAAATCTTTTTTATGTTTATTTTTATCTTTCATTTTGACTTTTTTTATTTTTTTATTTATGAATTAGGACCCTTTTTGTAAAAAATAAAATAAAATAATAATAAATGAAATAAAATAAAAAATAAAAAAAGGATTACGAAGGGGTAAAAATTAGGTGTCTATAGAGTAGAAGTGATGGATATTAAAAGAAATCTCATTAGGACATTTGAATAAACATGTAGAGTCCATCCATAAAACTAGTTGAGTTAAAAGAAATGGCTAGTAAATTCATCTAACTAGTTATACATTAGACTCTTTATATTACAATCTTCTTGAGATGAAGGCTTCCCAACACTTCAACAACTCTAAATGTCTCAAAATCACTCTCAACAATTCTAACCCTAAATGGCTTAATTGAGTAGCTGACATTGAATTTGCAAGCCAAATTCATGTTTAATAGCTTATAAAGTAATATCTAACAATAGTAGGCATCATAAAAAGCATGTAAATCTATCAATGCAAGGAAATATAGAAGCTTTGTACATGGGCACCATTTGTGATAGACATAATCGTATCTTGTGATAGCAGGCAAATATGCATGTCTATCATGAAAGAATAAAAACTAAGCAAGTACTTAGACAAGATTTGTGTTCAAAGTCACAAAAACCCTAAATTTCTTTCAACTAAGCATGCATAAACAATGATGAAAACAAAGCATGAATAAGAGAGGTCATAAAAAAAAAAAATTGATACAACGCAAGTGCACCTATTAGTTTTAATATAGTAGATGTGAGTCCAAGTCGACCCCTCACACATCGAATACCTCGACCTCGATAATGGGGTTTTATGGTATTTCATCCCTATGAGATATATTCCCCACTCGTTGATAATGATCACAAATTTCAACATATTTCTAAGCATCTTTGAATAAGGTAGGCTAATAAAATCTAACCTCTAAGACCTTATGAGCTGTCCTATTAGCATTATGATGCCTATCCATTGGCCTTGAATGACAGTAACTCAAAATTTTTCATCCCTCGAGATATGGTACACACCTTATAATAACATGATCTATGCAGACTTTAAATAGGTAAGGATCATCCCAAAAATAATGTTTCATATAAAAAAAAATTTCCTTCTTTTGTTGGTGTGAAACTCCTTTCGATATAATCCTCACAACCAAAAAATTGGTGACATCCATAAACTAAGGTATTTCCATATCACTTACTTGGTTGATGGCATACAGTCGCTCCTCATGGAACTCGTCTTTGATCTCATTCTCTTTAAGCATTTCCAAGTTTGGATTCTTTAATCTAGATAGGTGATTTGCTACTAAATTCTTAGTGCCTTTTTTTTCTTTGATCTCCACATCAAACTCTTATAGCTACAAGATCAACCTAATTAGTCTTAACTTTGAATTTGGTTTTGCTAATAAGTACCTAAGGGTAGAATGATCAGTATAAACAATCACTTTAGATGGAATCAAATAAGAGCAAAACTTATCACAGGCAAAAACAATTGCTAGCAACTTGTTTTCTATGGTGGTGTAGTTCTCCTAAGCATTAGTAAGAGTTTTGCTAGCATAATAAATTGGTTAAAAGTGCTTATCTCGTCTCTGCCCTAACACTACCCCTACTACGTGATCACTTGCGTTGCATATAAGTTCAAAGGGAAGTACCTAATCAAGTGCTACCATGATTGGGGCATTAGTAAGTTTCTCTTTAAGGATATTGAAAGCCTTCAAACAATCCCGAGAGAAAAAATAAGGTATATCCTTCTCCAATAACCTAGTCAAAGGATAAGCAATTTTGAGAAGTCTTTAATGAATTAGCTATAAAAACCTGCATGCCCTAGAAAACTTCTTAAGGCCTTAACAGAAGTTAGAGATGGTAGCCTTACAATAGCATCTACTTTGGCAATATCAATCTCAATTCCTCAATATGAGATCTTATGGCCAGCACAATACCCCCTTGTACCATGAAGTGGCACTTCTCTTAGTTAAGTATAAGATTGGTCTCTTTGCATTTGCTTAGTACCCTGTCCAAATTAGTCAAACAATGGTAAAATGAGTTGCCAAAAATTGAAATATGATCCATAAATTCCTCCATTATGTCTCACTCAAATCATCAAAAATGGCTATCGTGCATTGTTGGAATATAGTAGGTGCATTGCAAAGACCAAAAGGCATTCTTCAGTAAGCAAAGGTGCCATAAAGACAAGTGAAGGTAGTCTTCTGTTAATCTTCAAGTGCAATAAGTATTTGAAAATACCCAGATAAGCCATCTAGAAAATAATAAAACATATATCCAACTTGTTGTTCTATCATTTGATCAACAAAAGGTAAGGGAAAATTGTCCTTACGTATAGCATCATTAACTTTCTTAATCAATACATACATGCCAACCCGTTTTGATTCTCATTGGGATCAATTCATTCTTTTCATTAGGAACTACTGTCATCCCACCTTTTTTTGGAACTATTTGTATTGGACTTACCTATGAGCTATCAGAGATAGGATATATCATACTTATATAAAGGAGTTTAATAACTTCCTTTTTTACTACCTCTTTCACGTTCAGATTCAAGCATCTTTAGGGTTGTATAACCGGCTTGTGGTTTTCTTCCATCAAAATCTTATGAGTACAAAAGGAGGGATTGATACCTCAAATATTAGATATTTTCCAAGAAATGGCCCTCTCATGCTCCTTGAGTACTTTTAGCAAGCTTTCTCTCTATTCTTCTTCTAAATTGGATGCAATAATTACTAGTAATTTAGAGTCCTTCTCTAAGAAGGCGTATTCCAAGTAGTCAGGTAATTGCTTTAACTCCAATGTTGGTGGCTCCTCAATTGAAGGTTTTAACTATGCTTCCTTCATCTTTTCAATCTCTTCAAAACCTTTCTCAATAGCAGTAGGTTTATTTGTCTCTAGTTAGGCTACAACCTCGGATTGAATTAGATTAGTTTCTGTATTTCTCGACAGTGTTCCCTGTGGTCTTTCTAATGTTAGCTTCACAAGTTGACCAATTTGGTTCTCAAGGTTGCGGTTGGAAGCCTCTTGATTCCTCAATGTTAGATAACCTAGGCTCATTGCCTTGAATATATTTAGTGAGAAGTTCTTCCAAACTAGGCTTCTTCTCTTAAGGAAGGGGATGTGGTATTGGTCTTTGAAATCCAAGTGGGCTAAAGTTGGTCTTTTGTTGGCCTTGGTTTTGATTTCCTTATCATAAATTGGGACGATTCCTCCATCCAGGATTATAAGTGTTGCTATAGGGGTTATTTTGTTGCCTGGGTGGACTTCCTAGATAATCTACTTATTCCAATTGTTCATATGCTCCATAACCTTGTATGCTGAAATCACTTACATCTAGTTGTACTTGTTGAGAGCCAATAGAGAGTGTATCAATCTTCTTACTCAATAGATCTACCTTGGCTGCTAAAGTAGTGGTTAAGGCCACATCATAAATTCCCATAACCTTTTGCTTGGCTTTAGTGCTTTCCTACTAATAATTGTTCATCGTTATTCCTTCAATCAAGTTTTGTGCTTGCTCGGGTGTCTTTGTGTTCAAAGTACCTCCTATGGATGCATTAATCATTTGTCTCATAGATAAATTGAGACCATAATAGAAGGTCTGAATCTATATCCATAGTAAGAGGCCATGATGTGGGTACCTCTTAAGCAAGTCCTTGAACCGTTCCCAAGTATTATATAAAGTTTCTGCTTCTAATTAGGCAAAATAAGAAATGTCATTTCGAAGTTTAGTAGTCTTCGCAGGTGGAAAATACTTCTCCAAAAATTTCTCCACCAATTCATTCTAAGTTGTGATTGAGGTCTACGGTAGGGAGTTCAACCATTTCTTTGCTTTACCCCTTAAAGGAAAAAGGAAATAGATGTAATTGGATAACATCATCTGTAGTTTTGTTGATTTTAAATGTATCACAAATTTCTAGAAAACTAAAAATGTGAGTATTAGGATCTTCATCTTGGAGACTGTCAAACCAAACATATTGTTACACCATTTGTATGATGTTAGGTGTAATTTGGAATTTGTTAGCCGTAACGGTCAGCCTTGTGATACTAGAGTTAGGTCTTGTAAGTGTAAGCGTAAGCATAAGCCTTAAATAGTTGGACATAGTCCGATCTGCTTCATTACCGTTGTTAGCCATGTATGGTAGATCTTCTTGATTAATAAATTGAGTGTTGGCCTCTTCACCCTCTTCCTTAACCTCAACAATTGACCCATCTTCTATGGTACCCACAATTTGTTTAGGTTGCAATCTCAAATTTTGAAGGATAGTTCTCTCAATTTTAGGATCGAGTTCTACCAAATCTTTTGGGTTGCTTCGAGTTATGCACTATAAGGGCAAGAAATATAGAATCAATTGCAGCTCAAAGTGATAAAAAAAAATAATGAAAACAAAAGAGAAAAATGGTTAAAGTAATAAAACAATTGGTGTTAATATTGAACTCCATGGCAATGGTGCCAAAAACTTGATACGAGGCAAGTGTACCGATCAGTTTTAATATAGCAAATATGAGTCCGAGTCAATCCCTTAGAGACCTTAAGTACTAATACTAACCTTAGCTCTATTATCTAACCAAAAAATTGTGATAGGTTGAATGAATTAAAAATACTTAAATTAACAAACTAATCTAATTATGAGTCTTAACTAAGCAATTTAGGAAGCAACAAAATTAAGAACGACTTCAAGAAGGAAAATAACGTATTTAAGAATTGTTTCCCCTAATGTTTAACATGTGACCACTTAATATGTATCCAATTTAATCTCTATTATTCTTGACCAAAGGGATTTACAATTAAAGTTAACACCTTTCTTAAGCATATTAACCCTAATCCTAAATTACTTATTAGAATCTCTTCACTTAGTAATATAATTTAGAATCGCATTAATTTATAATGAATTCTTATACAAAAATAATAACATTCTAGAAAAATCATATATCTTATCTCTAAGTATACCTGTAATTCTCTCCAATTATGTCAAGATCTCATTATTTATATAATTTCTCGATCATCATGCATAATGTCATAGATTGATACGCTAGAAATACCAATTAACAATTAAAACACATAATTGAATCAAGAAAGATATAAAATTTATTGAAAATTATTGATGGATCTAATAGTCACATGAAACCTTAGGTTCCACAATCCTAAATACCAAAATCTTAAGCTATCATAATGAAATTAAAAATGAATTGCAACAAAATCAAGAAGAAAAACATATAAAACCTCTTTTGTCAATGAAAAATCTCTTCAATCTTGAAGTTGGGTATTGCTTCCACCTTTTTCTCATTCTTCTCTTCAAGTCTCTGCTCTTTTGAATGTCCCCAAAAGTTATGTGCAAAACTCTTACGAGTCCTTGTAAAATGTATTATAAAGTTTCTTTTTTTTTTTTTTTTATCAATAGACACAACTTGGGATACAGTTGTGCAACTTATTGACCTTGTCACAAAAATCATCCTGCATGGACACAGCCTATGGACACAATTGTGTCCCAAATCGTATAACTTTCTAACCAAAAATTGCCACTTTCGATTATTTTTTACGTAACTTCAAAACTTTATAACTCATTCATTTGAATTCCAAATTGAGTGAAACTCGATTCTTTTTCTTTGTTTTCAATCTGTGAACACGTTCAAACCTTGAAATCAAAATTTTACTCAATTAAGTGTCAATTTCTTTAATATATATATATATATATATGTAAGGGAAATGCAATAAAATTATCATGTGAAATATATTTAAAATAGGAGTTATCAAACAACTTGCTATGCTTAACCGCTTCCAAAATATATGATCTAAGACTATTCCAACTTTTTATTAAGCAACATTAGTGGATTATGACCTAACTTAACTTTAATTTTCTAAAATTCTCAATGTTTGATGATGGTTATTAAGGCCTTAGATGAGAAGAAAAAGGTTGTAAGCTTCTAACCTGAGCTATTTGTATCCTCTTTTAATTCACTTGACTCAATAACTTTTTTCTTTATTCGATTGTTGAGGAAGCTAAGAATTAAGTTGCTTGCATTAAGGTCGAGTGAAAGAATCTTGAAGAAAGCTAGGCATCAAGAAGCCTAAGTTGGAGGAGCAAGTCAAAAAAAGAAAGGAAAAAGCCGGGGAGGGGGTGGAGGGCTAAGATCAGAGATGAAAAAGAGGTAGCTTTGGTGGAGGAACAAAAGAAGAGTTCCTAACTAGTGTATGACTTTCAAGAGGTACAAAGTGAAGTGGAAACCCTCAAGATCAAACATAATGAGAAGGTTGCCTACCTATAAAGCTTATATGAGGACGTAAGATCAAAATGGCTAGCTTGGAGAAGGAGTAGGGCTCAAGCTTACTATAAGGCCTATCAGCCCATCCAAGAGAGTAAGGCATACAAAGGTCTCATGTCGTAGAAAATGCTTAATGGGATAAACTTAACTTAATATGAGGTTCTTATCCATTATTTAAATTACAACTTAAGTCACCTAAACTTCACTAAAGGAGCTCATGAGAAGGAAGTTCCTTTAAATGAAGCTAATGCAGATGAGGCTAAGGTAGAGGACTAACGAAGTAAAAGTATTAGCACCCCCATAGCCGACCCTACTAAGGCCTAAGAAGCATGCGATACTATTGAAGCCCTTGAGGCTCCTTGATGAGCTACAAACTACTGGTCCTCTTACTCGCACATGGCTCCGAGGCCTCTAATCCCTCATCCGAAGAATTCTTTTTTGCCAACCTATCGATGATGAGAAACACTATGTAGAAGAAGGATGACCAAATTCCTTAACATCTTTAGAACGTTACACCCTACTTTGTTTTCTCCTTCTTATGCTAGATGATCGAACCTCTAGTTGTTAAGAGCTTCTTGCTGAGTGACAACACACCCTCCTACCAGCCGAGTACTTCTCTTCTGGCCTCTTACCAATACTTACTACATCCTTTTCTTGTCTTGGCGATCCCTAATACTACCACAACTTGTTTCTTCTCAACTTCTATACCTAGAGAATCTTTATACGGAACTAATGTTACACTACTACCTATCCATTTCATTTGACATTGTACTATTTTGCCCTTTTGTTGTTTGTCCTTTTTCCCCTTTTTCATATATAATAGGAATCCCCTTTTTATGTATGCCTTTTTGTAATTTTCTTATTTGTAATGTTACCCTAGGAACTTACTATAAATAGTCCCTTCTTCTTATAAGCTAAAATCATCTTACTTTATAAATAGACATTTATAATCCCTATTAGTTTGCTATTCGTGATACTCTATTTTCATTTAAAAGAATAGAACAAGTATATAGTTCATTGTTCACATGATATTTGTGTGTATGTGTAAGGATTTCTTGTGTAGAGTGTTTTTTGAAGCTTCGTTTTGCGAATGTTGAATCCTAGTGTTTAGGGAGAGGTTAACAATACTAAGAGTGATGCTCATGGCTGAGGTCGAGTTACCTAACAAACACCACATACTATTAATGAGTAGATACAAGACATTTCTGCTTTTATGGCCAATTTAGTTATCTCAGTACAAAGAGTCTTAAAGAATAGGCTATGTGAGAGAGTTATTGAGCAAGATTGAGAGATAAGAGACCAGAGATAGCCCAAGAAGACAAATGAATGAATAGTATGCACCAGAGCCTATTCCTGTGAACTATGCACCATGTTAACGTATCGTAAGAATAGCGAGAAGGAGGTTAGAATTGGATGAAGTAGAGGAGCATGAAGAAGAAGAATAGTATGATGGAGTTGACGAACGTGAACTTAGAGGTCCTAGGGGCACTGACCACCTAAAAGTACAGATTCTAAGCTTCAACGGTTTGGTAGTGTTGACGACTACTTGGACTGGGAGGAGAAAATTGAAAAGATATTCAACTTTCATGATTATGAGGATGATATTCATATTCGAGTGGCCACATTGGAATTTCTTAGATATGTAGCTATCTGATGGAAGAAGTTGCAAAATGTCCACCTGAAAGCTCGACGAGAAGTTTGAACATAGACTGAAATGAAGAGAGTCATGAGAAGTAAGTTCATTCTCGAACATTATGACTAAGACACTTTCCAACATCTACAAGACTTGAGATAAGGTAGTTAATCAGTAGACAACTATGTTCAAGAGTTTTAGTTGCTTATGATTCGATGTGATGTTGATGAACTTAAGATACGAACTATAGGATAGTTTATTTCTAGGCTAAGGATTGAGATTGCTAACATAGTGCAGCTATAAAGTCCTACGACCCTAGATGAAGTCATCGGGGTAGCATAGAGAGTCGAAAGGTAGAGGTGGAACTAGATTAGTTGAATACTAAGTAGCCGACCTGTACTTCTAAATTGGAGTAGCATGCCAAGCTGAATAAGGATTGACCGAGCATTAAATAATTCTAAGGTAAAACATCAAGGGCAAGTGCTGATTCGACCAGAAGAAAGCTAAGGTAAGGTCGAGGAACCTAAGGTTCGAATAGACCATGGTCAGAGATCAAGAACAAAGACTTGAGAAATCAAATGCTTTAAATGTCTTAATTATAAGCATGTGGCTAGTCAATGTCTGAACTGCTGAGTTATGACCATAAAGGAAGACAAGCCCTAACTTGAAGTAGAGAGTGTGAGTAAAGGAGAGGAAGAGGTGGGAGTTGAATAGATGTTGGAAGAGTTTCAAGAAGACTCTAATGCCAAGACACCACCTAAGAGTAGTATTGAGTATTGTTTTGTCGTTCGATGATCTCTTAATGCTTTTGTAGCTAATGAGAATGAGCAGAAGGAGAACCCCTTCCATATGAATTGCTAAGTGAATGGCAAGCTATGTGTCTTGATCATTGATGGAGAGAGCTGTACCAATGTCATAGCATAAGAGGTAGTTAAGGCCATGAAATTGCCAATCTTCCCATACCCTAAGCCATATAAAGATTCACTGGCTGAATGAAAAAAGGAGGCTTACACGTTGCCGAATAAGTTAGAGTACTGATCTCCATTGGTGATAGGTATAAGGATGAGGTCTTATGTGATGTACTTCCCATGTGCACCTCTCACATATTACTCAGTTGACCATGGCTATTTGACTTAAGAGTATTGTACGATGGGTATAGGAAAACCTACATGTTCTAGAAGGACGGGAAGAAAATCATACTAATACCTATGAGTCCTAAGGAAGTACAAGAAGCCAAAGATAAGGTTACTAGATCACTATAGCAAAAGTCCTTAGTGATTTCCTGAGCTTAGTTTACTCAAGAAGTTAAAGCCAAGGACTATGTGCTCCTTTTAGCTAGGAGACTCTTAGAGGTAAGAGAAGCTGAAAGCTTACCTACTAAGATGTAGTAGCTACTTCAAGACTATGTCAACTTATTTCTTACTAAGATGTCAAAAAGTTTACCTCCTTTAAGAGGCATAGAGCATTATATAGACCTTCAACTTGGAGCTACCTTACCGAATCCACCCACTTATAAGCTCAATCCAAAGCAAGCAGTTAAGCTAAAGAAGCAAGTAGATAGGTTGGTAAGTTGCAGATATGTTCGAGAGAGTATGAGCTCATGTGCCATATTAGTTGTACTAATACCTATGAAAGATGGGTCATAAAGAATGTATATTAATAGTCGTGCTATCAACAAAATTACCATGAAGTATCGATATTCAATTCTACGATTAGATGATATGCTCGATGAGTTACATGGTGCACACATCTTCTTGAAGAGTGACCTAAAGAGTGGTTACCACCAAATACGAATGAGACCTGGAGATGAATGAAAGATAGCCTTCAAGACAAGGGATGGTTTGTTTGACTGGATCGTAATGTCGTTTGGCCTAACTAATACGCTAAGTATATTTATGTAGCCAATGAATCATATGCTTAGAACATTGATCGGAAAATGTATTGCAATTTATTTTTATGACATTCCAGCCTATAGTACCAACCTCATCACTCATGTTAAGCATTTAAAATCAGTGTTTGATATCCTCTGTACTAAATGATTATTTGGTAACCTAAAGAAATGTATGTTATGTCAAAGTGAGGTTGTATTCTTCGGACATGTTGTTTCAAGGAAAGGAGTTCGAGTTGACTAAGAGAAAGTTAGAGCTACTCTTGAGTGGCCTATGCCAGCTAATGCTGCTGAAGTCAGGAGCTTCTATGGCCTAACTTTGTTCTATTAGAGATTTATTCAAAGATTCAATTCCATAACTGCACCTTTAACTAAGTTGACTAAGAAGAACACTAAGTTTAGGTAGTCGGAGAAAGCTTAGAAGAGTTTTGAAGATGTGAATTCTAAGTTGACATTTACTCCAATACTCATCTTGTTAGATTTCCGGAAAGTTTTTGAGATAGAGTGTAATACATCTGGCATCAACATTGGTGCTATCCTTATGTAAGAGCATTGACCAATTGTCTATTTAAGTGAGAAACTTCAAGATGCTACCTTGAATTACTTAACATACAACAAAGATTTCTATGCCCTTGTCTAAACATTACAAAACTAGCAGCATTATTTGTTACTGAGAGAATTCATCATCTACTTAGCTCATGAGTCTCTCAAGCATCTTCGTGGTCAATAGATGCTTTCTTGATGCATGCCAAATGGCTTGAATTCTTGGAGTCTTTCTATTACATCATCTGGTATAAGAAAGGGAGGACCAACACTATGGCAGGCTTTTTGTCACCATACCTTTATTACAACTACGCAAGCTAAGGTACTTGGATTCAATACCCTACCAAATCAGTATGAGTACAATTAGTATTTTAGGCCCTTAGTGGCCAAGTGTAATGTTGGAGGCATTATGGATGAGTTCTACTTGAGTCAAGGGTTTCTAATGAAGGGCAAGCAAGTTTATGTGCCAAATGGCTCAACCAGAGAATTACTCATATGTAAAGATCATACTGGAGGCTTGACTGGCCGTTTTTGAGAAAAGCAGGTAGATAAAATACTCAATGTACATTTCTACTAGCTTGGGATAATGAAGGATATGCACCAAGTTCTTAAGAGATATGAGGCATGTAAACATGCAAAAGGAAGGAGACAGTCGTACAGAGAGTACATACCCTTACCCATACCTAAGCACTCATGGATTGACCTAAGCATGGATTTCATGTTCATTCGAAGAAGACAAAACTCATTGATGATAGTGGTCGACTAGTTTAGCAAGATGAGTTACTTTATTCCCTACCACAAAAATAATTATTCTTTTTTTGTTGCTATCTTCTTTTTATAGGAAATTGTATGTCTGTACGTGTTGTTGAGAAGTATTATTTCGAACCATAACTCAAAGTTTATGAGTTTCTTCTAGAAAACCCTATGGAGGAAACTTGGCATTATGCTTATGTATAATACTTCTTACCACTCTTAGATAGACAACTAGACCAAGGTAGTAAATAGGACAGTTGGTAACCTTCTATGAGCAACTGTAGGGAAGAACTTACATGATTAGGACCTATGCCTACTTGTCATTGAGTTTACTAACAACTGATCAATTTACAGATTGATAGGAAGGTCACCTTTTGAGGTCGTCTATAGAATTAACCTGAACTTACCCCTGAATATGGCTATCATCCTAGCCATATAATGGGAAAGTTAATTCGACTTATAGTGCGCTAAAGAATTCTAGAAGTTGCATCAAAAGGTTACCGAATAATTAGTACAAACTATAGCTTGATAAAATGAGCAAGGAAGTTAAAGAAGGAGATGAGTGGTTTATAACCTTGAAGACCTTATTTGGGCCTACCTCAACAAAGGGTATTTCCCTAGGAAGAGAACAAGTAAGCTTTACCCTAAATTAGATGGACCTTTTAAGATCCTTAAGTGCATTAACGACAATGCCTATGAGCTTGAGTTGCTCGACGGATATGGTGTATCTGCTACTCTTAATGTGGCCAATCTGACACCTTATGTACCCAATGAAGATGAAGGCTAAGATTTGAGGGCAAATCTTTAACAACCTTAGGGAACTATTGAGTTGCCAACCACTGGTCCTCTTATTAACGTACAACTCCAAGGTCTTTAATCCCTTACCCAAAGAATTCTCTCTTGTTAACTTGTTGATGATGAGAAACTCGATGTAGAAGAAGAATGGCTCAATTCCTTGACAAGTCTAGAAGGTTACACCTTACTCTGTTTTCTCCCTCTTGTATCAAATGATCGAACCTCCAATTGTCGAAAGCTTCTTACTGAGTGACGAGACACTCTCCTACTGGCCAAATACTTCTCTTTTAGCCTCTTACCATTACTTGCTACATCCTTTTCTTGTCTTATCAATCCTTAATACTACCACAACTTATTTTCACTCAACTACTATACCTTGTAAATCTTTGTATGGAACTAATGTTACATTACCAGCTATCCATTTCAATTGACATGTACTATTTTTTCCTTTTTGCTCTTTTTTCATATATACTAGGAATCTCCTTTTTATGTATGCCTTTTTATAATTTCTTTATTTGTAATATTACCCTACAGACTTACTATAAATAGTCCCTTCTCCTTATAAGTTAGAATCATCTTACTTTATAAATAGACATTGAATATACTATTTTTATGAGAGAACCCATTCTAAGTCTATTTTTATACACTCTTATCTAATATTGCCGAGTAGCTCAAGATTTGTGGTGGGTGGACCTTGACATTAAGTTGTGCATCATATTAAGTGAAGTGTCAAGTCATGTTGTGTTCGTTGGTGGGTCATATTCTCGTAGCAATTTTGCATTAGCTACTTTAGTCAATTCATTAACTTACTTACTTTAAGTTTCTTCAATATTTTAAAGAACCTATTGGTTCAAATCTGCTACGGTAAGTCCTAGTGAGAACTAAGGTCCTAAGCACATCATAAGGTCCTTTGTGTAATCTTATACCCCTACAAAACATTAGGTAGTTCATTTGCTCATCTACTTCCATCTCAGTTCACCCTTTTCTTCAAACTTTGAAGGATAACCTTATTTATTGCCTCTATATAACTATTAGTTTTAGGGTATGCGATAGATATACAACACAATCTAATTTGTTGAGCTTTACAAAACTTATTGTTATCAAATTAAGGCCTGTTATTTGTTATATTGGAATAAGGTGTCACAAACTTGGTTAAGTTATTGCTAACCATGAAAACATCTGTTCTCTACTTTGTTATGCTTGTTATAGTCTTGGCCTTAACCCATTTCATGAAGTAGTCTACTATGATGATGAAGTACTATCTTTGCTTAGTTGTCTCTAAGAATGGACCGAGTATATTCAATCCCCACTAAGCAAAAGGCCAAGGGATAATGAGAGGAATCAAATATGAGTTCAAGGCTCTCTCTATTGAAGCATTCTCTTAACATCAATCATAAGTCTGAGTAAGAAGAAGTGCATCTTTTTTCATTGTAGGTTACCATACCCTAGACGTAATGCCTTTATATATAAGGCAATACCTCTAATATGATTGCTACATACTCTAACATATAGGTTTGGAGAGGACTTTCTCTACTTCTAATGGTTAAAAACATCTTAGGTAAGGCATACTCAAACCCCTTTTGTATATATTTCCATTAATAATTGCAAAATTAGCTGCCTTATATACGAGTCTCTAAGCCTCCTTAGTATCTTAAGGCAAAATTCCATCCTTCAAATAATCCAAAATAAGATCCGTAATTATCACATCCCAGCATAGCACGAGATGTACCATTATATTGGAATACCTGTTGAAAACTTAACTCATCTTGCTCATTCATCAAAAGATAACATTGTTTACATAATAAAGGGGTTTCTAAAGGGGTTTCTACATTGGAGTTTAGCTGGATTCCTTGTTATAACATATGTGTACAATATAATATTTATATCAAAACATGAACCATCTTTTTCCTTTATCATATTCACAGTAATAGGATCTATGACCTAGTATAAGCTCTATACAAAAGTCGCTAACTCTAACTCATGGTCTCAGTATATATATCCCTCCTTAACATTGGGCTCTTCACGATACTATTAACCTGAGGATAAAATCTTTTATACCTATGGCTGCTAAAGATGAGTGGGAGTAGATAACATGCAACGTAATATAGATAATATTACATATCACAACTAAAACATTTCAAACATAACCTGCAAGTTCAACTTCACATATGCATTCACCCAACTGGGCATTTACTGCTCGCAATGTAGCATACTATGCTCATGTACGTGGCATACATTGGAAATGATATCTTATGCCCTTCAAACTTATTCTGATTAGTCAACATAGCTGGGCATCTGGATATAATGTCTAAGAACCTAGGGTAATAAGGAGTTGCTTGGAAGTAAGAACCCTACCAAAATTGAACTACACATTGTAGTCTACCATTATCAAAAAGGGCAACAAGGAGATTTGGGAGTAGGACCCCCAACTTTACAAAATTAGACTATACACTATAGTTTACCAAATCAAAGTGGCAACACTGCTAAATTAGATCACATACTATAGTCTACTAAATTTAACTATCAAAATAGTTTCAATGTTCATGCAATGCAATCTATATACTTCTAAAAATTGAGTTCATAAAGCCATGCTTTTTCCATGATCGTTTAAAAGCCTCATTTTGAAAGTTCTAACCTATAGGTCCCTTTTTATGCCATGCCATGATATGCAATAGCAACTCAAGAATATCAATCAACACAATAAATCTTCCAGTTTTATTTAACCTAGTGATCCAATTCTAGTTTTCGAACTCTCTCTACCGGAATTCTAGTATCCTACTTAAGGATCAATTAGGTGAACACCTAGAAGATTGAGTTAGAAATCACTCAACTTCCTTGATTAGCACAATCATTTGTAAGCATAAATCATTGCTTAACATAGTAACATAACAATTCAACCAGAATATAGTTACTATCATTCAAAATCAATACATAAGCATCCACTATAGTAGCATATCAATCTAACCAAGATATGCCCATATTCAGTCAGCATAGGATTAACTAGTATGCAGTGTTATGAGTAGTAATATATTTACTCCAAGCATAAGTTAGATTTACTTACCTAGGCTTACTAATAACACAAAATCCTAAACTCCCCCATATGGTCCTTCTTTACTTATCACACCTATGAAAATATAACATAGTCTTCAAATTAAGCATAGGTCAAACCCGAATTGTTATAAGTTTTCATTTCCACATTTTTAAAATTCATTTGATCGTATCTTACTCATTTTTTTATCCAATTTCATCAAACTTTATATCGTCACAATCGTAATTCTAAGTACTACTGATATATCTTAAGAATAAAAACTAATCAATATTGTTAGAAACCCAAAATACCATTTTCTCATTACGACTCAACCGTACACTACCCTAACTTCGTAATTGACCTGATTAAGCTTTAGTATCAAACTAAAAACCCTAAAAATTATACTTTCCAAACTTGTCCAACAACCCTTATTATATCCCAAGGTGTTCATTTGATACAGATTTAATAAACATTCTAATAGTACTATTTATTATATTACATATCAAGCTAATATATAGGATTATACTAGAAAAATATATAATAAATAGTAAACAAACCTGATTAATTTTATAAAAAATCCTATAAACTCAAAAATATGTAGTTTAGTTATTAATCATCAATTACACTAAATTAGTTATTATCCATTTTTACGAAAATAGTGGTTTTAGCTCAAAATTACGGAAAATTAACAAAAATAAATAAATTTACAAGTGAGATAAAAATTACATATCCCAATTACCATCATAATCATCTAGAAGTCTAAACATGTTAGGCTTATACATAAATTTCATCAAAAACTAATTATTTCAATAATTTGGTAAAATTGGCAGTTTTTTTCAAAATAATTATAAAAATAGTAAACATGCTTAATTTTAAAAATTATTATTACCAAAATTAAATATATATATATATATATTAGGTGTATTACATACAAAAATTGAGCTTCAAACAATATCCTTTAATATTTATAAAAATTAGATTAATTTTCGCTCAAATAGGAAATTTTCTTATAGAACCCATATTTTCACTAATTATTTAATTAAAATAAAATTACTACTTTAATTTACACCTAAAATAACCCTATAAAACCAAACTTCATAATTAATTGATAACATTTGATATTTTTAGCAAATTAAACAAATTACGAGTGGAAAATTGGATCACCTAAATCGGCCGCCTCAGTCACCACCTGGCCACTGATCCTTGTCGAAACACCTTCTCCAACCACCCTCTATCAAACCTCCAAGCCGCTCGAACTCAAGTTGTGGTTTGGTACATGAACTGCCTTAACCCAATTCATACGCTATTTCTTGTTTTATTTTTATTTTATTTCTTTCTAATTTTTTTTTTTTAATTTTCTAAAATTATGTTCTTATGTTTTAGGTTGTTAAAATATTGCAAATGATATTAGAAGCCCTATTTATAGATTTTAGAATTTTTTACATGTAAAAAGGTAAAATTATACATGTTAAATTCACATTTTCCTAGGTGTCATATATCATTCTTTCCTCGACCAAGTGTTGACTCATTATTTGTAATTAAAATATAATTAATACTTTTACACGATTAATCATATTACTTAATGTATTTAATGCTATTAGAACTTTTCTCATTAAGGTGACAGAGGTCCACGTCAATGGCAATCTAAAAATCCACGTGATCAAATTTGCAAGTAACAATTTGACAATTAGTTCAAGAGGCCTTCTCTTATGTAATCTCCCCCTCTTTATCTATATATACATATCTCTTTGGAGCCTCTGCCACTGCCACCTTTTTATTTAACACAAAATATCCACAATATATAGAATTTCTCAATAGTATTATTTTAGTGGCAACAAAATTTTCAGGGGAAAAAAAAAAAAAAAAAAACAAACAAAGGATGGACAGTGAACAGAAGAAACTTCAGTCCCATGGCTTTGGCATCTTCAAAGCATCTGTCAAAATGACACTTCTCCTTTCTCTTGCATATATTGTTTCTTCTGTAACCCAAGGTATTGATGATCATCATCGACTGAATGTTTTTGCATATTGGACTGTTAAAATCATCTCTATTGGCAGGGTCCTAGTGCGTCCCTGCCCGATAGCAATAGGCTTCGTAGCTTTCCAATTCACAGAAATAATGGGAATCATCACTTAAAAGAAAGCCATGAATGTGTTGCGCAGGGTTTGGAAGAAATCCATCGTCACATTCCTATCGAATTTCGTGTTTATTTCCATTTACGGTATCCACGGTTTCGCAGCTTTTTTTATGTAGGCAATCTGGTTGGGTTTCAGTCCTATTGGAATTGTCGTTGTAGTGATCTTGCCGTGGATATTCTAGGCTGGTTTCGCGTATTTGAGTGAGATGTGGTATTCGGCCAATGTGGTCTCTGTCCGAGAAGAGATTCATGGTATTACGGAGACCATCAATAGCAAGGACTTGATAGAAGGTAGAATGGAAGTGATTGTTGGTGCAGTCCTAACCCTAATCCTTGTCTACGCTGGAATTCTAATAGTTGTTGGGGTCCTTGTGATGTATTGGTCGTGGTGTGATGAAATCACCGCGGTGGTGCCTCTGGTGTTCAGTTTGTTGCTTCTTTTGTGCTTACTCCAGCTTTGCCTTGTCATCCTAGTTTTGATCGCGGATATTGTCAAGCCGTTGTTGGCTTCTCGTCAGCTTGATGCTTAACTGATGGACTCTACTCCACTTAAAAGAAGCCACAAGGTATTGTGTGATCGGATGCAGCTTTATTCATATCACTGTTCAGATTTTGCGAAAAGATTACTCTCTATAGTTCTATGATATTCCCTAATTTGGGTACTATGTTCTCCAACGTTTTCCATTTACATGTTGTATTCGAGCTTTCTGGTCTTTAAGTAAGCTTATAGTTCAGAGTTTATGTCTTCTGAACGCATTTAAACTTCGTCGTGGGGATTTTCATCTTACCTCAGTTTATAAAATGTAAATAAATAGAAGCATCTGTGTCTTTAATTTCTTGGGTTGTGTTTTTCATTATTAGTTTGACCTTTAGCTGTAACAATGTGTAATTTGGTCATAAGATTTTCAGAATGTTCAATACGGTCTTATAACCTTTTTAATATGGTTGGAATTGTGGAGTCTGACGAATGTCAGCATATTGTGAATTTATCTATGAGATATCATGTGTGCTTCATAATTGTAGATAAGATCAAATAAAAATTAACACTTAAATCAACATATTACAATAATTATTATGGATCATTATAAATAAAACTATATGTCAAGATTTCATTTGCCTCTACTTGTTATATGCTATATCACACTTAATCAAGCCTTTCTCTTCAACATGAGTATTACTGCACAAAAGTCTCTAAGTACAAATACGTTCTTAAACTTTTGAATTGGGAAATCAACTCCCTATAAGTCTAAAAAACAAGTGCATAGATGACCCAAAACTATCATTAAAATCCCGAAGCTATCCCTAACTATAATCATTTAAGCAATGGTTTTGTATATCGAGCTAGCAACATTAGGAAATTATTTGTATATTTTCATAAGTTGGAAAGTGAAGTCATAATTTACGGGCATTTGCATCTGACTAATAATTTAAATAGTGTATTTGCAATTACCATTAGATGTCGGTCTAAACATTAAACTTTCTTGAAAACAAAACATATAAAAAAAGAAGAAAAAAAGAGCCATGAGGTTGATGTTGAGAGTTCATAAATGTATCGTAATATCTTTTATGTTTTGGTGTATGAAGTAAATGACAAACAATGAAAGGAAAGAAATTGCAATGGTTGCTCTAGACGTAGAGCTATGCCAAATACAGCTGAATCGGAGCCAACAATGTTTTTGTATATCTGCTTAATTTTTTTGTGATCATTACAGATCTTTTCATACTGAGGAATATTGTTAGTTATGTAGAATATTGCCCCCACGTGATAATACAAATGCTAGTGGGACACATCATTGGACATGTGCCTCTTTGTAACAACTTATTCTTATCCTATTTTATCAGGAAAGAGGCTTGAGCCTCGTATTTTTTTAATGAGCTATCCTAATGAGGCCCGTAGCATAGTCCCATCTTCTAATTTACTAGAAGATGCATCTAAACTCCTTAGAGACAAAATACTTCCATTTTGATCTGAAACATGTTATCTACAGTTCACTCTTGAAGACCCTAGTTTGACTTTTTGCCACACAACATCTTCCCCCTCTCGACAAACCCTTGACCACAACGGTGTTTTTGGATATCTCAAAGCTAAGTCTTCTTGGATCTCTTAAGTCGCTTCACATTGCGGTTTATTCTCCCATTATATAAAAACCATGGTCATTGTTATAGGACCTTTGGTGATCAACTTACTGTTGAGGATGGGTTTTGATTTAAGCTCAAGTTCATCAATCAACAATGGATGTTCGATAAATGATCAGTCATGTCTAGGTACAAATCCCTTCAATTGTGACACGTGAAATGTAAGGTGTACAATAGAACCCTTAGGTAGATCTAGCTTGTAGGTGACACATCCAATCATGTCTGACACCTTGTAGGGACCATAATATTTTTGGGAAAGTTTGTTAACACGATTACTCTGCAAACTCTATTATCTATGGGGTTGCAATTTAACTAGCACCGAATCCTTAACCTAAAAGCTTTGTTTACTTATATTCTTATGAGCATGATTTTCAATTCTTTCTTGAGCTCTCTTTAGGTGAAATTTGAGTAGCTTTGTAGCCTCCTCTCAGTGTTGTAGCATTTTCTCTACTACCTTAACCATTTTGTCATTAGGTACATACAATAGCTATAAAGGCGGAGGGTAGCCATATAAATTTTCAAATGGGGTAGAGTGGGCTCTTGAATGATAGTTAGTATTGTACTGCCACTTTGCAAGAGCTAAGTACTCCATCCATCTCTTAAGGTTTTCTCCAATTATACAATGTCAGTAAGTCTTTAGGCATCTAATCGCCCCCTTAGTCTGGCCATCTGTCTAGGGGTGGTAACCTATGACCAATTTGATCTCAACCCCTTGGAAAGTGAAAATTCATAGTAGAAATGACTTACAAACACCAAATCGTTATCAGTTAAAATGGAGTTAGATAAACCATGTAACTTGTAAACATTTTCAAAGTATACTTGAGCTACCTACTATGCATTGTAGGGGTGTGCTAAGACCATGAAATGCCCATATTTACTAAGACAATCCACTATCACCATAATAATACTCTTTCCATGAGATTTAGGTAACCTCTCAATGAAATCCATGGTGATATCTATCCAACAACCCTTAAGTATGTTGATCGATTGAAGTAATCTTAGGTTAGCTGCATTTTCATATTTGTGTTTTTGGCAAACTAAGTGCTCCTTCACATATTTCCTGACATTATTTTCCATTCTAAGCCAATAATATATGTCATGTAAATGTTTGTATGTAGCTTAGGCTCTCGAGTGACCCTGTAACACCCCATCATGATAAGTGAAGCACGACTTATGCTTAAGTTCTAAGTTAGATCCTACCATAATCTTACCTTTCCTCATCAACAATTTCTGTTCATAAGTCTAGTGTTTGATACATCCTCTACTAGACAACCTGGAAATTAATTTATCATAATGTTTTTGCCCATGTATGCTCTTCTTAATTTTATTAATAAGGTCTAAAGAGGTAGTGATTGTGCAAGTCAAACCCTTAAGGTTAGTAGACACACTTCGTAACAAAGCATCAGCAATTTTGTTGCTTTGTCTACTTCTATAATGTATCTCATAGTCTATTTGAAGAAATTTAGTAAGCTAATTTTGTTGACAAAGGGTGTTGAATCTTTGTTTCAACAAATATTTTAAACTTTGATGGTCCGTTTTAATGATGTAGTGTCTTCCAAGTAAGTGATAGCACCATTAATCTACAGCGTACACTAATGCCAACATCTCTTTCTCATCGATGGGCAACCCCCATCATTTAATCCCCAATGGCTTACTTAAATATGATATAGGATGGGAATTTTTCATCAATACAACCTCTAAATCTTCATCACATGCACCTGTTTCAATAAAAAAAGTTTTAGTATAATGGGGCAACCTCAACATCGGTAAGCAAGTCAAAGCTCTCTTTACCTTCCAAAAAGCTTCTTCAATTGGTTCAATTTACCCAAAACTATTCTCTTTCAATAGTTGAGTCAAGGGTTTGGTGAGGATGTCGTATCCTTAAATAAACCAACGGTAATAGTAGGCCAATTCTAAAAAACCTCTTAATTACTTCAAGTTGCTAGGATATGGCCATGTAGTAATGACAAATACCTTCTTAGGATCCATTGCAACACCATCTTGGGTGATAATATGCTCCAAATACTAAATCTATAAAACTTCAAATATATACATACTCTTTTTGAGGTAAATGGCTTCCTTTTTTAACACCTCTAGCACCATGCGCAAATGATTTAGGTGCTGATCTAAAGCTCCACTATATACCAAAATATCGTCAAAGAAAACCAACAAAAATTACCTTTAAATATTCCTAAAACAAGTCATTCATCAAACTTTGGAATGTTAGTTAAGCCAAATGATATTACCATAAATTCATAACACCCTTCATGAGTTTGAAGGTAGTTTGATACACATTCTTAAGGTCCATTCATATTTGGTGATAGCCAAACCTTAAATTAAGCTTGCTAATCCATCCTACTCTATGTAATTCATCAAAAATGTCTTCTACCAGTAGTATAGGATATTAATCCTCAATAGTTAGCTTGTTTAGCTCATAGTAATCCACATACATACACCAAGTATTATCTTTCTTTTTAACCAAAACTGCAAGAGATGAAAGAGCGCTATGGATAGGTCATATAGTCCCTTACCTAAGCATTTCATTAACTATGCCTTCTAATATACCCTTTTGTGCCATCTAAGTGATACAGCTCACTAAGAAAGGGAAAACACACAGCTACCGATATCATACATAACCAAGGATGGATTCGCACCGCAAGATGGTCCGAAAGATAAATGGAAGTCAAGATTTGAGTCAGGGCCCTCATGTACTAACGGTAGATATGACTTGCCAATGCTTCATGTGAGCTCATGTCGCACTTAATATTACCCACAAGTATGGGCAAAGGGTACTTTCCACTAGTCCACGCTCACAATAGACTAGATAAGAGTAAATGAAAGTAAGCAAATAATACTTAGCTCACAAAAGAAAGTATATCTAAAAGTTTAATATCATTTACTATCGCGACTACTACATATTGCAAGTATCTATATGGCCGAATTAGAGCGAGTCCTAGATTTACATAAATTACAAAAAGGATTCCAACTAGAAAAGGAAAGGGGAATAGATTACAAGGGTCAAGTTGTAAATAGACAAAAGAATATTCAGTTACAAAAAGATAGTACGAATGTTAGATTATGATATGCATGTCAATTGTCTAGTCTGTAATCCCAATGATATTGCTTATCGAGTAAAATTGATTTTAAGTAAGGTATGCTAGGTCAGATGCTTAATAGTTGGCTACTCAAAGCTTAGGTAGGGTTAGTCTAGTGGATGACCATTCATCAACTCAGCTTTGGCTAGCAGATCGAAAGTAGCTAGCTTGGCCTTAAATGCATGTCAACTTTACCATATGCAAATTCAATGCTTTCCCTTAACGTGGCAATAAGTGGTCGGCTCATTAACTGGTTACGCACATTGAAAATCTTCTCAATGAGACAAAGAAGGGTCAGGGTAAAGTATCTTAGTAGTTCTTGATGGAAAATACAATGTTCTTTAGAGCTGAACTCTCCTTGGACAGCTTGACGAAGTGAGTGATTGGTCCATGATCCCTATTATCTTATCCAGTTTATTTGAGATTCAAGATCAAATCTAGCTTAACTTCTTGTTGCTCGTCTTTAGGGGCATACAAATACAGGTTGATAATGTTAAAGGAGTTTGAGACCCCATAGTCTCTAGGTAATTCAATCCTTTAGGCATTAGGATTGATCCTTTCAAGCACTTTAAACAATCCATCGGCTCAAAGAGATTACTTACTCTTCCTCAAACTCAGAACTCAATCTTTACTAAGATGGATCTAGACTAAATCACAAAGCTGAAATTCTTTGTTCTTTCATACTTTGCCCCGTTTATTAAGCTTGGTGGTTGTTTGACTTAGTTGTTCTATAACCTTTTAGTGCATGGCTTTAATGGCCTTAGATCTCTCTACGGCTATTTGATCTTCACTTTGGCTTGGGAGGGGCATCTGCTCTAGTGGAAGCTTAGGGTTGAATCCATATGCAATCTCAAATTGTGACATGTTCTTAGTGTTGTAGGCAATCCCATTATAGGCGAACTCAATTGTTGATAGGTAACAATACTATCAGTCATGGTTTGACCAATAGCAACTCCAAGTAAAGTTACCACCATCCTATTTGATAGCCTCAATCTATCTATCCTTCTATAGATGGCAGGGTATGCTGAATAAGAGTTTGGTTCCCATTCGTTTGCATAATGTTCTCTACAAGTAGCTCATGAATTTTAGATCTTAGTTTGAAACAATGGTCTTAGGCACTCCATGGAGCTTGACGATCTCTTACAAGAATAGAAAAGAAATAGTCGGAGCATCATTAATTTTGCAACAGGACATAAAGTGTGCCATCTTATTAAATTGGTCTATAACCACCATGATAGAGTCTTTCCCTCAAGATGTCCTCGACAATCCTAACATAAATTCCATGCTTAGCTTGAACCATAGTTTGGTCAAATCACCAAAGGTAAATATTGTCCTTGCTCAGCTTGGCTTTTTGTTCTTCTATAGGTGGTACTTCTTTCAAGTATGGCTTGAACTTCTTTTATCATCCTTAGCCAAAAGAAGCTAGAGGCTAGTATCTCATGTGTTCAGTGCTTACCAAAATATCCAGTTAGTCCCCTACTATGCACCTCAGCATTAGTAATTCTTGCATAGAATAGGTCAGGATACATAGTCTTCTCTTCTTGAATAAGTATCTATCTTTCTTGTGGTAGTTGTCAAATGTTCAACCACCTTCACATTTGGTATAGATAGGTCCAAAGTGTAGATTCTTAACATAAACTTTTGATTCTAAAAAATCCAAGAAGTCTAGTCTGAAGTTCAATCAAGAGGGAATGTAATCTTAATAGGGCATTAGCTACTACATTGTTCTTCCCATTCCCCCTCCATAAACTCAACCCACTTAGCCTGTCTTTGAGATAACTTAGGCTAGCTCTTTAGGTATCTCAAAGATTTATGATCAGTGTAGATCACAAATTCTTTGGACAACAAATAATGTTACTAGATAGTTAAATCACTAATTAAGGAGCAAAACTCCTTATGATATATAGAGTAGTTAAGTGTAGCTCCTCTAAGCTTCTTATTGAAATAAGCGATAGGTCGACCCTCTTGCATCAGTACAGCTCCTATGCCTAATCCAGATTCGTCACATTCCACTTCAAATACTTTGTCAAAGCTTGGTAAAACCAAGATAGGAGCGATAGTCAACTTCTCCTTTACCTCTTCAAAACTCTTCTATTCCTTTTCTCCCTACTTGAACTCTACACTTTTCTTTGACAGCTCGATGATCGGGGTTACAATAATACTAAAGTTCCTTATGAATCAGTGATAGAATGATGCTAGGCTATGGATGCTTCATACGTTGGCTAAACATGTTGGTACAAGCTACTCGGTAATTGCCTTTATCTTCTCATTATCAACTCATATACCACCACCACTCACAACAAATCCTAAAAAGATCACTTCAAGTGGGTAGAAGTCACATTTCTTCGGGTTTACATAAAGCTTCATATATTGGAGTTTTGAGAAGACTACTTGGAGGTGCTCATATTAACTGTCCAATTCAAGAATATAAACTAGAATGTCATCAAAATATATAACCACAAATTCCCTCATCAATTCTCAAAGCACATGGTTCATTAGTCTCATGAATGTGCATGGCGCATTTGATAGTCCAAAAGGCATTACAAGCCATTCATACAGTCTTTTAGAGGTCTTGAATTTAGTCTTCCATTCATCTCACTCTTGTATTCAGATCTAATGGTATCTAAATTTAAGATCAATCTTAGACAATAGTCTTTCTCCATTTAATTCGTCGAGTATGTCATCAAGCCTTGGTATAGGGTGCCTATACTTAATGGCAATGTAATTGATTACTCAACTATCCATACACATCCTCCATGTCCTATCCTTCTTTGGTACTAGCAAAGCTGGTCGATACATGGGCTAAAGGACTCTTATGCATACCCTCTCTTAATTAGCTTATCTACTTACCTCTACAACTCGACAACTTGTTTAGGATTCAATGTATAGGCAAGCTTATTTGGTAGAATGGCTCCTCCCTATCGCATGTTCAATGCGATAAGAGATAGACCTTTTGGTAGTTCACTTGCGAACAGGTCAGTAAACTCATTCGGTAAGGACTTCACCTTGGTGGGTAGTAGTTCTTCCTTTGATCCTCTCATTTAAAGTAACCTTCTGACCAGTAGATTGGTCAACTCTTCAAGCTTCATTTCTCTTTTCAACTCAACTTAGGTTATTACTAACGCCTCTTTCTTCAAAACTCAACTCAATTGAGTCTATATGTTTTTAACTTGTTCAACAATCATAAAGCTTAGATTTATCTTCCTGCTTTCATGTTCTAAGGAACATGTGCTCTTCCTTCCGTCATATATCACATTCTGATCAAACATCTATGGTAATCCTAGAAGAATATAAGATGCACTCATAGGTAACATGTTACAAAGTATTTTGTCTTGATAGTTTCTAATACTGATCAACATAGCCACTTGCTTATTTACTTGTAAGGCTCCCTTGTCATTAAGCCAATGTAGTTCATAAAGCTTAGGGAAGGGCTTAGTTGGCAGCTTTAATTGATGGACCATAAATGTGAATGCTACATTAGTGTAGCACCTACTATCAACAATCAATGCATATAATGATCCATTTACCTTACGACAAATATGGAGGAAATTCTCCCGTTACTCATCCTCTAGCATAGGACTCACACTCATTACTCTTCTCAACATCATAATTGTAGGCATAAAATTACCCTCTTTACCATAAATGATTTATTCCTCCTCATGTTATTTCGGGTGTCTAGATTCTTTGGGCTCCTCAATCTCCTCAGCTATACTATCGACCTCAATGGTTGGCTTCTCTCCTTTGATGACCATCACTTGTCTGTTCGAACATTGTACAGCCATGTGTCTAAACCGTTAACACTTGAAGTACTTGATCTCACTCATCTTTCTTCTTGAGCTCTAGCCTTTCTCAAGCTTCCTCAAGATCTCTTTCTCCTTTGCATGAGTAATTTGAGCATGTTGGACCTTAGCAACTTTACTTGGTTTTTATCACATAGGTTCCCTAAAAAAGGTCAGTTAGGGGTAAGTCAACTGATAGGAGCTTCGAACCTTCCAACTCAATACCTCTCAATCCTTTAAGCAACTCAAATAGCTTCATCAAGTGCACCAATGCTGATAGTCTTTAGATCATCTCTAATCTCATACTTTAACCCACTAATGAATTAGGATGCAGTTCGATCTTTAGACTCAACAACTTCATAATGGATTATTAACATTTGAAATTCCTTCACATACGTAGGACAAATCTTCTTCTTATTACTTGTTTCATTTCATCACAATTCTTAACTTCATGTTCTCTTTGTCTTCTTCGTATTGCTTACAAATTCTGCCACCATAAGGTAAAATAGCTAGTAAACTCCAACACAGTAAGTCTGACCTCAGCATTATCAAGCACTTCATGGCACTCAAATTGCTTCTCAATCTTATTTACCCGGTCTAAATAATCCTCATCATCACTACTCCTAAAAAAACTAGGAATATGCATCCTCAGTCTTTCTACTCTTTCTCCTCATCACTTACTTCTTCATCCTCTTCTTCAATCTCGTCTAATGCTAGCTTGTATCAAGCAACTTTGTCCATTCTTATAAGTCAAGGTAGTTGAACTAGGGTATTAGCTCAGTCGTATTGTCCATTGCTTCCCCTTGGTAGCTCGTTGAGTTAGCCTCTATGGGGGTCATTTTAAGCTCATTGCTTATCTTCATTTATGGTAGTAATCAAGCTAATCAATAGATTAGTAAGTCTATCCAGTTGTTCATCTGTAGATTACGGCATGAAAATTCCTTGATGACCTTAACCATTACAAACACCACTCTTTTGGTTACCTTGGGTTCCTTATACACTAGAGTCAGATATTGTTGTCTATTACAATAGATTAAAATCTAAAACACAACTCAAAATTCTTTCCATGAACAATAACAACAAAACAATAGTTAACACACCAACAACTATTATAACCAACATACAATAAACCAATTGAACATTTACACTCTAATTTGCAAATAGGAAACAAGGAAAAACATAGCACTAAATTTCTTTAACACTAAACACTATTTAAACACTCACAACAATGACAAATAGTTTCTACAATAAGCTATAACAAGATACTCAAAGTATAAAGTAATAGAGACTTGCTCGAACATAGCCAAGCTTTGATACCAAGATGATACGAATTGTTGAGAAAGGGAAGACATATAGCTACCAATGTCACATGTAACCAAGGGTGGGTTCAAACAACGAGATGGTCTAAAAGATAAATGGAAGTCGAGGTTTGAGTAAGGGTCCTTGTGCACCAACGATAGATATATCTCGCAAACGCCTCATAGGAGCTTAGGTTGCACTTGATATTATCCACAAGTGTGGTCAGAGGATATTGGCCACTAATCTATGCTCACAATGGACTAGATAAGGGTACACAAAAGCAAGCAAGAAAAGGATACTTAGCTCACGAAGGAAAGTATGTTTGAAAGTTCAATATCAATCACTATTGCGACTATTATCTATTATATGTATTTATATGACCTAATTAGGGCAAGTCCTAGATATACATAAATTATAAAGGAATCCTACTAGAAAAGGAAAGGGGAATAGATTATAAGGGTAAAGTTGTAAACAAACAAAAGAAAATTCAATTACAAAACGATAGTATGGACAAAAAATGATCTGTATGTCAACTGTCCAATTTGTAGTCTCGATGATACTGCTTATCGAGTAGAGTTGATTCTAAGTAGGGTACATCAAGTCGAATGATAGGCAACTCATGTATTTAAGGCTTGGGAAAGGTTAGTCTAATAGGCAACCATTCATTGGCTTAACCTTGGCGGATTAGATCAAAAGTGGGTAGCTCAGGCTTAGATGCATGTTAGCTTAGCCATATGTCGATTTAGCACTTGCCCTTAGCCTGACAATAAGTGGTTGTAACTAGTTAGGCACCTTAGAAATGTTCTCGATGATACAAAGAGGGGTAGGAGCAATGTACGTTAGATGTTTGTGATGGAAGATACAATGTTCTTGATAGCTCAACTCTCCTTAGACAGCTCAGTGAACCATATGGGTAAGTCTTCGAGCTTGGGAGCGAGTGATTGATTTGTGATCCCTATCATAATGTCTATATGGTTATAAATTAACCATAGTAGATTCACCCTTCATAGGAATTTTGTGATCGTGTTACCTACTTGGTGGCAAAGTTTGTGGTTCTTCAAACAATTCATGATACTCCTCGAGCAAGTCCATTAATATGGTATAAACAAAATATTTGTTTTTGTTGTAAGTATCAACATTTGTGACTTACATCATCTAACATTGCAATAGTGAATTACCTTTATCAACCAACTTGGAAATTCTTTGGCACTCTACTGTTGTCAACATTTCTTCATACCCGTGTAATGCACAATACCCTCTGTTAAGCTAGAATGCCATAATCTATTACTAGAATTTCCTTACAATGTTTCTAAGTTGAGCCAACCACTGCATCCCCAATACCAAGTCATAACCATGTAGTAGAAAGATATATCTTCAAACTAAAATGTATATCCTTATATTTGAAACTCAAAGAGAGAAACTTTTCCATAAGTCTCCATTGGAAACCCATCAACTAGTGCCACCTAAACTAGTTTAGCCTTCTTAATCCCACATCTAATCCCCTTAGTTACCTTCTCATCTAAGTAATTTAATGAGGCTCTATTATCCACTAATATTTCTAATCTCCTCTCCTTATGATAACCCATAAACTTCATTATTCCTATTATTACTTCATAACCCATAGAATTTAGTGTCAATTTAGAAAGCACCTCCCCTAAACATTCATCATTCACCATCTCTACCTCTTTTCCCCTACAACCGTCACCATCTTCTTCAACAACAAGCATCCAGATTCCTTTCTTTTACATTTGTTTTCATGATGGACTACAAACCTAAGGACCTTATGGGCCTAGGAGCTCAGTTATCACTAGAACTTACCATAGAGAATAGTAACCAAGTGGGTCCTTTGAGATATCAAAGAAAACTAGGATGGAAGGGTCAGCAAATATAATAGCTTCTATGAAGCCGCTTGCAGGATATGATGTACCAATGAATAGAAAATGACTTAACACTTCACTTGATATGACTTACAAACTAATGTTAAGGTCCATTTGTTACTAATCTCGAGCTATACGGCAAGATTATATAATAGTATAAAGAAATTATACTTGGAGAGGGAGATCTCACAAGAATAAGTCTATTCAATATCTAAAAGGATGTAAGATACCTTACAACTACAATAAAAGAACTATTTATAATAAGCCCTTTAGGGCAACAATATAAATAAAGAAAATTACATAAGATACAATGAAGAAGGAGATTCCTAGAATGTGCGAAAATGGTAAATAAGACAAATGACGAAAAGGGAATATAGTACAAATGTTAGAAAAGTAAGGATAGGTGGTGACCTAGTAGTAGGTTCATATTGGTGATTCTTGGGATGTACTAGCTAAGCTGTTATGAAGTTGTGGTTGCTATAGATGGTTGGCATTTGGAATTTTTGAGAGAAAAGAGGAATGCTACTGTTTTGTAAGCTAAATAAGTAGAGCTCAGCATATTGAGGCCTCAGCCTCAGCACTCGATAACTTAGCCTTGGTACTTATCATGTCTATAAGTTAGAGTTAGGTCAACGCACAGTCACCTTAACCTTAGCATTTAGCAGTTTGGTCTTGCTACTATGCAAGTTGGTGACTGGCTAGGGGTCCATGTAGAGAAGAATGCTTACGAGCTAAGACCTCAGGAATTAACCTACTGTTCTTCCAAATACTAGTGTTTGTCTTTGGTAATCTGATGTTAGAGTATCCTCTTCACAAGTGACTATAAGCTTCGAAGGTATGGGCAAGTAAGAGGGCTAGAGGTCTATAGTCCATCAGTTCCCTAGGGATATTGAAGATCTACCCTCAAATCTTGGTCTTCTTCTTCTTCAAGCACATAGGGCATTAGGTTAGTGACGCTGAAAGTAGAAGATACTCCATATCCTTGTTATAGTTTAAGGTCATAGGCATTGTCATTGACACACCGAAGGATTTTAAAAGGTCCATCTGACTTAGGAGATAACTTATTCATCCTCTTCCTTAGGAAATACTTATCGCTTAGGTAGATCCAGACAAGGTCTCTTAGGTTATAAATGACTCGCCTCCTTCCTCAGCTTCCTTGTTCTTTCTATTGAGCTACAATCTTAGCTAGTTGCTCGATAACCATTTGATGTAATTTCTAGAACTCCCCGACACATTGTAAGCCAAATTAACTTTCTCCTTAAGAGGTTGAGCTGATAACCATACTTAAGGGTAAGTTCAAGTTAAGTCCATAAACAATCTCAAAAGGTAACCTTCCTATTGAGCTATGAGTGGTGTTATTGTAAGCGAACTCAATGATGGATAAGGATAGATTTAAATCATGCAGATTCTTCCCAACAGTAACTCGAAGGATGTTGCTGACTGTTCTATTCACAACTTCCCAACAGTATCGAGCTTCTTCTATAAAGTTATCTAGAAGAAGCTCGTGAACTTTGAATCACAATCAGATATAATACTTCTTGGTACTTTATGCAACTTTACAATTTCCTACAAAAAGAGGTTAACAACAAATAAAGCATCATTGGTTTTGTGGAAAGGAATGAAGAAGCTCATCTTGCTGAACTAATCAACTACCATATGATAGGATCAAGTCTTCTTAACATTCTAAGTAGGCCGAGCATGAAATCTATGCTCAGATAAGTTGATGACATTCAAGTATAGTTAGAGGTATGTACTCTCTATGCGACTCCTTCCTTCCATTGGTAAGTTTGTACACCTTACATCGTTTAAGTACTCGATGCACATCCTTTATCATCTTAAGCTAATATAAATGTTCTTTCAGCAATACGACCATTCTCTTCTCACTAAAGTGGCCACCACTTAACATGCAAATTTGTTTACCCTTTATAAAAAAGCCTTAGTTTAAATAAAACCCTTCTACTGCTTCTCCTATGTTGCATTTTGACCACTAAGGGCTTGAAACATAGATCATGCTCATACTAATTAGGTAAGGTACCAAGCCTAAGTACCCTAACCGATAAAGTGGTGATAAGTATATGTCGGTGAGAGAGAGCATTGGCTATAGTATTGGTACTTCCCTTCATGTATCGGATGACATAATAAAAAGTTTCCAAGAACTCAACCTACTTAGCATAATATCAAGAAATCTTATGCTACCTTCTAAGATGCTTAAGAGATTCATAGTTTGTGTGGATGATGAATTCTCCTAGTAGTAAGCAGTGTTATCGGTTTTGAAGTGCTTGGACAAAGGTGTAGAACTCCTTGTCATATGCCGAGTAATTCAGTGTAGCCCATTCAAGCTTTCCACTAAAATAGGCAATTGGCCAATGCTCTTGCATAAGGAAAGCTCTAATGCTGACTCCAGATGTATCACACTTTAGATAAAAAACTTTCTCAAAGTCGAGCAAGACGAGTACTAGGCTTGAAGTCAACCTAGTCTTAATCTCACCAAAACTCCTTTGAACCTTCTCAAACCAATTGAATTCAGAGTTCTTCCTGGTCAGCTCAATCAGTAGGGTAGCTATGGAAATAAAGTTTTGAATGAATCTTCGAGAGAATGAAACTGGTCGGTATTGATCATTTGAGGATAGCTTAGACCTTCTCATCATCAACTCTAATACCTCTCTTAGAAACAATATAACCAAAGAATCTCACTTTGGCAAAATGCACACTTCTTTAGATTCCTAAATAACATCTCGGCATGGAGGATATCAAACTCAAATCTTAAGAGTGCAATATGAGATATGAGGTCAGAACTATATACCAAAATATCATTAAAGTACATAACAACATATTCGCTAATCAATGGTCTCAAGACATGATTCATAAGTTATATAAAAGTGATTGGTGTGTTTGTCATACCAAATGGCATTACCATCCATTCGAACAAACCCTCCTTTGTTTTGAAAGCAATCTTCCATTCATCTCTAGGTATCATTCGTATTTGATGGTAGCTACTCTTAAGATCAATCTTCAAAAAGACTTGGGCACCATGCAACTCATCAAGCATATCATCTAACTTTAGAATTAGATATCGGTACTTGACTGTAATTTTGTTGATTTCTCAACTATCAATACACATTCTCCATGAGCCATCCTTTTTTTTTACACTAGGACAACTAGCATGGCATAAGAGACTCATACTTGCTTAGGGTTGAGCCTATGAACAAGTCAATTAGGAAGAGCAGCTCTAAGTTGAGGGTCAATACAATGCTCTATATCTCTAATTCGTAGTAAACATCTCGGCATCTCTGTGGGAAACAGGTTGGCATACTCCTGTAGTAAAGTTTGCACCTGAGCAACTAAAGCTTCGGCCTCTTTCAACTCTAGAGGTTTCTTGACTAACAAAGCACACATTCTTCCATCTTGGCATCTCTAAAAAATCGGGCTTAGGAAACCACATAGGACTTCCACTGCAGTGATTAGGTAATCTACTCTTACGACTCCTATACTTCCTTAGGGCTCATTAGGGTCACTATAACCTTCTTTCCATCCTTTTGGAATATATAAGTATTCTTGTATCCATCATGCAACACTCTCAGTATCATTAATCTCTTCTTGAACACTAGGAATCGACATTCTCAATACAAAATTTTAGGAAATCCTCTACTTACATAGAAAATTCTCATAAACATAGAAAATATGATTCAAACAGTGAACTAAGAACTTACTCTATTTTTTAAGTGGAGAATAGAGTATAATAGAACAAATACATTAGTAGTAATTACTTTAACACAGCTTTTAGTTGCAACCTCAAGCTCTGATACCAAAATTATATGATGTGCCTAAGAGCTTAATTATCACTATATCTTACCATAAAGAATACTAACCAAGTGGGTCCTTCGAGATATCGAAAAAAACTATAATGGAAGGGTTGGTAAATACAATAGATTTCATGGAGTTGCTAGGATGTACCAATGATGATATGACTCACATGCTAATGTTAAGGTCCACTTATCACTAATCTCAAGCTACTTAGTAAGATTATATAAGAATGTAAAGAAATTGTACTCAGAGAGAGATATCATACAAGAACAAGTATATTCAATATCTAAAAAGATGTAAGATGCCTTACGGCTATGATAAAAGGACTATTTATAGTAAGCCATTAGAACAATAATACAAATAAAGAAAATTACATAAAAGATAATGAAGAAGGAGATTCCTAAAATATATGAAAAAGGTAAATAGGACAAATGATGAAAAGGGAATATAATACAAATGTCAGAAAAGTGAGGATAGGTGGTAACCTATTAATGGGTTTATATTACTGATTCTTAAATGTAGTAGCTAAGTTGCGATGAAATTGTGGTTACTATAGATGGTTTGTATTTGGAACTACCGATATGAAAGAGGGATGTTGTTGTTCTATAGGCTGAATAAGTAGAGCTAGGTATGTTGAGGTCTCGACCTCGATACTTGGTAACTTGGCATTGGTACTTGTCATGTTTGTAGATTAGAGTTGGGCTCAACATATAGTCAACTTAGCTTAGACATTCAATAGGTCAGTCTTAGTACTAGGTAAGTCAATAACTAAGTAGGGGTCCATGTAGAGAATAATGTGTCGAAGTTAAGACCTTTGGGAATTCGTCCAATGTTCTTCCATATGCTAGCACTCATCCTTGGGAGGTTGACATAAGAGTATCCTCCTTGTGAGAGACTGTAGGCCTCGAAGGCATGTGTAAGTGAGGAGGCCAAAGGTCGGAAATCCGTTAGCTCAAGCTCATCTTAAAGGTCTTTAAGGTCTTGTAAGAAGAATCCAATCTTCTCAAATCACCCAAGATGAGCTTTAGTATCAAGAAGGCCTACTGTTGAACTCTTTGTATGCCCAGCTCAAATCCACCCTACTCTATTATAAGCGTATATGCCGAGCTTACAACCCCTCCTAACATGGCCAACTTGCCTAGTGTTGAGGTCTTTGATTCTAACCTTCGAACATTGTTCTACTGACCTATTACCACATCAAAATAGCTCGACTTCAACATCTCACTACCCTAGAATATGGATAAAACACCAGTGTACCACCTATCTTAGCCTTTTTTTGACCTTATATTATATTCCTTCTTATTTTCTTTGCCATATTTACCCTTTTTAGCTTGTACTAGGTGTCTTTATTTTCTTATTACCCTTTTTTGTAATTTTTTTTCTTTCCTTTTGTTGCCTTAGGAAATTATTATAAATAGTTCCTTAACCATTATAACTGAAATCATCAGCTTCTTGTTAATGAATATTCACTTACCTTATTCATGTTGGAAACCCTTTCCAAGTTACAACCCCCTTACTCTTACATAATCTTGTTAGTAGTTTAAGGTTAGTGGCTAGTGGACCTTAGTCCTTTGCTTGTGCATCACATTAAGTAAAGGCTAAGTCGTATTATACTCATTAGTGAATCATATTTAACAAACAACTTCATGAAGCTACTGTGTTTGTCTACCATTCATGTTTTCTTTAATATCTTGAAGGACCTATCTTTAACATTATGGTAAGCCTTAGTGATAATTTAGCTCCTAGGCACATCAATCCAAGACCAAACTATTCATCACATTAGAAACATTATCTTTTCCTTCTTTTTTTCTTCAAGTTATTCTAAGGTAATGTGACACGGTTGCTTCACTGGTGCATTAGATGTTGTTTAAGGACAAGGTGGGTTAGATTTAAGATTGGGTTTAGGTGTATATATGGGATTGTATGTAGGTTTAGGGGCTAAGTTCATTTGAGTGGAAGGTAAGGTACATGTGTTATGAATGGTTATGAAGTTTTTAGGTTGGTTTTAGAAGAATTAAGGTCTGGTAGTTTGGTTAGAGTGAAAGCTTCTTCAAGTGTTTATGGGTGAAACATATAGACTGGGTACTGTACTTTAGAATTTAAACTACTTAAGAAGAAACTGATTTAGGTTGGTTTAGCATGGGGCACCAAAGACACAAAAAACTCAAATTCATTAATGTACTCTAGCAAGGATGCTTACTAATATAACTCTTTAATTTTTTTGATATAAGATCTTTATATCCCTTGTAGTTAAATCGATTTTATAGCCCTTGGACTAGCTCCTCCTAAGTTATTAAGGTAGGTTTAATTCTATTACACATAAAAGTATAGCACCATTGTATAGCCCTTCCCTCTAAGTGCATTACAATAATTTGAACCCTCTAAGCATCTAAAGTATTATCTAACTCAAAATAGTGTTCAGCCTTAATTATCAAAGATTGTAAGTCATCTCCATTGAATGTAAGGAATTCTAGCTTAGTCAATTTGGTGGGTGTTTGGTATACTGGGTAAGTAACTGCCTCCTATGCAAATAGCTTTAGCGAATTAATAGTAGCCGGAGCCTTACTATCATAACCTAACTTAAGGCAGGTTGTGCAAATGGGGTATTGTCTCTAATTTCTTGTATTTGATGTTTTAAATCCAAAAGAGTTATAGTGTGCTTATCTAATAGATCTTGTTGTCTATTAAACATTTTAGTGAAAGACTTTCTGAGAATCCATCTCCTTGGTTTACTTATCAATCAAAGAACATAAGCCTTCCTCCGTTTTCTTATTATTTATAGTGTCAACCATCTACCAACGAAGCTCTAATATCAGTTAATGTCAAGAGTTCATAAATGTATTGTAATATTTTTTTTCTAATGTTTTGGTGTGTAAAGTAAATGACAAACAATGAAAAGAAAGAAATTGCAATGGTTACTTTAAATGTAGAGTTATGCCATATACGACTGAATTGGGGCCAATAATGTTTTTGAATTTCTGCTTTATTTATTTATTTATTTTGTGATCATTACAAATCTTTTCATACTAAGGAATATAGTTAGTTATGCAAAATATTTCCCTTTGTGATAATACAATGCTAATAGGACACCTCATTAGACATGTACCTCCTGTAACAACTTATTTTTATCCTATTCTATTAAGAAAGAGGTTTAAGCCTTATATTTTTATAATTAGCTCTTCGAATGAGGACAATAGCCTAGCCCCATCTTCTAATCCACTGGAAGATGGATCTAAACTCCTTAGAGAAAGAACACTTCCACTTTGATTTGAAACTTGATATCCATGGTTTACTCTAGAGAACCCTAATTTCTCTTTTTCTCTCACAACATAGGTATATTCAAGAAATAGATTTCTAGCCTACTAAGCCTAATTGCCTGAACTAGATCTGCTCTTCTTTCATGACCTCTATGTAGACTAATTTTTTTCTTTCACATAAATGAAAAGAGCCTTTCAATGCTATATAGTGAATTGCATTGAAATAACTATAGTTCATTAATAAATCCATTATTATCGCAATGATTAATTGTACTTATATGATGCTATTAGTTTTTTATCCTGTCCATCCAAAGTAGATGTAGCAACTGTGGCTCACTTACCATTCAATAATTTATTGTTGTTGTTTGAATATAATGTAGGAATATGAAAGTACCTTAAAATGGTATACCACATTACCAATTTAATAATTAAGTTAGAATCTTAATTAGAAAGTAATTTGATGGAAGATGCAAAATATAAGATCAATTAGAAGTTTGAAGATGGTTAGTACTAAATGTCGAACCATTGTGAGTCGAAGAACATATTAGAAAGTCGCTTGATTGTACTTTCTAAGAATTTGTTGAAGTTAGAACCTAAATAAAAAACTATTAGGCAGCAGTTTATATTAGCTTATAATCTTAGTAAGAAGGTATTTTATTTAACAAATATTTAATAAACACCCTAAGAAAACTTACTTAATACAATTGGAAATGTACTTAAATGTCTACAATGAACACATATGTTATATAGTTGACATAAACTAAAGATGTCTTGTTAAATTTTAGGGATACTAAAGAAAGATGAGACAAGAACAATACACAAAAAGAATGAACATCATTATCTAGGTAACTAGTATAACAACCCTAAGAGGGGCCTAGTAGTATTGCCTAAAATCTCTATATCACGTGTGTACCCATGATAAGAAAATTGCCTTGCAAGTCAAAGATTGCAAAACTCTAGATAGTTATTTGCTAAAGTTTTCAAATTTTGTTCAATGACTCTTTATATAATATAAATAATTATCAATATCTATTTTTCCACAATTCCTCAAAACCACAAAGAATTGGTATCCCCTACCAAAATAGTGAAATAAGATAGATAATTTCAGAAAATTCTAAACTTACTAAAGATACTAAACTTAATTAAAATATTAGTCATTTTCCGGAGCATTCTGAAGTAACTACATAAGCTTTTCATCATACTGATTCAATGGTAGCACCTTGCACTCAATTCCTATCCCTATCCCAACTATTGATCAACTTGTAAGGAAAAGAACTATTGGAGTGTAAGCTTACACTTAGTGAGATAATTACCTTAATTAATACCGCATGATAGAAATTTATAAGGTGCACAATCATATGAATGCATGAACAATCAGTATGGCAAACAACGTATGCAATGACCTTGGAACGACATACAACTTAGAATTACACCCCCTATAGTCAAGGTTTAGAGATAATTGACCGACCCAAACAAAAATCTGGGTTCTAGATCTTGGGTTTTATTTCATTTGCACTATTATGCTTAAGCCAAAACAAAACTGTAAATGTATATGTTTATATTTGTATATACTTTATTTATCGAATAACAAATCCTACTTTTAAAATCCCAAGTCTAAAGGTATAGTGGCCTCTGCAATACACAAACACACACCCTAAGCAAAAGCTACAAGATACGACCCCTTACCGACAGTTAGCATCTCCCATCGCCTAGTAAGCCCATCAACTTAAGATAGATATTCAATATAAATGGTGATATAGCTAGTGCTCAATCCTGCAAGAGGCTCGTCCTCCTGTGAGTCCCTTCGTATCTTCTACATGAAGCAATGGTCGATGTTATCCATATGCAATATGGGGAATGCATGATTCATTTTAATTTCTTAATCGTATACGTGATTAACTCGATTTTTAAGGTGATCAAACAATTTCATTCCATACAATTGTACGTAAAAATTATCACAAACAAATCCCATTATTATATAATTAACAAGCCATCACATTCATCCACAAATTCATACACATGTATTTCCCATATCCTGCAAGCATCCAAATATATATATATATATATATATGTTTAGGTACATCTATTCTATAAGCAAAATCAAGTAGAGAGTCATCAAGAATTTATTTACTCAGCCACGTAGATCAATCAAAATAATCCAGGGTAGGTCATCTCCCAAAAGCCAAGTCCCTTAGACATCGCTAATATAATACTATAAGGGTTTGAAATAGGATTTGGAAAACTAAACTAAAACCCTTTTAGTTATACTTTTGACTTGGTTTTATATTTTTCCCGATTTTTGCTTAAAGTTTAATCGCGTATAACTTTCTTGTTTTAAATCCGATTTTTAAGATCTTATAGTCAATCTTCATCATTTTCGAGTGAACTTTAACATGGTGAGGTTAGATTTTTGTGATGAGGCAAAAAAAACTACCCATCGGTTAGAACAGTAGCGATCCTCATGATTTGGAGTGCTTTTGGGCTTTATTTGATTAATGGGCTTTTTGGTAACTTGGGAAATTCTTTAAGCTTGGGCTTAAGACTTTATTCCAAACTTAAAATACTTCTTATGGTCAGATTTTCAACTTTGGTTTACACTCTTGGTGCTACCAACAACTCCTTGGGCTTTTATGTGGATTTCAGTTATCAAATGAGCTTGTTTGCGGTTCAAATTAAAGTTAGTGACTTTGTTGGGCTTATGAGTCTTACATGGACTTTTTATGGGCTTCAAAACAACCTTTCTTAATATTTTAAAGTGCTGGTCAGAATTTTAATGAAGGCCCAACTTAGAGTTCTAAGTTCGTTTTGAGACTTTTAGGCTCAGTTTTGAGTTTTAGGCTTTATATACTTGCTATACTTACTTTGGTTGATCTTTTTACTTTATTCACTTGGTTTTATCATATTTTTAAGTGGATTTTAGTTATGTTCCAGATCTAGTTGTGATGAATCCAAGGGTTTTCACTTGGTTTTTTAACTTGTTTCATCATTTCTTTGAGTTTAAGTGTTAGATCATGAACATAAGCTACTTATATTCAAATCTTGACTTAACTTTTCTTCCATGAGATAATTATTTAGCTTATACTTTATATGAAAATAGTAGATCTCATACTTATCACAATTTTCATATCATAGTTCATATTTCACAAGGTTGGTTTTTTCATAAAAGCTTCATGTAATGGATTTTCCTTTGCCTAAGGCTAGGTTTGAGCATCTTTAACTTAATAGAAATGAAAATAACATCTAAATGACTCACATGTACTCCATGTCCAGTATGATGTCTCCTCATTCATGTACACATTTCATAATTTCTTAACTTAAAATCTTCCATTCTAAGTGTTAAACATATATTTTACATAACATCAACTTAGTATACTCATATTTCAACTTTCATGTAAAGAGGTTCACAAGCTTACTTCTTAAAGTGATCTAGCTATTTTATCATCTTATGATCATGCTAATATCTTTATGAAAACATGGTCTCTTAACATGTAATACTAAACCACTAACACAAAGAAATAACTTACTCATCCTCAAAGCGAAAACAAGGTGGTAGTACAATTAAGTATCCTCTTAGCTTGTTGTCTTCCTTCCTCTTCTTATAAGTTCTTTTGAAACTAGAGACTTGATCTTTGAAGTAGGGCTTTGAGGATATTCTAAAGTTCATAAAAGTGTTTGAAGTTGACAAACAGAGGGCACAAAATAAAGCTTGGTGTCGTGAGTATGGAAGCAAAATAGTGGCGGCAATGTTAGGATTTTGTGGAGTTAGATTTCTTCTTTTAGTTTGTGTTTAAAGTGAGAGATAAGGAAGTGAAAATGAGAGTGAAAGAGAGAGAGAGTAGTAGATTTTTGAATGGGAGAAGAAGTGTATGCAAGAAGCTTTAATTGATTGTCTTTTAGTATACATAAATGGCAACTTTTTGATAAGACTAGATGATGTAGGCGTTAAGGCATGAACAGTATATGTGTAAGATATTTGATTGATGGAAAAATGACAAGGCATGGCATCTTTTTTCCTTCTTTTCCAAACAACCAAGTAGGGAGCAAATAGGGCATAGTGTTGTCTTGTCACTTAATGAAAAGTTGAACATATAAAATATTTTGATAACTTGTTCATATGTAGTATAAGTTGTGGTGTGATAAGGGAAATGCCTTATCACTAGTTTTTAATAAGTTATCAATTGATAAATAATTCCAACTCTCAATTGATAAGTTATTTAAGATGATTGGTTGGTTTACTTATTCATGTGCACAAGTCTTTTGTATGAAGATAAGGAAATTGTCTTATATGAAATTCTTTTAAAGTTTGTTTCTTGAATTGATTTGTAAGTTATGATTTAATTCTTATAAAATTATGAAAATTTCTAGAATTGAATAAAATTATTCAAATTAAATTCTTAATTAGCCGCTTAGGGTTACAAGTCTTTAATTATTTTAGGCTTTTAGGTTGAGAGTGTATGATTCTCATATTCCAGTGTTATCGATAATAGAGTTTTGAATTGAAAAATTAAATTCGTTTTTAAATGTAAACATGAATTCTTAGCTTAGTTTATCGTTAGGAACATTTGGGAAGTACTCTTAGTTGAATCATAAGTCCACTAAAAGTAAGGTTTACAATTTATCCATATGTAACATGGCTTATAAGTGAAAATAAGGGAATTATCTTATATGAAATTCTTTTAAGTTTTGATTCTCAAATTAATTTATATGTTATGATTTGCTTCTTAAGAAATTTTAAAATTTTATAGAGTTAAATAAAATTTATTCAAATTATATTTTTAATTATTTATTTAGGATCGTAAGTCCTTGATCATCTTAGGTTTTAGGATTCGAGTGAATTTATATATGTTTTAGAGTTCGAGTGAGATTATGTATGTTTTAGGGTTTTTTACCAACTCGGGAATAATTGACTTACACTTAAGAGCTTAAGGTTCAATTGGCTTAATTATGTAGAAACACTGCTTTATTATGTAACATATATAGATATATCATATGATAGATTAAGAAAAGAGAAGGAAATTGCTTAATAATATATTTATATATATATATATTGTTGGGCTACTTATATACATAAGTAAAATAATTTTTGTAAATTTATTAATTTATTCCTTTAACTAGCTTAGTTTTGTTATTTATTATTATTTGAAATAATCCATGATTCGTTTGTTATTAGTTTTATCTGATTTCACAAAATTGTTAATAATTTTATTGATTTATGACTTTTCAAGCATTAAGATAATTTTATAGAGTTTTAATTTTTTTTTATGAGTTGATATTTACGGTTTCTATTAAGTTTTTGTTTACATTTTTTTTAAAGTACACTTATGTAGGGATTGGGGTTTTCTTGCATGATTAGGGTTTCCAAATTGTATCATAGGGCCTTTTAAGTTCGTTTTAAGATCCAAGTTCAAAATTTTAGTCGGTTTTTATTTTATGTGGTTTTGTCCACTTAAGGAAATGTCTATAATACTCAAGTCCGACACCATGTTTAGAAGGTTAAATGTACAGTGTCTACAATTGGGATTAATGTTTTATCGCACTTTGAAGTATTGTTTAAGAATACTTAAAAACCTCAGTATATGTCTTGTTTATAGTTATAAATTAGTTGCTTGTACACATGCAAGATATATGCTTGAATATTGTAGTACTATTTGAGCACTGGATTAATGTGTTGATTACTTCATGATATTACATGCTTTGGATTGTTTGAATTTGCTTGATCACCTTAAAAGTAATCTAACATAAACTTGGCTTAACCACTAACCGGACTTGCATCACAACCCACTAGGGGAAATGACTAGGAAGTATAGCCCAAACACGGATCCCTTCATTGAAGATGGTAGAAATGGTCCTCTCCTCACCTTGAGTTGAACAATCTAATAGAAGAGGGGGTTGTGGTTATGTTGGTCTTAGTGATTCGAAGGTAGTCTCAAGCAAAGCGTGTTCATATTACACAAGCCTTAGTTTAGTAGCCTAATTCATGAGTGCATGGCATTAAACTCCTTGGAACTCAAATTAGAGTAAGCATAATTTACCTAATGTCATGACAACCGGTTAACATCATGCAATGGCATTTGCTAGATCATGCATTGCATCTAATTAATTTGCTTAAAAACCTTAGTTGCTTGGTATCATATATGAGCTACTGTCTTCGTCCCAGTTACTAAGTAAGTTGTCTCTCATTTCCTTATAGTTGTTTTGTAAGTTTCTCTAGTAAACTACCAGAATGCTAGAGAATAGGGTCAAGGAGTGAGATTGAAGATTTACCTAATTGGATTTCTATTCGGTTTATTATATTAACTTGTAAGAAAACTAATAGGGTCTCTTTAGGTAACCCTTAGTTTTCAATCAATGATTCTATTCCATGTTTGGTAAGCCTGTGGATTTTAGTGAAATTTTAATAGATAGTATATCTTTCTATTACAATGTAGTTATTGGAATTTTTATTGAATATAAGGTTTTATCCTTCGTACAACTTTTAACTTGATTTTTACTCGAAATTGAAGCTATAAAAATTATTTTCAGAATCTATTTTTAAAAGTCACCCTATATGTTGATTCCTATTAGGTATTGAATAGGGTGCTTCCAAGCAGTAGAGTAGTGACCACATTACGTAGGCTATACTTATGTTAGTAGCTAAGGTGGCTAACTTGTAATGTAGGTTGGTTTATACAGCGGAATGATTATGACTCTATAATTTGAGGTGTAAGAACACAAACCCCCCCCCCCCCCCCCTAATAACTATAGGATGTACATTAGCGTATGCCTTTGAACGGTTTCCTCATCTACATCATACAGAAGGGTACTATATCTCCCTTATAGCCAAGCCAACCTTTGGCTACCTCCTGCTACCCTAGCTATGTAGGCCTTATCAATGTGGCCCCATCTCCAAGTAGACCAAGTAGGATCTCTATGTTCTACAGCATAGTCATCATTTCTCTTTAGTTTATGTAGAAAGTATGAGTTTTAGGTCTCCACTACTCCACTAACACAATGATAAGGTGATGGTTGATCTGGATGAATGGCAGCCATAAGACCATAAGGAAACTTGCATCCTCTAGGTAAAGGATCATGCGATCACCTAATGGAATTTGTGTAGTATCCTTCTACATGCTTGACTCAACTCATTGCACAATAATATGCTCTAGTCCCTGAATGAGTGGAAATTTCCTATATCATTATCCTAGAAAATTATTAAACTCTACATTTTGTCAAAGCAATAAATGTTAAGCCACACCTAAAACTCCCATACATCCTATAATAAATGTCCAACCTATCCATCTAGTACAAAAGGTTTACTCGGCTTTAGATCCATTTAACCTACAAAACATAACAAAGATGGCAAGTTAGTGACATACAAAACTAGAAAATAATATGGCATATATTATACTATGAGAAAACAACACAACATGTGTTAATTTATACCATTCTTATTAAGTTGTGGACACCTCCTCCTATTTTGTCCTTCCATCTTACAAGTGCTATACCTGCTCTTATTGGTAGGCTCTCTCAAGTCTATCTTTATAAGGTATCTCTTTTTTCTTGGTTTTCTCAGTCTACCTTTCAAGTACTTGTTGGGTATGAGGAATTGCTAATCTAGATGGGCAAATTCAATTCATCGCCTATTGGAAGAAAGTGTTTGGTATGCATATCTAACTGATAGAACCACTTATACCATTCCCCAATGTATTTACCAATATCAACTTGAATGGAATTTAGCGCTCTAATCGTATAGGAGTACGAGATTCTATAGATTTGCCACTTCTTATATAAACAAATCATCTTAATATCCACAACGTACATTTAACTGCCACATTTCATGACACCATTTGGTTCATGCCTCTAACCAATCTTCAACTTCCATATCCCATTTTCTCAATTATAGCTGTTGATGCTATGAGTAGGAGCTTACTTGAACCACATGTTAAGCTTCTTCATAACATACTTCTTAAACCCTTACCTAATGGCCATTCCCTTTTTTGCTTGGTCAACTCTTCTTTCCCAATAGAAGACAGTTATAGAATATTTTCTTCACAAGTGAAGTCATTAATAATCCTCTAAAACCTTTCAGTACAACATTGTAACTTATGACAATGTTTGAGGTCATATATCAAAATCGATAGAAACCATCATAAGCTAATGTTGATTGCTTCATGTCAAAGGGTAAGAACCATGGTGGTCCATCCTCCTTCACTCACTACATTTGTTCCATCAAATGTTTAAATTTCCTAGGTCGTGCCTACATTGTACCAATTGTAGCCATCTTCTTGCACACCTAGTTCTTATATGCATTATTGAAATTGCTAGTGACATACCATATACATCACCTCAAAACTATAAATGGTTCTCTTTAGCCAACATCATCTTTCTTAAGCATACTTTCGATCCTAGAGTGCCTATTTGTGATTAAGCAAATTTTCTCTTCCCACCATTAACTATGAATTTTTTCAATTGCTTCAAAAACTAGCCTCATGTCTCCCCAAACTCCTTATCAACTAACATAAACACCAATGGCATAGTACAATTGTTCCCATCCATAAAATAAGAAATCAACAGTATATGGCCATACTTTTCATATAAAAATGTCCCATCAATACATACTACAGGCTAACAATACTTGAATGCATGCATGCACGGCCTAAAAGTCTAGAATACCAACTTCACAATTGAAACTCTAGACTCTTTAAATCCCTACTAGGTACAAACTACCTTTGTCCCTAGATTTGAAATTTTCATTATGTTAAATAGAATAGAAAGCTCATTGTAGGCTTTCTCCTAATTACCATGCACCATCTCTATAGCCTTTCTCTTGGCATGCCAAACTCTCTTCCTTGTCATATTATACCCAAGCATGGTTAAGATATTTGCTTGTAGGTTTGCAATCTTTATATCCGGATTCTCCCTTACATTGTTGATGAAGCAATTGGCCAAAAGTATACTATCAATTTGTCTATGGTCCTACGTTATAATAGGATTGACACATGTATTTGGTTCCTTAAGAACTATTAGAAGAATAGTCCCATTACCCTCTTATATGATGCCTGTAGCCTCCATTTGTACCCATTGTCCTTATCCATGCAATGAATGGCATAAAAGTATGGTTTTGATTCATCAATTACGTAGTCATAATGGTAATTGATGTGATACCTTTTCACGGTATCAATAAGCTCATCTTTTATGTTAAAGTGTTGTCCAATAAACAAGTCCACATCGTTTACATGATTATTGCTCTTTGCCTCCATATCCTCTTCGAATACTATATAACCAATGCCACAACTAATGCTCCTGCATGGTACTGCATCTCTAACTAACGATGCTATCATCCCAATCTAATTATGTTAGGGAGGCATCCAAATCCCCTAGCCAATAAGAAACTGAGATATAGGCGGGACATTGCTCAATATATATTCTGATATGGTTGCATCATCTACAGTATTTTCAACATCTACGATTTACTCTTCTAACCAAAATTCAGGCTCCAACTAATCCCCCTCATCATCACTATCAAGTCCCATGGGAACAAAATTCTTCATCGAGGTCATAGCCCCATTCATCCTATAAGATTAACCTAATCTCTACATCAAGTTTCTCTTCATTAATTTCCTCATTCACACCAACTTCTCTAAGGGTGAGCTCGCCCATTGAAAGTTTCATGATCTTCGTACATAGGGAAGTCCACCTGATTTGGTTAGACTTATAATGGAAGGAAGTTAAAAGGGTCTCTCAATAAAGTGCTTAAGATAGTACTTCTGCTTGGCTGATTAGAACCCCTAACATATATCTCTTGTATCAGGTTTTCTCTAAATGCATCAATCATTTTAATCAAGTTTTCCATATAATCATCGTCCCTAATGGCCATCAAAGTGTTGGAAACACCTCCTTAATAATAATTAAGGTATCTGTATATAAGCTCAATTCCAGTAATATCAACCCTAATACTTGTGTAGATTGGTTGAAGGAAATGACTAAATTTTGAATCCTTCTTCATCTTCAACCTTTTTACCAAGTCCCTATCATATTGTGAATCGTTACTTCCATTTATGATGTTCTCTCCTGCATACACAATTTATTTTCACATACTTAGTTATTGTCAACCTATTCATCCAGTAATTCTAAAATGTATTAAGCCCATATAATTTTGAGTAGATTGTAGCACCTACATAATTTCACTTTTTAGTGGGGTGTTTCATCACATATTACAAATGCAAGTATAAGCACTCTTAACCAATGTACAAATAAAATCATCTATAATTCACAGGTGTCATCCCTATTTCTTATGTTATCATTGCGGTTTATTTATCTACATACTAGCATAAGGATAACATACTAAACATAATTTACATAGTAATAAAAATATTATCTAACTACAATTCACATGGACAATATAAATATTAGCATATTAATAATGTAATTTGCATATTAAAAAAAATGCGAAAAAAAGGGACACATATTATTTGCAGATTAATGGAGAAAAAATAGGATTACGTTATCACTTAGAGAGTGAAAATCAGAGAGTGTGAAAGATTTTGAAAAGTGGTGCAAGCAAGAATAAATTATGCTCTCTAAAATTGGGGATATATAAATGGGATGAGAATACACATAACATATGTGCACCTGTAATTTTACAAGGAAGGGCATGGTATATTTGAGCCTTCTTTTTAAGAAAGAAGACATAAAGAATTCATGCACCTTCTTTATTAGTTAGAGGCATAATAAAACTAAATGCCTTTCTTGTTAAAAGTTTTTAGTATTAAAGGGGTGCATACAAAAAATTAGGAAACAAAGAAGGCCGTACACCACTCATGGACTATTTTCCACCGGGGCCATTTTCTTTGTACCCTATAGACTCCTATAAAATTAAAAACCTCCAACCTCTCTCTCTCTCTCTCTCTCATACATACAGTCTACACTGACTACGGTGACCTCCCTTCTCGTAGCAAGACACAACGCATACACTCCCACCAGTAAGTCCTCTCTCTCTCTCTCCCTCTCTCTCTATCTAGATTTACCTTTACCTTGCTTCTTTACCCGTAATGTAGGGGCAAGTTAAAGATGTTATAAGTTCGAATTCATCACTCTTTGAATAACTTGCTAAGATAGACACGATGATATGATTAGATTACAATTTTTTTTCTTTTTTCATTTAATTCCATGCTTAATCTAGCCCTAAAACTAACCTGAAAGTGATAGTGATAATATCATTTTCTGTTATAATTATGATGGTTTATGCATACATATTTGTTTGAGGTATTCCTTTTCTGTTTCAATAATATCCTCAAGTGATATAATGCTATATAAAAATAATTGACGTGGTAGAATCATACAATTATATGTTACATTACGTACGGGCAATCGTATATCATAACTTTAAAAAATGGTTTTAATATAAGCAACAATTATGTGTAGTTCATATTTTTGTCATCAAGAATGATTTATAATTTATTTTACATTTGCATACATTAGAGGCGATCGTTGGGTTCGGATTATGGTTAAGGATGATCAACAAGTGACGCGCAATGAACAGTTCGATAAATGGGTTTTCATGAACATTGATTTCTAGCTTGATAGGCAAGTTTAGTCTTTAAATCTATTCATTTATTTTTTCATATTAGGTCTGAATATGGAGGAAAAAACCCTTAGCAATATAAGTCGCCCACTAAACATATGCAGAATATTTAATGATAATTGGAGATGCCGTTTTATATATTGTTTTGTTGATACAAAAGGAGTTTATACTCTTACATGATTTATGGTTCTCATAAACATTAAGAGTGTAAATGCTTATTATTTTTATATTCAAGCATAAAAATAAAATAGGTCGAATAATTTTCAAAATGGTTTGATTTACAGAAATAGATATTTAGATTAGCTGGTAGAGGTTGCTATTGTTCAGCCTATAAAATTGGCTCGTAAAGCAGTATATATTATGTTTCTATTATCTGATTTATTTGTTTCCTTAGACATGTACAGAATAAGTATGACTCATCAGAATTTTGTTGTGTGGAAACTTCAACATATGAATTAAGTACTTACTACTACATAATACCTCAAGGCTCAAATTTGGATAGCAATGCGAAAAGGCGGCGCTTGGTTGCTGACTTTATGAATGATCTTGGCAAGATTTTTTTTTTTTTTTTTTTTGTGTAATTTGTAGTCCTGAAATCTCTCCATTGCCTCTCTTGGTGAAGGCTTGGAAACACCTAATAGAAATTTTAGTGTCTGCTATTATCCATTCCTAGTAGCTAAACTGGAGTTTTTGCCACCATCCATTTCTAAGAGTTAATATTTTGTCAGCAGTATGAAACTTCTTGATAATGTGGTGGGTTAGTTGCTGAAAGGGATCCAGAAGTTGATTTCGTTCCTTTACCTATCTGCTCTGTTTGATTGAAAGTCCATTCAAGAATTTATAGGAGTGAGTTTTATCAATAGCCCAGTTAATTAATGGGAATAAGCTATGAAGAGAAAACATCTAAGGCTTCCAATACAGTTGTAACAAACCCTTATATAGCAAATGATCTTATTATTTCCCTCTTGCTCCTTCCATCTGTTTTTTTTTTTTCTCTTTTCTATGTTCCTCGCAAGCATGTCTTGAATTGATACAATACGATTGTTAAATATCCTTGACTTGTACCTTCATCATAGTGCTAGCCTTCTTTTAGTATGAATGTATGACCTTTCCAAAGTTGAGATCTATTACCTGATCCTATAATAGTTTTTCATCTCTCTTATATATTGGAGCAAATGATATTGAAAGAAAATGTTTGTTCCTTCATTGCCAAAAAATTTGATAGATTGTGCAAACTAAGCACTTGGTGGAACTCGAACAATTGACTTGAGATATAATTATGGTTCAGTTGTAATGGCAGGAGATCATACATAACGTGTTGGAAGATTTTATTCATCTCCCAAAGTTGATTTTCTATGAAGCATCATTCTCCACAATTTGACCGTAATCTTTATCATTCAATGCAGCAAATTATAGGGTTGTTAAATGTCTTGCCCTGACATCATTAAACATGGAGAGGAGATCAATCATTTTACAATATTAAATGGAAACTGGAGTTTTCTATACGTATTCTACGTTAATATGTATCATTTGCAATGGTTGGGGTAAGCTTTCCATGCATTGTGACATGGCTTGTTAATGAAGTCAATTATTACATTGAGATATTATTTGCACATGGCTGGGGTAATTTTTCTATGCATTGTTTCCATTTTTAAGGCTTGAAGTGAATACTTTTTTAAGGTATGTTCTTGTTAAATATAAACTATCCTTAACTAGACGTATAATACTATAATCCATTGATATAATTTTATTAAGTAACTCGCTTATCTTATTTTTTATTTCAAAAAAAGGTATTGCCTACAATCTTTCCTATAGTTACAGGTTGAATACGAAAATTTCATGATTCAGTACAAATGCTTTGTAGCAATCTGAATTTTGCCAAGCAGTTGCATAGCTTTGTGGAGATTTGGCCAGGGTAAATTATGAAATATCTTTTATCTTATCCTCTCTCTCTCTGTATGTGCGTGTGTATTTTTTAATTATGTTTTCACTTATGTGCTAACTAAGAGTTTACATATTGTATGACAGGATCTATGGATACAAAGATGCCGATTATCTACCAAAAAATGATGATAGTGAAAGCAAAGAGGACACTTGATGGGGTAGCTGGTATTTTAGGATGGCTGATTTGATATTTAAGTTTTTATTTCTTATTTTTTGCAAAGAATGTTTTAAGATAAATGTAAGAAAGTTTTAATGTGACCTGATTTAGGTTAGGTATTGTACATGCATTAAGGATATTAAAATACTCCTTAATTTTAATTAGCTGTAAAAGTATATTATTAATTAGCAGGTTGTTTCGATATAATCTATGTTTGAATATCATTTATATTGCACTCTGTTGTGTAAATCAAACATTAAGTATATGACAGAAGATGTGAACGCAAAAGAAAGCATACAGTTTATGACATTATATTGCTATATTTATATGTCGTAAATTTAGCCCATAGGAAACATTTAAGGAGGGTTAAACATAGTCATCGTTTTCCTTAGTCAGCTATAAACATCACCAACGCAATATTTATTCAGCATTTTCAATGGAGGGAAAATGTATTCTTATGTTTAAACGAAGCCAAGTGTTGTAGATAACCCCGTTCGAAAACATCAGTTAATTATTTTCATTAGTCAATTTAAACATAGCTAATATATTACTTCTTTAATATTTTCATTATTTTCATTGATAGGAAAATTTTATAATCTAAGTTTAAATGTTGCATAAGGTTAAAGATCACCATATTTAAATGTCATCAATGGTCGACCTTCTACTCCATTTATGATGGCTATTTAACATATATAGAGGCATTTTAGCCACACTTAAACACCAATAGATACATATGGTAAACGTCGCTTATTATTGGATGTTTAGCTACTTTTCTTGGGGATATTTATTTTATCATAGTTAATCTGATCAACAATGGAACTTTGGCAACGTTTTTGGGCTATATCTATTAAATGTAGGTAAAAATTTTTAGCTACATTTTTTTTTCGTTCAAGGACATTTGAGAAACGTCTCCTATAGCATATATGCTATATGATGTGACAAAAGCAAGGTACAAAAGCTGAGAAATGGAGTGAAATCACTATAATCTGGTTGGAAAAATAAAAAAGGGCTATGATCAAATCATGAAAAAAAAAAAAATCCTAACTTAGCTCCACAATGTAAAAATAAAATAAAAATAGGGAAATCAAGATTTAGGGGCTAACTATTTTGAAACCTTATGCGGGTTTTCATATAAGATTTTCATAAAATAACAAAACAAAAGATTTTTACTTTGTATCTCCTTCCTTTGCCGTAAAAAAAAAAAAAAATAATAATAATAATAATAATAATAATAATAATAATAATAATAATAATAATAATAATAATAATAATAATAATAATAGAGAGTTAATCTATATCAATGATTTAGGTAAACCAAAATGGATAGTAAATCATGCAAAAAGAGAAAATCGTATATCCACAAATAGAAATGACACTTTTGTATTTTTCTAATATTTTTTTCTCAATTTTTATAATATTCTAGGAAAATGATGTTTTTGTCTTTCCTAAGGCCTTTATGAAGAAGGCTAGAAAGGTATTGGCGAAGATCAGACCATCGTTATTTTTTGTTTTTTTTACTAAATTATTAATATGCAAGTATCATTTTTGTTTGAAATATTGTTTCACTTTAAATCAATTAATTGTTTTTTTAATTTTTTTCCATAAAACATAAAAATAAGCTAATTAATTTTAGTGTGTTTTTCTAGGAAAGTTTTAGAAAGATCCTAAATGAAAATTTTAATTTATTTAAATTTTTTACTTAAAATAAAGGAAACAAAAAGATAAATGATCAAGTTTTATTAATGAGCATGCAAATAAATAATAATGCCACACCAAATGCATCAAAAAAATCTAAAGAAGCACATTAATCATGCAAAACTCATTACTAAAATTAATAAAGACAGTAAATCATTCAAAGCATATCAATCACATTAAGACAATTAATCATGATTTTTGGAATTTATCATTACAACCTAAATATAATTCATAAGCAAAGATCAATTTGTTGATGTTGGAACATATTAAATAAGACCTAAAACATAAAAAATAAACAAATTATAATGGGTAAATCAATATATCACAAAAATGTAAATTTTGCATAAACATTAATTTTTTTTTTAAATTTTCCATACACATACCCCTAGATAGGGCCTAGTAATAGCATCTATATGAGTCATTGTTCAACATGTGCACCTATTGTCCAACAACCATCTTGTGGCCAAAGTGTACGGGATTCTACCTGCAATGCTTAAATCTTATTTAGAATCTTAATATCACACATGTAAATACTTATACATGCATAAAATTTACAATTAGTCTCTCTTGCTTGCCATTATAAGATTGTAGGTAGACAACCTATAAATACACATATTTTATCAACCATTCAAGACCGTAAAGAGTTGGCATCTACTACCAAATGATGAGCCTATGGAACCAATTTAACTTAAGAATTACTTATGAACCAAAAGCTTATATACATGTATTATTACATTTTTGAAAATATACATTTCTTTTCCATTTACAACTTGACTATCTTACTATTGTGTCTATGCTTATCTTATAAGATTTTTGAAAAAGGAATGAAACCACTCTTCACTGGAGATCCTAACCTACCTAGTTTTTTATGAACTTGCAAAAGGAACTATATGAGAGTAAGTAAAACGACGACTCAATCAAATCATACCATCGAGGAAAAATTAAGTGAGTTATTAAACATTAGGGATGCTACGCAATGGTACATCAACCATATGCATTACAATAGGCTCAGAAGACCTTTTGGATATCTTATAAAGATCAAATTTATGCCCTCCGATATAGTGGCTTGAGAGACCATTACTATACGCTAGCATCAGAGTTCTAAATTCAAAGAATTTATTGGTGAGTATCAACGTCATCGATATTGATTCACCTATGGGACAACATAATCCTCATTCCCATATTGGAACTACACAACATAAACAAACGTTTCAACTCCAAAGTTAGCTAAACGGGCCATTTATGTGCTCTAATCAAAGGGTAGTGTCTCCCGGTGTGATAATAGTTCCCAAAGGATGGTGCAAGGTTACATATGGAGAATCACCTCCATATGGTTCCTCATTGCACTACGTAGTTCTGACAGCCTTCTTATGGATGTAAGGAATATGCTATGCATGACCAAGTTATCCTTTTAGCTAAGCCACTCTTAGGTTCATTTTATAGGTAGCAAAACAATAGGGTAGATACCCCAATAGCAATAACAATTGTAATATACAAGAAATCCAGCATTTAATATTTTGTTTGTCTTAACCATTAGTGTAACAAATCTAACATGCAATTTAGTCACATACATAGATACCCTTTATAACCATACACATTGTATAGCCAAATAATTAATAGGTCAAGTTAAATTTCTATGCTATCAATCATGTATAAGTATGAAAATCCTTGAATATCACTCATCTAAGCCTACTGAGCCTTAATCAAGATGATCTTTGGGGGTAGCCTTTCCTTTGCTCAAGTAAGTTACCTAGTAGAAGAGTATAAGTAAGTAAGATTGAATCCCTAAAGAGTGCAATTCTTAATCCTAAGTAGCTTCTAAGGCTTTCTTAATGGCATCATATAGCTCTCTTAACTAAACTCGTGTTGTTAATTCCCAATTTGATAACCTAATTTGTCTTAGTCATGGTTGGAACCAAAGTATAATTCAAGTAATACTTACCCTTAGTATCAACAAACATTTAATTCACGTAAGATACAATTATGTAGTCTTAAGCCTAATGGAATTACTGACGATTTAATCTTATGATTCACTTATTGTTGACTAAGCATAAATAATAAGGTGCTATTAGCACATATTAAGGCCTTAAACTCCGTTAAGGTTAAATTTAACTCAATTATTTTAGGATTTCATTCTTTCATGAAAGAGTGAAGTTTGTTCACTTCCAAACCTGCTCAGTTTGAAATTTTTAAAGGAAATCCTAACAATATAACCTAAAATAAGCATATTCAGTAGAGATTAACTCTTAAGCTTCTAAGATTACTGAAATTCAGGTTGATATGAACATGCAATTTAGGGCCTTAAGAAAATATATAAGAAGGTTTGTGACATTAGATTATGTCCTAACATGGCTAAACATGTTAGTAGTTCGAATCAAGAGGCCATGAAAGTCTCTTATTTACTTCTACTCATCTATATCTCTAAGTACCTTGTTTCTATGGTAGGTCTAACATTTAGTGACTAGAAAGTAGTAAAAAAAAAAATTCACCCTAATTGAAAGGAACATAAATTTAGGAAATTATTGATTTTTGAGTTTTGGTTTCGCTAAATTTTGAAATTGTATAAGAAAATGTATGTTCCTCCTAAAATGCTTATATATGCATACAATTACATAATGATATCATATTGATATAGGCACTAGTAACCTAAGGTTTTGCCGAAGTGAGGGTAAGGTACAAGAAAAATGATGCTTTCAAAATAAATAATATAAAAATGGCATAAGTAAATAAGGAGTTAAATCTAAAAAATTTTTAAATGGAATTTTCAAAAATTTTTATGGGGATAATACTTAGGGCCTCGATTCCCCTTAGTACACCATTGAATAGGTCTTGAGAAATGATAGGATAAAAAACTTCCTTAGCAAGTTATTCTTGGTAAGGATGTGAGATTATGATCACAGCTATTGGACAATACGTTTTGACCTAGGTGTAAGCCGCATTGAATGTGTTAAAAAACCTAAACACTTTGGACTTATATACTTCATGATTTACAGACTTATGATATCAAATAGATCTATGCTTCCATCTTTGCTTTCATTTTTATGCACATGGAAGTCCTCGACAAGGGTATATGTACATAAAATTAGGTATACGTAGTTCATAAACAAAAGTCATCGCACACAAGGATTAGGCAACAAAATTGAGTTCATTCGAATGCACTTCACCAACCATTTAGTGGCAAATATACACTCGAATATATGAAATTTAAAAAATAAATAAATTCCATTAGAGTTATTTCAATGGTCATTGTAACTTCATGCCTCGACTAAGGCAAATTCCAATACCTTAAGTCAAATCTTTTTAAACTGTTTATCATAAAGGAGTTCATCACAAGGCTTGTGATTTCTCTATTAAGTCTATGAAGAGACTTGTCCTTCACTTTAAAACTCAATTCACAAAAGCATCATCAGCAATCACATCTCGTACCCAACATAACAATTGTAAACCAAATCTTTTTCTTCTTCTTCTTAAATCATGATTAACCGACTCACCTTTATAATTGAAACATTAATCCATCAGTATATCATAAGGAAATACAATATTCAACTAATTAAACAAATTACATGACATTCCATGTGCCAATGTCAAACTAATAATTACTATCATGCATAATTAGTGTGATCAACTTTAAGATGTTAGGAGTCTCTAGGATTTGTTCACTCATTTTGGAAATTGTATGAGAAGGTGGCGATTAAAACAAAACCAATTACTGGAGAAAATATATCAAAAGATAGTTTTACATTGCTACTTTAAGGTTTTCTACATTAAAATTTAAGTCAGTGAACTTTGATATGTTATTGACATTTAAGAGTTAGAATCTCATCATTTTGAATTTTGTACAAGGTTTATACATTTCTGTATGTTTGGTCTACAAAGAATACTTGATAGAGGATAACGTAAAGAAGTTCTGATCTAGGGGTTCATTCTAGGTCCTATCGGTTAAGTTTCAAGATAAGACTTGAATAGGTAAAACTTTAGGATGTTGGTAAGACTTGAGGATTAAAAGCTTGATATTTTGATATTCTAAAAGCTACAGTAGCTTAGGGAAATTCAATTGATAAGACCTAGTTGTTATTGCTAAGTTCATCTATTATATCGTAATTTTTTTCGGTTATATCTTGAGCGTTTCTTATCAAAATTACGTAAATGGGAAGTCATTGCAAAGCTTTTGAATGAACTTTTAGTTTTTAAGAGTTAAATAGGCTTTAGCATACATGTAGGAGTGTAGTAATTTGAAACAAAATATGACAAAACAAGCATGTGGTTGAGGTGTCCTAGTTTAATTCCTACTTGCTATTCATCTCTTACTATGCCTCCTAGTTTTAACTAGATGAAGACTAATTGTTAAACACTTAAAATCAAATTGGTTTTCTCCTTTTGTTCTCAATAGGGGGTGTATATGAATGAAGTTGCCCAATCAATCGCACCCGTTACATATTATCATAGGTTTTAACTAATGGTCAACATATGCATCAACTTAAGTTCTTATGATTCTTTTAGATTAAATTGACCTACCATTCTCTCTTAATTCCACTATCTTCCTGTACTTTTAGTTTGGGTTTGGATTTGTTTCAAGACTTCTTAATATTATCAAACAAACACATTCCAAGGTTCAATTCATTACAACATTTGCTTATTGCTTCAATTTCATGTTTTCAACTTCTAATTTCATTTAGGCTTATGGAGAACCTTGAAATTCATTTGAATCTCTATATATCCATCCTATTTTATTTCATAAAAGGGAAAGGGAAAGGGAAGAATGAATTGGTTTACCTACTATTCCCTTATATTTTCAAAGGAAAATCACTAAATGAGTGATGTAAGCACATTGTTTGGCTAATGTGATGTTCCTATGGCCCCGTTTAGTTTGTTGAATAAAATAAAGAGGGAATGAAATTCCTATTAATTGGGAGTAGAATAAGGGTGTAATAAGTAGTGAATGTATGTTATGGTGTTTAGAATTTAAGAAGGAATAAGAAATGAATAGAATATGAAATTCCTAAGATACCCCTATTTAATTAAATAATAAAGAAATTTAAATGCATCGGAATATGCATCGTCTTCTTCCAATTAATATAATGTTTCAATTACCAATAAAAAGAGGAGTATTATACTAGGAAGGTATATTGTTGTATCATCATCTTCCCAACCTTAAATCTAATTTGTTTAATCTAATTAACCATTCATCTTCTTCTTACATCATCTTCATCCTACATTCAAAACCCCAAACCTAAATGGAGAGAAAATTCCTATCTCGAAACCCTAACACAAAAAGATGATAATGGTGAAATTCATCTTCAAGACAAAACCTTAACTCCTAATTTGAAATTAAGTCGACTTAAATTAAAAGGATGATGATGAAGGAATTCATCTTGAAATTGACTTAAATCAAAAAGATGATGATGACTACATTTGTCTCTAAAGTGAAACCACAACTCCTAATTTGAGAAGAAATCAATAGAACTCCATTTCCCAATCTCTTGAGAGTAGTAGTAGATGACCAAAGAAGGATAAAGAAGAAGGACAAAGAAGGACGAGGATGAAGAAGGATGAAGAATAAGGAAGACAAACTAAGAAAAAGAAGAAGGACGAGTTGTAGCCATGAATGTTCTAAAGAAAGAGATGAATACAGTAGAGAAGTAAGATATCTTTTCCATCATGATTTTGTTTTCATGAGGGTAATAAGGGTAATAATGTTATCTAAATATGAGTATTTTAGGTATGAAGAGGAGAAATGAGCTAGGAATCTAGATTCAGGAAGTGTAGTAAAGAATGGCTATTACAAGAATTCAAGGAATTAAGATTCTTATGAATCACATTTCCGAGACTAAAAACCAACTAAACACGATAATAAACACGATATTAGGAATAGGCGGAATGATAATTCCATTCTACCCAAGTAAATATGCTGCTATGCCTAGAATTCATTGAAAATCACTTAAGGATCTTGATGCATGCATTATTGGATTTCTATGGGGTATGGATGGCAACATTCCATCATATCTCAATTTGTTACTAAGTAAATTGCACATATGAATCAAGCAAATTAAGTAGTAACACATGGATCTACATGATAACTAACTCAAACTCTACTCTAACCTATAAAATCACCATTGAGCATTGTATATCTTGACATGTACGATCTGAAATGAGATGAACTAACTTGGACAAGTTGAATTTTGCTTAAATAGTAAGAAATTTAGAGTTGCAAAGTTTGTATGAAACCCATTAACAAACCCTAATAAAGAAGCTAAGGACATATAGAAGAAAGTTAAAAGTTTTTACCTTAAATTGATATTTTTATAACCTAAAATATATCTGGATCTTCTTGTAGATATCATGTATGATAGTGAAAGCAAGTAAAGTTGATGCTTAGAAGAAATTTAATGGTGATTTTGGAAGGAATTGAAGAAGATGATGAGGGTGAGGAGGGTCTTTATGTGTTAGTAAAAGGAAAGAGAGATATGGGAATGATTTTGTATGCTTCTTCTCTCATCTTACCTGAATTGAGTTTACGTTTGGAATTTTAGAGGATTTAGATGAAATATAACAAATTTAAAATTAATATAATGCTACTTTAATGACTTAAATGTATGGGAGAAGAAGAAAACTCTATGTATGAAATTAGATTAGCTATGAGCAACACAGTAAAGAGAAATGATCCTTGGATTTTGTAACGACCCTAGGAGGGGCCTAGTAATAATGCCTAAAATTCTCATATCACGTGTGCACCCATGATAAGAAAATCGCCTTGCAAGTCAGAGATTACAACACTCTAAATAATTATTTGCTAGAGTCTTCAATTTTAGTTCATTGACTCATTATGTAATATAAATAATTATGGATATCCGTTTTTCCACAGTTCCTCAAAACTGTAGAGAATCGGTATCCCCTACCAAAATAGTGAAATAAGATAAACAATTCCAGAAAATTCTAAACTTACTAAAGATACTAAACTTAATTGAGACATTAGTCGTTTTACGGATCATTCTGAATTAATTACACAAGCTTTTCATCACATTGATTCAATGGTAGCACTCTGCACTCGATTCCTATCCCATTCCCAACTATCGATCAACCTGCAAAGAAAACAACTGTTGGGGTATAAGCTTACGCTTAGTGAGATAATTACCCTCATCAATACCGCATAACAGAAATTTATTAAATGCACAATCATATGAATGGATGAACAATCAGTATGCTAAACAACGCATGCAGTGACCTAGGAACTGCATACGACTCAGAATTACGCCCCCTAAAGTTGGGGTTTGGAGATAATTAACCGACCCAAACCAAAATCCCGGTTCTAGACCTTGGGTTTTATTTCATTTGCACTATCGTGCTCATGCCAAAACAAAACTCTCTCTCTCTCTCTCTCTCTATATATATATATATATATGTATATATATGTATACTTCCTTTACTAAAATCAAATCATATCTTTTAAAATCCCAAGTCTAGCGGTGTGGTGGCCTCCGCAATCCAGAAACACACGCCCTAAGCAGAAGCCACAAGACTCTACCCCTCGCCGACGGTTGGCGTCTCCCAGCGCCTAGTAAGCCCATCAGCTTAAGTCAGAGACTCAATATATATGATGGCATAGCTAGTGCCCGATGCTGTAGGAAACTCGTATTCCTGTGAGTCCCCTCCCATCTTCTATGTAAAGCGGCAGTCGGTGTTATCTGTATGCAATATGGGGAATGCATGATTCATTTTGAGTTCTTAATCGTATAAGTGATTAACTTGATTTTTAGAGTGACCAAACAATTTCATTCCATACAATTCACATATATATATATATATATATGCATTACAAACAATTCCCATTATTATATATAATTAAAAAAAATCATCGCATTCATCTATAAATTCAAACACATGCATCTCCCATATCCCACAAGCATCCAAATTTATATATATAGTTTAGGTTCATCTATTCTACAAGCACAATCAAGTAAAGAGTCATTGGGAATTTACTCACTCAACCATGTGGATCAATCAAAATAATCCGGGATAAGTCGTCTGCCCAAAGCCGGGTCCCCTGGACATCGCAAATATGATACTATAAGGATTTGAAATAAAACCTAGAAAACTAAGCTAAAACCCTTTAAGTTATACTTTGGATTTGGTTTCATAAATTTTTCCGGTTTTACTTAAAAGTTCAATCGCGTATAACATTTTCATTTTAAATCCGATTTTTATGATCTTATAGTCAATATTCATCATTTTCGAGTGTACTTTAACATGGTGAGGTTAGATTTTCAAAATGAGGTATACAATTCTGTCCATGGGTTAGAACAGTAGCGTTCCTCATGTGTTGGAGTGCGTTTGGGCCTTGTATGGTAAATGGGCTTTTTAATAACTTAAGAAATTCCTTGGGCTTGGTCTTAAGATTTTATCCTAAGCTTAAAATACTTCTTGAGATCAGATTTACAACTTTGATTTATATTCCTAAGGCTAACAACCACTTCATGGGCCCTTTAGTAGGCTTAAATTGTCAAATGAGCTTATTTTTGGTTCAAACTAAAGTTAGTGACTTTGGTGGGCTTATGAGTCCTTAGGTGGATTTCTTATGGGCTTCAAAACAACCTCTCTTGATACTTTAAGGTGCTGGTCATAATTTCATTGAAGGCCCATCTTGGAGTTCTAGGCTCGTTTTGAGAGTTTTAGGCTCGGTTTTGAGTTTTAGGCTTTGTATGCCTACCATACTTGCTTTGGTTAATCTTTTCACTTTGTTCTTTCACTTTTATCATATTTTTAGGCTTCTTTCTCCCATGTTCCAGATCTGTTCATGTTGGTTCCAAGGGGTCCTTACTTGGTTTTTCAACTTGTTTCATTATTTTCTTAAGTTTAGGTAGTAGATTATGCACTTAGACTACTTATGTCCAAATCTTAACTTAAGTTCTCTTCCATCAAATGATCCTTTAACTCATGCTCCACATAAAGAAATAAAAGATCTTATACTTAATAAAACCTCCATATCATGGCTCATGTCATATAAAGTTGGTTTCTTCATAAAACCTCATATGATGGATTTTTTCTTAACTTAAGTCTAGATTTGAGCATGTTTAACTTAATGGAAATAAAATCAACATCCAAATGACTATGGAACCCTCACGTCCAGCATGATAATCCTCCATTAAAGTTCTTATTTCAAGATTTTCTTAGCTTAAAATCTTCCATTCAAAGCATTAAACAAATGTCTTCACAAAACACCAACTTTACATGCTCATATTTCAACTTCATGTAAAGGTTTCATGGTTTGTTTCTTAAAACGATTTTTGGTGTTATAACAACTTAAACCTTACTTATATCTTCAAGAAATCAAAGTCTCCTAATCATAAACACTAACCCACAATGACAAGAAATACTTACTCGTCCTTAAAGCAAATTATGGTGGTTGTGCATAAAGGTTCCACTTAAGCTCTTAACTTTCCTTCCTCTTTTGCAACCTTTTGGAACCCGAATCTTTTGGTCTTTTGGAATGGATTTTCTGGAAGGTTCTAATGGTTCTAAAAGATCTTAGATGGTGAAAGAAAATGACATAAGAATAAGAAGAGAAATTGCCGTGAGTATGGAAGCAAAATGGTGGCGGCAATGTTAAGAATTTGTGGAGTTTGATTTCTTCTTTTGATTTGTGTTTAAAGTGAGAGAAAAGGAAGTGAAAATGGGAGTGAAAGAGGGAGAGAGTGGCAGATTTTGAATGAGGAAAGAAGTGTGTGAAAGAAGCTTTAATTGATTATCTTGTAGCTTACACAAAAGTCAACAATTGCAACTATTGATGATATAAGCATTAAGGGGTGAATAGTGATGTGTAAGAGAAAGTGATTGATGGTTGAAAGACAAGAGCATGGCCCCCCTTTCTCCCTTGTCCAAATCTGCCATTTGAAGTCTTTTTATGCCATGGAGTGGTCTTGTCTCATTTATTAAAGTTAAGCTTATGAAATCTTGTGAAAAATTGTCTATATGTAGTATAAGTGAAGAGGTGATAAGGAAATTGTCTTATCACTAGATTTTGATAAGTTATCAATTGATAAATGATTCCAAATCTCAATTGATAAGTTATCTAAGGGGTTTGGTTGGTCTACTTATTTGTGTATAAGGCTTATACATGAAGATAAGGGCATAGCCTTATAGGAAATTATTTTTGGGTTTCCATCTCGCATTGTTTTGTAATTTATGATTTGATTTTTATAAAATTGTGAAATTTTCTAAAGTTGAATGATATTATTCAAATTAAATTATTGATTAATTACTTAGGGTTAAAATTACTTAATGGTTTTAAGGTTTAGGGTTTTAAATAACTTTAGAGCTCGTAATTCTTCAAGCTCAGGTTTTATCGATAATTAGTTTCTGAATTGGAAAAATTTGATTTGTTTCTAAATGTAAGCTTAAATTCTTATTGTTGTTGATTCTTAGGAACGTTCGGACGGTACTTTTAATTGAATTATGAGCCCACTAAAAGTAGGGTTTATATTTATCCATTGATAAGTTATTTAGGATGATTGGTTGGTTTATTTATTCGTGTGCACAAATCTTATACATGAAGATAAGGAGATTGTCTTATATGAAATTATTTTGGAGTTTATCTCTTAAATTGATTTGTAAGTTATGGTTTAATTCTTATAAAATTGATTTGTAAGTTATGGTTTAATTCTTATAAAATTATGGAAATTTCTAAAGTTGAATAAAATTGTTCAAATTAAATTCTTAATTAGCCGCTTAGGGTTACAAGTCCTTAATTGTTTTAGGGTTTTTCACTAGCTCGGGAATAATTGACTTATACTTAGGAGCTTAAGGTTCAATTGGCTGAATTATTTAGGAATATCGCTTTATTATGCAACATACACACACATATATATATAATATATATATCATACGATAGATTAGGAAAAGAGAAGGAAATTACTTATTAATATATTTATATGTATATACATATTATGGGGCTACTTATGTATACAAGTAAAATAATTTTTTTGTAAATTTATTAATTTATTCCTTTAACTAACTTAGTTTTGTTGTTTATTATCGCTTAAAATAATCCCTGATTCGTTTATTATCGGTTTCATATGATTTCACAAAACTATTGATAATTTTATTGATTTATGGCTTTTCAAGCATTAAGATAATTTTATTGTTTTAATTTTTTTTTATATTGAGTATTTACAATTCCTGTTAAGTTTAGGTTTATATATATATATATATATATTTTAAAAATATGCATATGTAGGGATTGGGGTTTTCTTATATGATTAGGGTTTCCAAATCGTATAATAGTATCTTTCAAGCTCGTTTTAAATTCCGAGTTTAAAATTTTAGTTGGTTTTCATTTTATGTGGTCTTATTGACTTAGGGAAATATTTAAAATACTCGAGTCCGATACTATGTTTAGAAGGTTAAATTTACAGAGTCTACATATTTTGCTTTTACAATTTGAATATAGACAAATGAAAGAGAAATGATTTTGGGGCTACTAGTTATTGATTTTAGAAAGTTTTCAAAGGGGAAACTTATTTCTTCAAACTAAGATTTAATTACTGGTTCAAATATTACATAGTTATATTTGATAATAACTTACCCATTTATCTACCTTAATTTTTATTCCCTAACTAAAGTAGTAGTTTATAATATAGATTGTATAGCTATAATTATTTGTTTAATAAATCCTCATTGGGTTGCATAGTCTTATACCTATGCTTGTAGTTAAGTGCTATCCAATTGTCTTAATGGGTCTAGTTTTCTTGATTTCATTAAGTTCATAAATTTTCCTTAGTTTGTGTAACCATGAAAACTTGAAAACTACTTGATTCTATAACTAAGCATAAACCATCAAGTTATTACATTCATGAACTAAAACTAAAGCTTCTCAAAACACCTAAATTTATAAGTTATCGAGCATTTACCATCATTGCTTTTATCATTCATAAACAGATTTCTATAGTCTAACTACCTATCGACATTACTCAATTTGAAATCATGGAAGAATTTAGGGCATAAACACAAGGCTTCCATTTGATTTCTTCTCTCTTTTCCATTTTTTCCTACTTTTCTAAAACTCAAAATGACTAGTCCCTAACTATCAATACACCTAAACTTACAAGTTGTTGAGTATTTGCCATCATTGCTTTTATCATTCATAAACGGATTCCTATAGTCTAACTACCTATCAGCATTACTATATTTGAAATCATAGAAGAATTTAGGGCATGAATACAAGGCTTCCATTTGATTTCTTCTCTCTTTCTCCCCCACCCCCAACAATAAGCTTCATCCTCGAAACTTTCTCATAGTTACTTCTCTACTTCATTCAATTTTACTCTTAAGAGTAAGATCTTATCTTAAGATTGCTAAATATTTTTATGGAGCATTAAGATAGACTCCAAAATATTATGTATGGAACTTCTCAAGGACATAATTCAATCACAGGCCATCAAGAATTACAAATGGGTTATTATCTAATATATTGTTGCAAGCTCCTAGATATTTTCAGAAATGTTTCTATTTCTTATTTATAACTCCACTCTTTAATTTCTTCCTTTATGATTGATCGAATCAATTGGGAAATTCCCTCTTTTATGCCAATTCATTCTTATCCTATCTCAACTCACTTGTCATAATCTACAAAACTCCTATAATTGTTACAATCCATGTTGAACCATGCCTAATTGTGAGTAATATCTAACTACTTTCTCTTCTTCATCGCAATTCGCAATTCATAGGTCCACCCTTATTCTCATTATCAATATTTATCTATTTAGCTTATCTTGACCTATTTGTTATATCAAAAAGTCTTATATCAATTTAACATCTCTATACTAACTCTATTTTGCTCAATCCTAATTTCCTTTATACCTCACTACAAATAAAGTCCACATCTCGATAGTCAACATTCAAATAACCTCCTGTTCTTACTAAACATAATTTTGAAAGACTGGGATTTGAAAAACATAGCTTAAATATTCCCTTTGTTAGAACAAATCCACTTGCAAAACATTTAGTAATCAACAATATTCTATATTACAATTCTCCAAAACACTAAGGCAATTTGCATCCTCACAACATCATCTCGTGATTCATTCTTACAAGCTATTCAATTGAAAATCTAGATTTATTGATTAATTATCATAACAACCTATCTAATCTTCATTCACAAAATTAAATTTTTAATTAAAAAATATAGCCACAAATCACAAGGATTAATACACCACTTCAAAATATTCATAATTTCCAATGTTCAATTAGGATATTCTAATACTTCCTATTATTGACATATAATTCTCTTAAGATGCACATTCAAGAATGCTTCCCTTCATATAGTTCCAGTACTCTGCTTTTTACATCTCTATGGTTTAATATTTAGAACCTAAAACATGTCAATCTCTACAGTAATTTCATCGAGGAGGTCTTAGATATGAAGGAAAATAACAAGGGGTAGTAGAGTAATGGATATATGTATAGATATATATAGACATAAATACATATAGGTGTTACTATACATAATATATATTCTAGAAGTGTAATTTTTTAACTTTTTAAACTTGGACTTACCCATATTTTACCCCATCTCAACATTTGCTATGTTTCTCTTGTCATTGATAACGTAATGCTCCAATACTAATAAAATGTTGTGCCCCCAAACAAGGCTTAGTAGTGGCATCCTTATAAGACATCATTTAATATGTGTACCTACCATTCGATAACCATCTCATGGTCTAAGCTACTAGATTCTACTTACAATGCTTGAATCCTGTCTAGAATCTTAATATCACACCTGTAAATACTTATACATATATAAAATTTATAATTGGTCTATCTAGCTTATCATTATAAGAACTATGGGTTGATGACTTGTAAATACACATATTGTATTGGCCATCCAAGACAATATAAAGTTGGTATCCCTTACCAAATAATGATACCATGGAACCATTTCAACTAAAGAATTTCCTACAAACCAAAAACATGTATACATGTATTATTACATTTGTGACAATATAGTTTTCTTTTTAATTAACAAGTTGACTATCTTATTATTGTGTCTGCCTATCTTAAGAGTTTTTCAAGGAAGGAATGAAGCTCCTCTTTGCTTAAGATCCTAAGCCACCTAGCTTTTGATTAACTTGCAAAAGGAACTATTTAGAAGTTAGCAAAACAACAGTTCAATGAGATCAGCTCTCAAATCATACTGTCAAGCAAAGATTAAGTTATTAAACATTAGGAATGTAATGCAACAGTACATCAACCATATGCAATGCAATAGGCTCACAAGACCTTCTAGATTTGCACCCTCAAAGATGAAGGGTTGAGAGACCATTCTTATACATCACCCCTGGAGTTCTAAATCTAAAGAATTCTTTAGCAAGTATCATAGCTATTGATATTAATCTACTTATGGAATAACATAATCCTCATTGCCATACTAAAACTTCACAACGTAAATAGACATTCCAACTCTAAAGCTAACTAAACAGGCCATTTTTTCCTCTAATCCAAGGGCAGCATCTCTCAGTGGTATAGTAGTTCCCAAAGGTTGGAGCAAGTTTACATACAAAGAATCATCTCCATATGGCCTCCCTGTTGCATTGTGTAAGGTGAACAACTTTCTTATAGACACAAGGAATATGCCATATATGACTGAGTTATCCTTTTAGCTAAGGCATTCTAAGGTTCTTTTTATAGATGGCAAAACAATAAGGCAAGCATCCCAATAGCAATAACAATTGCAGTATACCAAAAATCATGCATTTCTAGCTTTGTTCATCTTAATCGTTAGTGTAGCAAATCAAACAAGCAATTTAATCACATACATAGATACCTATATCGCTCACATATTGTATAGCCAAATAATGAATTGGTTAGGTCAAATTTCTAAGCTATCAAGCACATAAAAGTATGAAAATCCTTAAGTATCACTCACTTAGGCTTGTGAGTGCAATACCCCTTATATGCTAAGTAATAGAATTCTAAATCATTAAGGCGTCATTTTGTATAGTGGCTTAAAGTACATCGAAACTCTAAAGTTAAGCTTACTTGGGGTGGAGCAATCCTAAGATAGGTGACCTTCTAGGAAGCTGCTACGCCAAGGGACAAAATCGTGTATCGTTCCACGCCAAAGCAAATAATACTTCAGTAAGAAGAGTTATAACTGGGTTGTTACAAGTAATATCAAAGCACTCTATCAATCGAAAGGGCAAGTCCCTACCTAATAGTGTTCTTGGACTCATATAACAAAACTAATGATGATGTTAGTTCTATAAGGGGGATAGATTATAATACCCCTTATATGTTAGGTAACATAATTCTAAATCATCGAAGTACCCTTTAATATAATGATTCAAAGTACATTAAAACTCGAAAGTTAAGCATACTTAGGCTGGAGCAATCCCAAGATGAGTGACCTCTTAGGAAGTTACTACACCAAGAGACAAAATCATATGGTATTCCATACCAAAGCGAACAATACCTCAGTAGAGGGAGTTCTAGCAAGGTTGTTATAATGAGCCTTAATCAAGATGATCTCTAAGGGTAGTCTTCCTTTTGCTCAAGTAAGTTACGTCATAGAAAAGTATATTTAAGTACGATTAAATCCTTTAAGAGTGCAATACCTAATCCTAGGTAGCTTCTAAGGCTTTCTTCATGTTATCATATAGCTATCTTAACACTAGTGCTATTAATTCCCATTTCAATAACCTAATTTGTCTTAGTCTTGTTAGTATAATTTCGGTATTGCTCATCCTTAGTATCAACAAAAATTTAATTCATATGAGATACCATCATATAGGCTCACTCCTAGTGAAATTACTAATGATTTAACCTTATGATTCACTTATTCTTGACTAAGCACAAATAATAAGGTGCTATTAGCACATACCAAGGGCTTAAACTCCCTTAAGGCTAAATTTAACTCAATTATTTTAGGATTTCATTCTTTCATGAATGAGTGAAGTTTGTTTGCTTCCAAACCTAGTCAATTTGAAATTTTTAAAGAAAATCCCATCAATATAACCTAAAATAAATATATTAGGTAAAGATAGACTCTTAGGCCTTTGGGATTAATAAATTTCAAGTTGACATCAACATGTGTGTACATTTAGGCCTTAAACTCAAATGAAGAGCAACATAGAGACTGCATTGGTTCAAATAGCTCAAATGCAATATGGGAAAGCTAGAGGAAAAAGGATAACTAACAAGTCAGGCCATCATAGTCTAACTATGTTTACTTAAAGAAGGAGACCTATTCATTTATAAGTTGTTTAAGGTCACCTTTTTATAAGAAAAAATATAAGAAGGTTTGTGGCTTATGGCCTAACATGGCTAAACATATTAGTGGTTCAATTTAAGAGGGCCATGAAAGCCTTTTATTTACTTCTACTCATCTATATCTTTAAGTACCCTATTTCTTTGGCTAGTCTAACATTTAGTGCCTGAAAAGCAATAAAATCAATTTTATCTTAACTAAATGGAAACATATGTAAACTCTACTTTTAGCGGGCCTATGATCTAACTAAGAATACTTTCCAAACGTTCTCATGGATCAACTAAATTAAGAACTCAAGTTTACATTTAGAAATGAATTTTTTTTTTTCCAATTCAAAATCCTATTATTGATAAAACCCAAATTTGAAAAACTGCGAGCTGTAATGTCACCTAAGACCTTAAACCTTAAAATAATTAAAGACTTTTAACCCTAAGTGGCTAATCAATAATTTAATTTGAATAATTTTATTCAACTCTAGAAAATTGCACAATTTTATAAGAATCAAATCATAATTTACAAAACAATGTAAGAAGTAAACCCTAAAACAATTTCCTATAAGACAATGCTCCTATCTTCATACCTAAGCCTCACACATAAATAAATAGACTAACCAATCACTTTAGATGACTTCTCAATTGAAAGTTTGAATCATTTATCAATTGATAACTTATCAAAATCTAGTGATAAGACAGTTTCCTTATCACTCCTTCACTTTGACTACATATGGATAAATTGTCACAAGATTTCACATGCTTAATTTTAATAAATGAGACAAGACAATTTCATGCTCCAAAGGACACCCAATGGTCAGTTTGAACAAGCAAGAAAGGGGGGAGGGGGGCATACTCTTGTCTTTCATCCATCAATCATTTTATCTTACACACCACTATTCACTCTTTAATGCTTACAACATCAATAGTTGCAATTGTTGACTTTTATATATGCTACAAGACAATAATTTTAAGCTTCTTAAACACATCATCACCCCATTCCCCAATTGGCCACTTTTTTCTTGCATTCCTTACATTTTCAATTTCATTTTCACTTCCTTTTTCTCTCACTTGAAAACTAACACAAAAGTAGAAACAACCATACCCTACAAATGCTTCACTTTGCTACCATTTTCAAGCATACTCACACTTACACTCACGACACATTCAATTTTTCATTCTTGTGTCCTTCTTTTCCTACATTTAAGCTTCTTTAGGACCCTTAAAACATTCCACAAACTCCACTTCAAAGGATCCAACAACTCGGGTTTCAAAAAGGTGCAAAAAGAGGAAGTAAGATAAAGACCATAAGTGGAACCTTTATGCACAACCTCCATACTTTTGCTTTGTAGATGAGTAAGTGTTTCTTTGTGTTAGTAGGTTAGTGTTTATGTTAAGAAACTATGATTTCTTGAAGTTATGAATGTGATCATAAGTTGGTGTAACATCAAAGGCCACCGTAAGAAATAAACTCATGAAACTCTTACGTGAAGTTGCAATATGAGCATGTAAAGTTAGTGTTTTGTAGAGGTACTTGTCTAACACTTGGAATGAAAGATTTTACGATGAGAAAATCTTGAAACAAGAACTTGAATAAAAGAGGAACATGCTGAATATGAGGATTCAAGGGTCATTTAGATGTTGATTTCCTTTCTATTAAGTTGAACATGCTCAAATCTAAACTTAGGCAAATAAGGAAAAATTAATCACATAAAGTTTCCTAAGGAGACCAACTTTGCAAGACATAAGCTATGATGTAAAAATTATAATAAGCATGAGATATACTATTTTATGAAAATATGAGTCAAATAACCCTCTTATGGAAAAGAAGTCAAGCTAAGATTTGAATGTAAGTAACCTAGGATCATGATCTAACACCCAAACTTAAGAAAATGATAAAATAAGTTGGAAACCTGAGTTGAAGGCCCTCATATTCAAACCAACCAGATCTAGAACTTCCTTAAAAGACACTTAAAAATATGATAAAAGTAAGAAAAAAAAAGTGAAAAGACCAACCAAGGTAAGTATGATAAATATATTAACCTTAATACTCAAAACCAAGTTTAAAACATCCAAAACGGGCCTCATACACCAAGTTGAACAACCCTTAAATTTCTTACTAGTAACTTGACACATCAATAATAGTTGTTTTAAGACTTTCAAGAAATCCACAAGATACTCCGTAAGCCTAACAAAGTGGTTAAATTTGAGTTAGATAAAAAATAAGCCCATTTGACAACTTAAAGCCACTTAAGAGCCCAAGAAGTGATTGATAGCTTTAGGAATATATATCAAAGTTGCAAATATAACCTTAAGGAATATTTTTAACTTAGAAGGAAATCTTAAGACCAAGCCCAAAGGATTTCCTAAGTTACTAAAAAGCTCATTAACTAAACAAAGCCCAAAAACACTCCAAATCATGAGGATCGCTACTGTTCTGACCTATGGACAGATTTACATACCTAATTCCAAAAATCTAACTTCACCACATTAAAGTACACTTGAAAATGATGAAGATTGACTATAAGATCATAAAAATCGGATTTAAAACAAAAAAAGCTACACATAATTAAACTTTTAAGTAAAACTAAGAAAATATACAAAAACTAGTCAACAGTATAACTTAAGAGATTTTAGCTTAGTTTCCTAAGTTTATTTCAATCCCTTATAGTATTATGATTTCAATGATCAAGGGACACCACGTACGGAGACGACTTAACCCCAAACTACTTTGACTAACCACATGGCGGAGTAAGTAAATTCCCGATGACTCTTTATTTGATTTTTGCTTATAGAATAGATGCACCTAAGCTTATATATATATATATATATATATATATATATATAAATTTGGATGCTTGTTGATATGACGCAAGTGTACCTATCAATTTTAATATAGCGGATGTGAGTCCAAGTCGATCCCTTAAAGACTTAAAGTACTAATATTAACCTTAGCTTTATTATTTAACCGGAAAATTATGAAAGTTTGAATTAATTAAAAAATACTAAAATTAACAAACTACTTTAATTAAAAGACTTAATTAAGTAATTGAAAAAAAAAATAAAATAAAATCAAGAACGACTTCAAGAATGTAATAACGTATTTAGGAATTATTTCCCCTAGAGTTAATCATGTGATCGCTTAAAATATATTCAATTCGGTTTCTATTATTCTTGACCGGAGGGATTCACAACTAAAGTTAATACCTTTCTCAAGCATATTAACCCTAATCCTAAATTATTCATCGGAATCTCTTTACTTAGTAATATAATTTAGAATTGCATTAACGTATAATGAATTCCCATACAATTAATTAACTTTCCGGAAGAAACATGTATCTTATCTCTAAGTATACATCTAATTCTCTTCAATTATGTAAAGATCTAATTATACATGTAATTTCTCAATTAACATGCATAATATTATATATTAATATTCTAGAAATATCAATTAATAATTAACGACATAATTGAATCAAGCAAAAATAGAAACTTTATTGAAATTTCTAAATCAATCCAAGAATGACATGAAACCCTAGGTTCCATAATCCTAAATACTCAAATTCTAAGCTATCATAATGAATCTAAAAACGAGTTACATCAATAATATAAAATAAAACATGGAAACCCCTTTTGATTGATGAACATTCTCTCTAATCTTGAAGTTGATGTAGTTGCGCCTCTTTCTTGATGTTGTTCCGCCTCTTTCTTGATGTTGTTCCACCTCTTTCTTGATGTTGTTCCACCTCTTTCTTGATGTTGTTCCTTAAGTCTCTTTCTTAATGTTAAGTCTCTTTCTCTTCTCTTGTGTCTATCCGTGTCTGTAATGTCTCTCATGTCTTTTGAAACCCTAATATGTCATTTTATAGTGTATCAAAAGGATTCTGTTTTCGTCACTAGACACGACCTGGGACATGACCGTGTCTTCAGGTTGTGTAACTTTCTGCACTAAGGCAAAATTTTCTATACAACTTCAAAATTTCATAACTTCTTCATTTGAACTTCAATTTGAGTGAAATTTGATTCCTTTTCTTCATTTTCGATCATAGAACGCGTTCAAAACTTAAAATCAAAATTTTACTCAATTAAGTATCAATTTCTTTAAAGAAAACAAAAAATGTGAGAAAAATACTATAAAATCACCCTATGAAATATGTTTAAAATTAGAGTTATCAAATTTCCCCACACTTGAGCATTTGCTTGTCCTCAAGCAAATAAATCAAAACAAAACTTTCGGGACAAGAAACGCTAAACAAAATTTATCACTATTTAAGAAACTGGTGAACAAATACACTTGACCTGAAGAAAAGTAAGAAAATCATTCTCAACTAACTTACAATAATAAAGTCAACCAATTTCATCTAACCATATTCAAATGCTCCAACAATACTTAATACTATAGTTCACTAGTTAATTTATTAAAATCAAAGTTTACTCAAGTCATTTAATCAAGGATTTTTAAACTAAAAATTGGATTTAAAATCTCGCCAACCGAGAAAGAGTCATAAAAATTTTGTCTATTTGACTAGAGTGTATACAATTCTCTCTTCCATCTCACCAAGCACCATAATCTAAAATAAACACATTTTACATCCACTCATCCTCTGATCATCCCCCTAGTTCATGCTTTTGTTGAGAGGTCTTTTTAAATTTACCTCATTTAAGCACAATTGTGTTGGTAGCGGGAAAGAATCTCGCTCTTCTGATGGACTAAAACCTATCCATACTAACTTATTCCTTATATTGATAGCGGGAAAGAACCTTGCTCTTCTGACGGACCAAGATCGATCCATATTAATTTTTTTTTTTCATTTGAATTGGCATTGGGACTCAATCTCGCGCTTCTGACGGACCAAGACGAATCTTTACCAATTTTTCTATTCATATACTTGTTATTACTTTTGACCTCCAATCATTATGATTTTTCAGGGGTTTCTCAAAAGAAGAATTTCATTTGTTTGTTTGCTAAAAATTATAGGACTCTTAAAAATTTCTAAGAGAAGGGTATACATAAAAGTAAATTTAAAAATAACCATGACTAACTCTCAACTAGTGATGTTGCTCTAATCTCAAGTCTTAAAATCCTAAGCTAAATAACTCGTAACTTTGCCTTCTACTGACTAATCAATTCTAGTAAAGTATAATAAAATCAATAATAATTAAGATGAAACAATTAATTTGGCTCAACACTTGTTAATCATCTATTGCAAGTTAACTTAAAAATTAATTGGGTCAAATGTAAATAATTGGTCTCCTAAACAGTAATAAATTCATATATATCCCTTCCCCATACTTAATAATTTACATTGTCCTTAATGTACGACTAAAAAAGCACAATAGCAAGATATCAAACAAGAAAAAAAAAAACATCATAGGGAAAAAGGAAATACATGTATTGAAAAAGAAAGTAATACTTCCTTGCCTTGAGGCATAAGATACTCTAGTGGAGAAAGAGTGGCTAATAGCTTGACAATAGGGCCCTTATGATTAGAACATGACGTAACAGATGTGGACCTCCTTCAAACGATCTATTTTTCATGATTTTCCATTGACGACCTGAAAAGAAACATTGAATAGGGTTGGATTTGATGAAGAAATGTGTTGATGAAAAGTAAATCGTGAGGAGAAGAAGAAGAGAAGAGAAAAGAAATATGTGTTGATGTGTGGAAGTGTATGAGAGAGTGTGCTTAATTTAAATAAAACGGGCGTGTGTAAAAATCGTATAAGTTTGGGTCGACAATGGGTCGGACACGACCGTGTAACTTACTGCGGGTGGGCAGTTTTGAAGGCCTGGATGGATACGGGTTAGGACACGACCGTGTAACTTTTTTTTCCCTTTTTTTTTAATCATGGTTTAATTTAAAAATAAAAGAAACTTAAAGAAATAAAAGTAATTAAACTAGAAAAATAAGAAAAAGAAAACTAAAGAGAAGAATAAAAAATGAAATTAAAAGGGAAAAGCCTATGACTAAAATTAAAACAAATAAAAGAAGCAAAGCAAAGTTAGATAAAAGAAAAATAAAATGAAATAAACTTAAAGAACTAAAGTGTAAGCAAAGTTAGACATGGGTTGCCTCCCAAGAAGCGCTATAGTTAACGTCAATAGCTCGATGGGATATGTCGTATAATTCATGATTCTTCATCCAGGTGGAAATAGAACTCCTCTTGTATCTCGCTTTCGAACTCTCCATACATGTGTAGATTTACCCTTTGGCCATCGACCTTGCCAATTCCATTTCATTGATGCATAACTTCCATAATTTATCTCCTTATCATGCTACTTATCAAATTCATGTAGCCTAAACTTCTTCGTTTTGTTTGCTTTTAACTTAGATGCGGTTGTCATTGGGGGTTTTGAACTTTTCACCGCAAAGACATGTTCCAAATGATTTCTTGATAGTTTTGGTTCCAAAATTGGTGGCTTCTCTTTGAAAGATTTTAACCTAAGATCCTTTGGCTTATGGAGTAGATCAATCCCTTTCTTGTCCATACTGGATTCATGAACTTCTGTTTGAGCTGCCACTTTTGCATAATTGGGCTTAATCACTAAATTTTCATCTCCATTTTGCAAGCAAATAGCTTGAGGAATCTTTGGCAAGCGTGTCCTGCATACATGTAGATGTAATGACATTAGTGGCATTAACATTGTAACTTATCTCCTCTGAGTCAAGAAATTTGTTCGTTGCCTCTGGAGTTTTAAAAACTATTTCATCATCTCCGACCCGTAATATCAACTTATGCTTACTAACATCAAAAATAGCCTTAGCAGTGGCTAGGAAGGGGCGACCTAAAATTATTGGCACCTCAATATCTTCATCTATATCAAGTATAACAAAATCCACCAGAAAGATGAATTTGTCTACTTACACTAAAACATCCTCTATGATGCCTCTAGGGTATGTGATAGACTTATCGGCTAATTGAAGGCTCATGCGCGTTAATTTAGGTTCTCCTAACCCTAGCTTTTTGAACAATATACGGCATCAAATTTATATTGGCTCTTAAGTCTGCCAAAGAATTATTTACTAACAAATTGCCAAGCATATAAGGAATAGTGAAACTCCCTGGATCTTTTAATTTTTGTAGCAACTTTTTATGGAGAAGTGCCGAACATTCCTTGTTTAATGTGACGGTTGTAAGCTCCTCCAACTTCCTCTTGTTCAATAGAAGATCTTTTAAAAATTTCGCATACTTTGGAATCTGTAAGATGACATCAACAAGAGGTAAGTTAATGTGTAATTGTTTGAAAACATCAAGCAATTTACCAAATTCCTTATTTTGATCAGTGTAACTTTGCTTAAGGCGCTGTGGGAAAGGGATGGGAGGCTTGTACTCCTTCACTTTTGGTGATTCCATACTTTCTTTTGATTTTAGTGGCTTTGCATCTTCCTTACGGTTGACTTCCACTTCTTTCTCAACTATTTCCTCACCATCCTTCTTCTTCACTTGCAGTTTTCTACCACTTCTCAAGGTTACAACATTAACATGTTTCCTAGGATTGACCTTGGTATTCCCTGGGAGTGTCCCTTGTTGCCTCTCAGAGATCATTTTTGCAAGTTGACCAATTTGATTCTGAAGATTGTGATTGGAAGCCTCTTGATTTCTCAATGATGATTCAATGTTAGATAAGCGAGCCTCATTGCCTTGAATATATTTTGTGAGAAGTTCTTCCACATTGGACTTCTTTTCTTGAGGAAGAAGAGGTAGGAATGGTCTCTGAAATCTAGGTGGGCCAAAGTTGGTCTTCGGCTAGCCTTGGTTTTGATTTCCCCATGAGAAATTGGGGTGATTCCTCCATCTTAGATTATAAGTGTTGCTGTAGGGGTTATTTTGTTGCTTGGGTGGATTTCCTAGATAATTCACCTATTCCAATTGTTCTTGTACAGCATACCCCTGCATACTAAAATCATTTACATCCTATTGCACTTGTTGAGGGCCAACTGAGAGTGCATCAATCTTTTTACTTAATAAGTCTACCTTGGCTGCCAAAGCAGTGGTTAAGTCCACATCATAAATTCCCATAGCCTTTTGTTTGGCTCTAGTGCTTTCCCACTAATAATTGCTCATCGCTATTTCTTCAATCGGGTTTTGTGCTTGCTTAGGTGTTTTTGTGTACAAAGTACCTCCTGCGGATGCATCAATCATCTGTCTCATAGATAAATTGAGACCATTATAGAAGGTCTAAATATGTATCCATAATGGAAGGCCATGATGTAGGCACCTCCTGAGCAAGTCCTTAAATCGCTCTTAAGTATCATATAGAGTCTCCGCTTCCAATTAAGCAAAACAAGAAATATCATTCCGAAGTTTAGCGGTCTTTGTAAGTGGGAAATACTTCTCCAAAAATTTTTCTACCAATTCATTCCAAGTTGCGATTGACTTTCGTAGTAGAGAGTTCAACCACTGTTTTGCTCTACCCCTCAAGGAGAAAGGGAATAGCTGCAGTCGGACGGCATCATCCGTGGCTCCGTTGATTTTAAAAGTATCACAAATCTCTAGAAAGCTAGAGATGTGGGCATTGGGATCTTCATCTTGGAGATCGTCAAATTGAACATATTGTTGCACCATCTGTATAATGTTAGGTACAATTTGGAAGTTGTTAGCTGCGACAGTTGGCCTTGCGATGCTAGATTCAACTCCAATAAGTGTAAGCCTTGAATAATCGGACATGGTCTGATTTACTTCATTCCCGTTGTTAGCCATGTGTGGTAGATCTTCCTGCTCTATGAATTAAGTGTTGGTTTCTTCACCTTCTTCCTTGATTTCAACGATTGACTCGTCGTCAATGGTCACCACACTTTGTCTAGGTTGTGATTTCAAATTTTGAAGGGCAGTTCTCTCAATTTCAGGATCAAGTTCTACCAAATCTTCCAGGTTACTTCGAGTCATGCACTGCAAGAGTAAGAAATATAGAATCAATTGCAACTCTAGCTAATGAAAATAAATAATGAAAACAAAAGAAAAAAAATGGTTAAAGTAATAAAGCAACTAGTGTTCTTAATATCAAAAATCCCCGGCAGCGGCGCCAAAAACTTGATATGAGACAAGTGTACCTATCAGTTTTAATATAGTGGATGTGAGTCCGAGTCGATCCCTTAGAGACTTAAAGTACTAATATTAACCTTAGCTTTATTATTTAACCGGAAAATTATGAAAGTTTGAATTAATTAAAAAATATTAAAATTAACAAACTACTTTAATTAAAAGACTTAATTAAGTAATTGAAAAAAAATAAAATAAAATCAAGAACGACTTCAAGAATGTAATAACGTATTTAGGAATTATTTCCCCTAGAGTTAATCATGTGATCGCTTAAAATATATTCAATTCAGTTTCTATTATTCTTAACCGGAGGGATTCACAACTAAAGTTAATACCTTTCTCAAGCATATTAACTCTAATCCTAAATTATTCATCGGAATCTCTTTACTTAGTAATATAATTTAGAATTGCACTAACGTATAATGAATTCCCATACAATTAATTAACTTTCCGGAAGAAACATGTATCTTATCTCTAAGTATACATCTAATTCTCTTCAATTATGTAAAGATCTAATTATACATGTAATTTCTCAATTAACATGCATAATATCATATATTAATATTCTAGAAATATCAATCAATAATTAACGACATAATTGAATCAAGCAAAAATAGAAACTTTATTAAAATTTCTAAATCAATCCAAGAATGACATGAAACCCTAGGTTCCATAATCCTAAATACTCAAATTCTAAGCTATCATAATGAATCTAAAAACAAGTTTCATCAATAATATAAAATAAAACATGGAAACCCTTTTTGATTGATGAATAATCTCTCTAATCTTGACTTAGTAATATAATTTATTCACCGGAATCTCTTCACTTAGTAATATAATTTAGAATTGCATTAACGTATAATGAATTCCCATACAATTAATTAACTTTCCGTAAGAAACATGTATCTTATCTCTAAGTATACATGTAATTCTCTTCAATTATGTAAAGATCTAATTATACATGTAATTTCTCTGTTAACATGCATAATATCATATATTGATATTCTAGAAATATCAATCAATAATTAACGACATAATTGAATCAAGTAAAAATAGAAACTTTATTGAAATTTCTAAATCAATCCAAGAATCACCTGAAACCCTAAGTTCCATAATCCTAAATACTCAAATTCTAAGCTATTATAATAAATCTAAAAACGAGTTTCATCAGTAATATAAAATAAAACATGGAAACCCCTTTTGATTGATGAACAATCTCTCTAATCTTGAAGATGATGTTGTTCCGCCTCTTTCTTGATGTTGTTCCGCCTCTTTCTTGATGTTGTTCCGCCTCTTTCTTAATATTGTTCCTTAAGTCTCTTTCTCTTCTCTTGTGTCTCTCCGTTTCTATAATGTCTCTCATGTCTTTTGAAACCCTAATATGTCCTTTTATAGTGTATCAAAAGGATTCTATTTTCATCCCTAGACACGACCTGGGACATGATCGTGTCCTTAGGTCGTATAACTTTCTACACTAAGGCAAAATTTTCTACATAACTTCAAAATTTTATAACTTCTTCATTTGAACTCCGATTTGAGTAAAATTTGATTCCTTTTCTTCGTTTTCGATCATAGAACGCATTCAATCCTTGAAATCAAAATTTTACTCAATTAAGTATCAATTTCTTTAAAGAAAACAAAAAAATGTGATGAAAATACTATAAAATCACCCTATGAAATATGTTTAAAATTAGAGTTATCACTTAAAGGATATGAAAAATGCATGTATATGAATTTGTGAATGAATGCTATGGCTTGTTAATTATATAATAATGTAAATTGTTGCGATAGTTTATACCTACAAGTGTATGGAATGAAATTGTCCGATCATCTTGAAAAATCGAATTAATGATCTATATGAGTAAGAAATAAGATGAATCATGTATTCCCCATAATTGCATTTGGATAACACTGACTGCCACTTTACACAAAAAATAGGAAGGGACTCATAGGAAGACGAACCTCCTACAGGATTGGGTACTAGATATGTCGTCATTTTTATTAAGTCTCTGTCTTGATCTAATGGGCTTATTAAGCCCCGAGAGATGCCAATCGTCAGCGAGGGCTGTGTCTTGTGGCTTTTGCTTAGGGCGTGTGTTTATAAATTACGGAGACCACTATACCACTAGACTTGGGATTTTGAAAGTATGATTTGTTATTCGATAAAGAAAGTATATACATATATAGTTTTGTTTTAGTTAAACACAATAGTGAAAATAAAATAAAACCCAAGGTTTAGAACTTAAATTTTTGTTTGGGTTGGTTAATTATCTCCAAACCTCGACTATAAGAGGCATAATTTTAGGTTATATGCAATTCTTAAGCCACTGTATGGGTTGTTTGACATGCTGATTGTTAATGCATTCATATGATCATACATCTAATAAATTTCTATCATGTAGTACTGATGAGGGTTTTTATCTCACTAAAGCCACTGTATGGGTTGTTTGACATGCTAATTGTTCATGCATTCATATGATCATACATCTAATAAATTTCTATCATGTAGTACTAATGAGCGTTTTTATCTCACTAAGCTTAAGCTTACATCTTAATAGATTTCTTTTGATGCAAGAAAACCACTTCTCTAATCCGAACCGAGGCATGCCTGTAGTAAGTCTCGTATAGAGACAGGTTAGAGCAATTAGGGAGCAAAGAGGAAATTTTGTAATAGTTTGGTAGATAACTAGTTATTTTTATATTTTTGTTTATAACATAGATTAAAATTTCTAATGCAGTTCCTTTATGAACTGCATTTGTTTGTAATATTTTTTTGGTATAGATCTTACGAGTCTACGCTTCTAGTTAATTTATACCATAGAAGCAATTTTAGTTAAATTGCTCTATATTACTTATCTATGGAGTTGATGGTAACATATAGTAGAAGAAGTCTTATGTGTCGTATGAAAGGCTTGTGATTGGTAAAGGGGTTGATAGTAGACCTTTGTGCGGTACACAGTATCCTATCATGACAATGATACTGTTGGGTCATGATAACATAAATTTAGGAGTTATTGGTTTTTGAGTTTTGGTTTCGCTTAATTTTGAGATTGTATGCAAAAATGGCAACTAAAACAAAACAGTTGGATATGATGTATTAGTTCGAAAGGCTAGTCCAAGGCTAAAATTGTCAGATTTTTAAATTAAATTTTATTATGATAAACTTTAAGATGTTAGGAGTCTTTAAGATTTGTTCACTTAGTTTGGAAGTCATATGAGGAGGTAGCAATTAAAACAAAACCAATTGTTAGAGAGGATAAATTAGAAGACAATTTTATAGATGTTAATTTAAGGTTTTGTTTCGTAGTCTTAATGGTTGGGTTTCCACATTAAAATTTAGGTCAATGAATTTTGATATGGTATTGACAGTTGAGAGGTAGAATCTCATCATTCTGAGTTTTGTATAAGTTTAAAAAATTTCTATAATTTTGGTCGACAAAGAATAATTGATAGCAAACAATGCAAAGATGTTCTAATGTAAGGGTTCATTCTAAGTCCTATCGGTTGGGTTTTAAGATGAAACTCGACTAGGGTAAACTTTAGGATATTATAAGAGTTGAGAACTACAAGCTTGATATTTCGATATTCTTGAAGTTATCGTAGTTTAAGGAAGTGAAGTCTTTTAATTTGGTTTTGATGATAATAAACATGTGATAAGTTATTAGTAATTTGTTTATGAAGTGTATAGATATATCATGATATAATATTCATTAATTCTAATAGAAACCATAATAGGAAAAAGGTTAAAATGTGTATAACAAAAGCAATAAGTGTGCAGGTCAACTTTAGAATAAAATCAGTTCAAGGAAAAAAATTAAGTTTGAAATTATGCTGATCAAAATGTATGTCAGAAAGTATATTAGCAAAATAATAAAACAGTACAGATTGTGTACAACATTGAGATCAGCAACTATTCCTAAGCTATTTTCTAAATAATTGATACAAGTTAAGTTGGAAAAATACGTAGAAGGCCTATCTCCATTTTATTGCCGCATTAGTATTGTATATCGAGTTTAGATAAAATTAAGAATTTTTATGAGGATTTATTAGATAAGTGCAAATTTTTGTAAGCTTTTTGAGATAAGGTTACAGCTTATTTTGTTAACAATAATTCAAGAACTCCAAGATACTTTATGAAAGAAAAGATTAGATAAGGAAGATTATTGTTTTCAAATTCAAAAAGATTTGAGCAGCATATTTTTAATGGATAGGGCATGATATTTGAATTCCTAATTGCAACATGAATGATAAGGATGAATTAGTTTTTTTTTTTTTTATGCTTTAATATTCAAAGCATTAGCTACAGGTATTGTTTTACAATTGGTATACTCATGAAAATCTTAGGAGATATTTTTTTTAATTATGTGAAGGTGTAGATTTTCCTTCTAAAGGAAGATATAAATTAATATTCAAGTATAGCCTTATGATAAGGAAAGTTTTAATCAGGTGGTTTACTATTTTTTGAAAAATTGAGGGGTATTGAATTTAGATTTGATTCAACAAGATATGTTCAAATTTATTCAAGCTTATCCATATTACAAGATATTTGATTTTCAAATTTTAAATCTCAACAGATTCTTGAAGCTTCTGGATTAATTTACAAGTTACAATAGTAAAGATAGATTAAGCTCTTTATGGAATATATCTAGACATAATAGCATTTGATTTCAAAATTTTCAAATGTTTGAATTCCTATTTTCATGGGATATTTCTCCAACAACAAAATTATTTGCATTTAAATAAAGATTCCTTGGAGAAAAATCTAGAATTAGCCATTTCTAGTTGTTACACTGCAGTTTATTTAATTTAAAGATGAAGCTATATAAGATACAGAGGAGTACACTGAAGATCAGAATTGAATTTCAAAAATTCTCTCATGCAGACTATTAGAAACTAAGCAAAAATAGTTTTCTTATTTCATTGTTATTGCATTGGTGCAAAAGTTGTAAAGAGCTATTTGATTGTGTTGGCTCATTTTCTTTATAAACATTATTGACATTGTAAAATGAGTATGTAAGGTTATAGAGTTATCTGAGTCTTGTGTTTAGCTTAAGAAGAGTTAATGAGTTAAGACAAAGAAGCGATTGAATATCCTTATAACCTTTTATTTTTTTTTATTAGTGAAAATATTAGACTAGTAGAATGACACAACTAAGGAAGACCAAGTCCCCAACAATGGAGTTGAAAGAGAGCAGAAGATAAAAGGCTGAAGCTCTATAAATCGATTGCCTGATTTTCTTTCTCTCTACTCTATTCATTTTTTTTATTTTTTATTATATGTATTGCACATAAAGTTACACAATCAATCTTCAACTACTTGTTCCGCCATTCAAGTTATTAAGACAAGAGTTGTTTTAAAAATTGAAAAAGTTTCAATACTACAAAAGATATCAATTTACATTCTCACTCCCCTCTCCTCTTGATATCTTATACAGGACCTACAACTATTACTACTAAATTCATTTAGTACATCTTAACTTCTTTTGGCCATATTTTGGACGTTTCTTATTAAAATTATGCAAATGAGTAGTCATTGCGAAGTTTATTTAATGAATTTTAGTTTTTGAGATCCAAATAGGCTTTATGTGCATGTAAGAGTACAACAATTTGAAATAGAATATGATAGAAGGGGCATTTGATTGAGGTATCCTTGTTTAATTCCTTCTTGCCATTCATCTTTTATTGTACCTCTTGGTTTTAACTTAATGAAAACTAACTTCTAGATACTCAAAATTAGACTAGTTTTCTCCTTTCGTTCTCAATACAATGTGTATATGAATGCAATTACCTAATCAATCTCACATGTTACATACTATCATAAGTTTAACTAGTGGTCTACATTTGTCAACTTAAGTTCCTATGCTTCTTATATATTGAATTGACCCACCATTCTCTCTTAATTCCATTCTTACTCTATACTTTGATTTTGGATTTAGATTTGTTTCAAGTCTTCTTAATATTTTCAAAAAAACACATTCCAAGGTTCAATTCATTACAACATCTACTTATTACTTCAATTTTGTGTTATTGACTTCTAATTTCATTCAAGCTCATAGAAGACTTTGAAATTCATTTAAATCTCTAAACATCAATCCTATTTTGTGTCACAAAAGGAAAGGTTAAATTGGTTTTGCTACCGGCCCCTTTTTTTTCTTGAAGGAAAATCATTATATAAGTGTTGTAAAGATACTATTTGGATAATGTGATGTTCGTAATGTCCAGAATTCATTGTAAATCATCTAAGGATCCTAATGCATGCATTATTGGATTTTCTATGGGGTGTAGATAATAGCATTCCATCATATCTTCATTTGTTACTAAGTAAATTGCACATATGAACGAAGGAAATTAAGCACCAATACATGGATCTACATGATAACTGGCTCAAACTCTACTCTAACCTACAAAATCACTATTGAGCATTATATATCTTGACATGAATGATTTGAAATTTGTACAAATAACAAGGAATTTGGAGGCACAAGGTTTGAATGAAACCCATTAACTAACCTTAAAGAGGAGCTAAGGACATAGAGAAGAAAGTTGGAAGATTTTTGAGATTTTCATAACCTAAAATATATTTGGATCTTCTTGTACATGGCATGTATAACAATAGAAGATACTAAAGTTGAGGCTTAAGAGAGATTTAATAGTCATTTTGGTTGTAGTTTGGAAGAAATTGAAGAAGATGATGAGGGTGAAGAGGGTCTTTATGCATTGGTAGAAGGGGAGAGAGATTTGGGAGTGATTTTTTATGCTTTTTCTCTCATCTTACATGAATTGGGTTTGCATTTGGAATTTTAGAGGATTTAGCTGAAATATTACAAATTTAATATTAATGTAATGTTACTTTAATGAATGAAATGCATGGGGAAGATGGAAAACTCCATATATGAAATTAGATTAACTAAAAGTAACATGGTAAAGAGAAATAATCCTTAGATTTTTTCATTGCAGTTTGAATATAGGAAAATACAAAAGCAAGGATTTGAGGGCTGTTAATTATTGATTTTAACGTTACAAACCATAGCTAAATGGTTATAGTGAATGATTTCATCGAAGATGAAGAATTTGAGAGTAAATATGAGATATCGAATGTAAACAAAAGTTTGAAGATGCAATTGGAGAAATCTACACTTGATTTTAAAGTCCCTTAAATATGGACAATTCACCTTAGTAACTGCAAATGTGCTTATGATGGTAATGATGTGCTTGTTACATAATGGTATGGATTGTTGAAGCATGTTTTGAGATAGAAATCCAATAGTTGAGAAGTTTCAAATAGTTATTAGGCCTACGGCATAATAATGATCGAGGTAATAGGTGTCATCCCTTCTACATTCTAGTCTTACTAACAGGCAGGAAATTTAAAATTACGACTTTTTAATTAAGATACAATTCGTCTTACTTCCGACCTCACTCGACATCTAAGGAACCACTCCCCACTTGGCCTCTAAGGAACCACTCCCTACTCGACCTAAAGTATATTATATATTGTTCCCTTTGTTGAATTCTTGAACACAGGAGTTAGAGGCTATATGTTGATAGTTAGTTTTCATCCACTTGACTTGATAAGCATTCATAGTTAGTTTTTGTCCATTTGGTTGCTGATAAGTAGAGAAATCGATATTCTTGGAATTACACCGAGTAACATAGATCCGTTCCTAAGTTGAATTCAAGTTACGATTATATTACATAACTACCTACTCTCCCTACATTTGAGGGAATGAGTCTAATCAAGAAAATTCTATGTATCCCGATAGTAATTCTAATAATTGTTACTTCGGATACGACACTCGCCTATAAATATGAGAAGGAAACACTATAAGAGACATCTAATAACTCTTGACCACTTACTTTACTTTCCTCATTCTTGTTTACTGACTTTGGTATTAGAGTAGCTATACTGGATTGGCCCTAGTACTAAGTTATTCTCTTTGCTTAGCTGGACATTCCTAATCACCAAAATCTGCTAACAACATTTAGCGCCATCTGTTTTTCCTCAACATACCCACATAGGGAAAACTAGGATGATTAAGAGTACAGGTGCTAGCACTTCCTCCTAGCACCTCCGGGGGGGGAGTAAGCATACTGATGAGTAACATCTGTCTAGACTCAAGTAACTTTGCCTCAATTTGGCCAATAAAAACTATGAATTAAACAAAAAAAAACATGAATAGATCTTGAACCTCCTTCATAGTAGTATTCACCCAAATCAAAACAAAGATCATGGCAATCACAATGCCAAGAACAGTAATGACTCAATTTATCCACCTAAAATGTTGAAAAAACAAGCTAAGGTTGTGATAGGACCTTTGACTCCTACACTTAAAAAAATTGACAAAGGCAAGCAACCGTAGCAGGTGTACCATGCTAGACCTTCGCATGTCAGTACCTTTGTTATAACAAGCAAGCAGTTCCAAATAAAGAAGAGCTCCTTCACTCTTGAGTTTTTAAAGGAAGTGATACCATGGCACATCAAGTTACCATAGTTTGAAACTTATAATGGGACGAAAGACCCCGAAGATCATTTGGAGTATTACCGCATGTTAGCCAAGTTAGATTTGATTGATGCAGTGACTTGTTAAGCTTTTCCCTAAACTTTGAGGAATACATCTAGTACATGGTTTAAACACTTAAAACCAAATATCATTTCTCGTTTTGATGAACTAGTGAAAATGTTTCTTCAACACTTCCTTAAAAGTAAGCTTCCTATCAACAATTCCTCAATCCTTAACATAATTAAACAAAGATCAAAGGAGTTAATTAGAGACTACTTAGCTAGGTTTATGGCTAAGATGGTTCAAATCCTAGAATTAGATATGAGTGTAGCCCTTAACATCGTAATTAATAGAGTTAAGCCCTATGGAAACTATTTCAAGTTTTTCACAAAGCATAAGCTGAGAACTTTTGCCTAGTTCAAGGCCAAGGCCACCTCCTACATTCGTTAGGAGGATAACATAAAGGCCTAGCTAGAAGCCGATTAGAATGGAGGAGATAAGAAAAATGATAGGAAGAGAAGTGTAAAGGAAAGGCTCAATACAGATGACGATTAAAGTTCGAATGGCAAGAGAAAGAGGCCAAAGATCCCAATGTCTTCATCCTACATGTACGTCAATCATCCAATTTTGAACATATTGATGGAGGTACATGGATAGAAAGGCATTTTGTAGTAGCCAAAAAGAATGAGAGGAAATCCTTTAAGGAGAAATTCCAATAAGTATTGGAATTTCCACCGCAACAAAGGTCATAATACAAATGAGTGCATCTAACTCAAGAATGCGATAGAGGATGTGATTCAATGTGGGCATTTGCAAAAGTTCTTAATGCATGATGCCAAGAATATTGAGAGACCATCTTAGAGGAGACATGAAGGACAGGAGAATAACACTCGACTAGCTGTTGTGGGGAGAGATGCAAGGGATGTGAATTTTAGTAAAGCACCCAATGAGGTAATCAATACTATTTTCGATGGACTTATCCTAAGCCAGTGGAGCTCTTTGAGCCTAACTAACACAAAAAATTATGTTTGCAACATCTAAGGCAAGAAGGTCAAGATCGACAAAACAATCTCTTTCATAAAGGAAGACTTTAAGGGCATCTAGAGGCCGCATGATGATCCACTCGTTATCAATACTGGAGTTGCCAACTTTGAAGTTATGAAAATTCTTGTTGACATAGGAAGTTTAACAAATATCATTTTCCAGCATACTTTTAACCAAATGAGACATAAGAACAAAGCACAACTAAGATCTTATAAATATGATTTGTATGCCTTCAACAATCAATCTATCCGAGTAGCCAAAGTAATTTCTTTACTGATCTAGATCAAAGACTGTATGTCACAGAGGATAAAGTGGACTTCCTTGTCATCAAGTATTGGTCCTTATATAATAAGATCGTAAGATAGTCGTGTCAACATCTATTTGACATTATCGCTTCAACTATATATCTTAAGGCCAAATTCCCTACTCCTACGGGAGTCAGTATATGCAAAGGGGATCATCAATTGACAAGGTCCTTATAAATAAGGGCTTTAAGATGAGATAAGGTATTTTCAAGTAGAAAGTTGTCCGGAAGGTAAGTCAGTCGACATAGAAAATACCAAGAATGATATTAAGGAAATTTCTTTAGGAAATGACCTTGCATAAATAATGAAGATAAGGAAACCCTTGTCGGCAAAAATTTGGCAAAGTTTAATCAAATTCTTAGGAGCCAATGCTAACGTGTTTACATGATCCCCTTCGGATATGCCAAGAATCCTGAGAGAAGTTATGGTACACAAGCTCTACATTAATTTGAGTGCGAAGGTAATCTAACAAAAGAAAAGGCATTTCACACAAAGAGATAGGCAGTAATAAAAGAAGAAGTCTAGAAGTTATTGAAGGCAGGATTTATTTAACAGCCTTATCCAACCTAATTAGCCAATTGTGTACTATTCAAGAAGTCTAATGACAAGTGGCAAATGTGCAGAGATTTCACGAATCTCAATAAAGCCTATCCTAAGGATTATTTTCCACTACCAAAAATCGATCAGATGATAGATTCGATCGCTGGACATGCATTACTTTCTTTTATGGATGCATTCTTGGGTTACAACCAAATCAAGATAGATAAGGAGGATGAAGTCTACTCATCATTTGTTACCAATTTTGGAACGTATTATTACACAATGATACCCTTTTGGTTGAAAAATGTTGGTACAACTTACTAGAGACTTATTACCAAGATGTTTAAACCCCAAATACATAGGAACATCGAAGTATATATTAATGACATAATTGTGAAGAGCATAATAGAGGATTAGCATCTTACTGACCTCGAAGAGACATTTGTTACTCTAAGGAGATACCACATGAAGTAGAAGTACATCTTTAATACAACTTCGAGAAAGTTTCTTAAGTACATGGTCACTTAGTACGGCATTGAAGCCAACCCAAGAAAGATTAAGGCAATAATAAATATGAAATCCCCTCATATGGTTAAGAAAGTATAAAAACTTACTAAGCAAATAGTTGCCCTCAGTAGATTTGTGTTGAGAAGTGTGGACAAGTTCACAGAATTCTTTAAAATCTTAAAGAATCCAAAAGAGTTCGAATGGTTCAATGATTGTAAAAGAGCTTTTAATGATCTCAAAGAATTTGTTGCATCACCCTCAATACTTTCAACTCCCATATCTGGAGAGACTTTATATTTGTACATATCAGTCAACTGTTAAGCCTTTTCTTCTGTATTAGTTTGAATTGATGGTAAAGAGCATCAACCCATTTACTACGTAACTCATGTCTTACAAGGGCCGAAGCATTAATACATGAAAATTAAGAAATTTGTTCTAGTAGTAGTTCTCTCAACAAGAAAGTTAAAGCCATATTTTGAGGCTTACTAAATCATAGTGCACACTGATCAGCCATTGTGGCAGGCATTGCAATGGCTAAACTCCTCCAAGAGGATGATGAAGTATACCTTAGAGCTAAGTGCCTACGGTATATAGTACAAACCCAAAACAACACTAAAAGCTTAAGTATTAGCAAATTTTGTGGTTAAGTTCACTGGTAAGGAAGATAGTATGGAGATTGTTAAGAAACCCATATAGTACCTTTATGTTGATGGTTCTTCCATGAGAGGAGGAAGTAGTGCAAGCTTTGTTCTTGAAGGCCCCTACATTATCAAAGTTAATTATGCTTTAAAATTTGGATTCCTAACCAATAACAATGAAGCAGAGTATGAAGCTTTGATTGCCAATTTGAAACTAGCAAAAGAGATTAGTGTCAAGAAACTAGAAGTGATCTCTAATTCACAATTGGTGGTGAATTAAGTCATAGGAAGCTATGTAGCAAGAGAAGAAGAAACAAATAAGTACCTATTGATGGTACAAATGCTCACAAAAAAATTTCAATCCTTTTCAATCCATAAGATTCCGATAAGTAAGAACATTGTTGCCGATAAGGCATCAAAATTAGCTAATATGGCATTCCCCGACTTTAGTGACAAACTTTTTGTCAAATTTCTTCTACATAAAAGTTTATCTACTCTTTCGCAAAGTTATGAATTAGCACCTTGCTTGAAAGAAGAATCTTAGACAGATCCCTTAGTAGATTATTTGAGAGATGATACTCTCCTTAATGATAATAAAAGAGCAAGAAGATAGTTTACCAAGCCATGAATTACACGCTAATTGATGGTCAGCTATATAAACGCGATATATCACAACCTTATCTTTAATGTCTTCCTCCAAGAAATGCTTAGAGGGTGTTATTCGAACTACATGGTGGCATATGTAGTATCCACGTAAAAGCATAGATACTATATGTCCGAGCGCTACAACTTGATTATTATTGGCTCACCAAAAGAGAAGATGTAAAAGAAGCTATTTGGTACTATCTACAATGTCAGAAGCACGAGTCATTAAGTCATGTACTTGCAAATGAACTATGTAGCCTATCCAATCCTTCGCCTTTTGCCCAGTAGGGGTTAGATATTCTTGAAATCTATTGCCTAGTGACAATTTGTCATTGCTGTGGTGGATTACTTTACCAAATGGGAAGAAGTTGAGGCAATGACAACAATCATTGAGTAGAAAGTAGAAGCATTTGTATTCAATTCTATAAAATCAAGATTTGAAGTTCCTTACATGATAATCATGGATAATGGCCTACAGTTTGACAAAAATAAGTTCCAAGCATTTTGTAAGAAGTATGCCATTCACTTGAACTATATGTAGCAACATACCCTTAGATGAATGGATAAGTTGAAGCCATAAACAAGATCATCTTGCACAACCTAAAGAGGAACATAGATTAAGTTAAAGGAAGATGAGCTGATGAACTACTGAATGTCTTATGGGGGTACCGAACCACCCATAAAACTATAACAAGGGAGACTCTCTTCAAGTTAGCATATGGTACAGAGGCATTTTTGCTGATTGAGTTAGATCTACCTAATTTGCAAGCATAGAACTTCAATGTGAGGGTTAATTAAGTTGGATTAATGGCAAATTTGGACACCATTGATGATATTAGAGATATTACAAGAACTGGGTTTGTGGCACACTAGCATAGAGCGGTTAGGTATTACAATAAAAAAGCAAAGCACAAGGTTTTTCAACTTAGAGATTTAGTTTGTTGAAAGGCGAAAGCAACTAGTGTGCGAGAGGATTAAGGAAAGCTCGAATATGAATTAGGTAGATACTATCAAGATCCAAGAAGTCATTAATGAGGGGGCCTATTGATTAGAGAGGTTGGATGGATCAATCATCCTTTAGTATGAAGTGCCAAGAATTTAAAATTCTATTTCAATTGATTGTCTGGATGATGTTCATCTCCATTTGTTTGTAAGGAAACCACCTACTTGCTTATAAGATGACAACCTACTTGTTTATGAGAATTAATATTTAAAGTCTTATTATGTTTCTTGATCTTTTTATGACTGCCGAGTTAACGAGTTCTAGATGTACAGCTAATGAACTGATGTAAGTTTTAGCCTATCATGATTAATGAACTATAGATTAATCCTATAGCTGAGTAATGCGGTTAGTCTATGTCTCAAATGGCTTATGGACAATGTCTATAAAAGACGTAAGGTATATGAAATAAAACATATTGAAAAATATTTAGCGTAGGAAATAAAACACATATATTATACGCGTCGAAAAACACATAGGGCATGAAATAAAACGTAATCAAAACATAAAGTTATATGAAAAGAACTATTCATTCATTAATGTATTAATACAAATATTTAGCCTATTTTTAATACAAGGACAATTTTACAGCCTATTCTCAAATTGAGCAGAAGTAATTTTTGGATCAAAGGCTAGGGCTTTTTCTGAGCAAACTTCTTTCTTGACACTTAGGGTCTCATAGCAAGTTGATTTCTCTTTGTGCTCATAAGGGATTTCTTTTAATAGAAGTTCTTTGTCTTTCCCTAAATCCTCAACATGAGATTCATTGTTACCCTTCATAACCATCTCAGAGCCTGATTCATCGTCATCGGCCTCATCATAACTGCTGACTTTGTCGTCAACATCAGGGAAATCAAGGCAAGAAAGATCGTAATCAATGTGAAGCTTCAAGATCTCCCCTCTCGCCGATTAAACCCCCTCTAACAACTTCTTTCGTATAAGTCTCTCATACTGCTAACTAGGAGTGACTATGTTGAGTGCCTCTTTAACAGGGGGTCCTCTTTTCACAGCCTCCTCAAACTGGACAACATGACTTTTTAACTTCGCGTTGTCAATTTCCAACCCTTTGATTTGCACTCTGAGCCTATCCTCTTCATTACTTATAATGCCAAGAGTTTAACCCAGCCCTTAATACTCTTCTTTCTTTTTCTAAAGCTCCTCCTTTAAGCCTTCAAACTCCTTATATTGCTCTTCAACCTTGGCCTTCAAGCTCGAGACTTCATCCACAGCCAAGGTATGAGCCAACTTTTCAGTAGCTAGCCAGTGAGTTCCTTTCTCAATCTCTTATTAGCACTCAGCGCAGCTTCCACCATCAACAATGATCCTTCAGTGGCAGTAGTAACTTTGGCCTCACTATAAGGTTAGGTCTCTTGACCACCCTTCCTCGGCTCAACAACAGGTTGAATATCCTAAACTAAAGGTATTAGGACTCAAAAGGGGCCTAGTAGGATTACCTTAAATTTCTACAACACGTATATACCCATGATATAAAAACCACCTTATAAGTTAGAAATTGTAAGACTCTAAATAATTAATTACTAAGGATATTGAATTGTTAAGTAATTAACATATTATAGGATATAAATAATTATAGATATCTAATATTCCACAGTTCCTCAGAACTACAGAAAATTGGTATCCCTTACCAAATAATAAGACAGGATATACCAACATTAAAAAATTGCAAGAAAAATTAAATAATATTAAATTCTAATATATAAATATTTTCTACAAAAGATGTTTATGTATCACCTATAAAGATCTTAGCTAATTCTAATACTAATATACATATCTTCATCTCACATTTAGCACTCGAGATTTATTTCAATCCCATCGTAAGTAAACCTGCAAAAGAAACTAAGGAGGAATGACCATAAAATAGCTCAATGAGTTCGTCCCTCACCGTTACCATTCAAGTAAGTTATCATACAGTATTATCACACGTGCAAGCAAGCTATCTACATACAAAATGAATGCAACTATGATGAATGCAGACAACATATCCATAGGAGTCCGGAACTATGAATGGTGTAGAATTACATTGCCTACACTTTGATTATCCCCTATACTTACCTGCATAAGGTACCTTAACTTATCCGCATGAGGCTGCCTAGAGGTACCATCCCTCTAGGCAATACTTGACTATTACCCTAGTCGAGAAAAGAGTTCCAATCTAAATAAATGAATCCTAAACTAGAAATATCCACCATCCAAGGCCCCTTAACCATAAACATGCAAGTCCTCTCATAACCAAAATTATCTAAGGCCTTACAGATAAAATAAAGTGAGTCCTCTCGCTATCAATTGGAGGTCTCATGCTAGCTTTGCCTTAACACTAAAATATTATTTATGGCTCTACGAGCCCTTATAGAGATCATACAAAAATATGCTTAAGAATAGAAAAGCTTTTTTCTAAAAACACTTTTACCAAAATTTTTGCAAAGTTAACACTCTCCATTCATACCTTTACCGGGTCATAGATATACGACAAGTATAATTAGTTATTTTGGTCTAATACTTATATTTATCAATTTAAAAAAGTGATCACACAAATAATAGTAAACAAGCAAAGCAGTCATTTAGACATACAAGCAACAGCAAGCAGCAAAACCTCATATAAGTAATACATACAAGCAAGTAGTAGGTCATTAGAACTCCTTCACTTAGATTATTACTCATTCTCCAAGCCTTTAGGGTTTCCAAAACTTGATATCGAAATACCTAAAAGATAATAAAACTTATAAATATCTTGAGACACAAATTCCTTAGTTAACTAAAAAGTTATTGTAGTTTGTCTAGTTTCTCAATATAGCCTAATTATGGCATGTATAAGGTATATCATATTTTAGTAGGATCAATAGTAATCATATTTATATATTTGTAAGTTATGATACTTCATGTATTTAGTTATTTATTTCTCCTTATTATTAGCTTACGGGTTTATTACTTGGTTATCTTACTTATTCTATTCAGTTTTATCTTATATCTTTAGTTACGTATAACTTTTTCATTTTATCTTTGATATTTACAAACTTATAGTCATTTGTTATTGTTTTCGGACGTACGTTTACATGGTGATGTCCGTTTTGAATGTTAAGACCCATGTTTTATGATATGGACTAAACTTATTGAAATTATAACTTATTGAAGCTTAATTATTCTTATTGCTTATGTTTATATCCTATTTCAGTATTTAATGATTTAATTAGCCATTAGATTCTTATACTTAGGGAATTTTACATTGGTATTACTAATTCATGTATTTAATTAAGTTTAATTCAATTTAAGAAGTATATTATGATTTAAAGGATCTTCGACTCCTAAGTACATGTATACATATATATGTTATATTCTTATGTAATCTTATAATTTATTATTTTATAAGCTTATACTTACATCATCACTTATATCATCGTTTGCTTATGTCATGGCTTATATCATCATTTGATTATGTCATTACTTACATCATTATTTATTATATATATATATATATATATCCTTATTTATTCATATACTTTACACATATGTTAGATATATATATATATATATTTATATTCCTAACATACTAGTATGTATACTTATATAGACATATGGTGACATACATATTTTTATATGTATTTTTGTATACCTAAAATTTCCTCTTAAGAAAACTTCACAAATTTCATATTTTTACATTTTAAGGGTATATTTAGTAAGGTATATGCATGTATAACTAGTATATACCTCATTTTAGGTTATGTACATAATGGTTATTCATGTATAAGATTTCCCATATATATATTTATCAAGTATACTTTTATATACACATATTTAAGCATATATACATTTGTTCTTCTTTCCATTTAACTAAGGATTTATACACTTATACTATAGGTTTCACTAAAACCCTAATATGCACACTCCATATATACTCACTTAATATATGTACATGGGTATTTCTACACTCTAAATATAAATATGGGGCTTTCTACTACCAACAACACATATGGATATATCACATAAGCTTACCACACTAATTTAGCCTATTTATCTAACAACTAAATAAGTTAAGAAATTACACAACAATATACCTTTCTCTTGCTTGTTATATGAAAAGAAGCTAGTATATATGTGTTATTGGTTTATGTTTGTAGGTAAAGTTATGAAAGTGAAATTGGAAGAGTTAAAAGAGACAAACCAAAAGGAGAATCTCATGGTTTTGAGGAGGGAGGAAGAACTTTGTTTTGTTTTGTTTATATGTTAAAAAGATGAAAACAAATGGGTCTAAGGGATGGGGAAGTTGATGGTAAGGATAAGAAAAAAAAGAAAGAAAGAAAAGCACATGTGATAATTGAATAGAAAAATCATGAAAGTGGAAAAAAACTCTAGATGACAATGACATTTGTTAACTTTTCAACATATTGATTTAGACAACTTTTGACTTAGTCAACTTTTGACTTGGTCAACTCTTTGAAATTAAGTGAAATTGGTGTGTACATAATGAGGTAATTAAGGAAAATTAGGAGAAAAAGTAAGGAAATGAAAAGAAATAAGGAGTTTAGTGAAAGGATTAATAAAAATTAGGTAATGAAATCATCTTTTAGGTTTTTTTTTATCCTATACACATCATTAGTAGGCTACTTAATGTAATTATCATGAAATATATCATTTAGGGTACTAATACCGACTATATGTAACATAAGCATCAACTAAATACTTAACTCCTTATAATATTAATCTAGTTGTATACTTAAAAGATGAATGTGATATATGATGCAATATCCTAGTTTCTAAACAATTACTTTGGTATTACAAATATTTGTGAATGATTAAATGTTACTTTTAATCTTTTACTAATGATTTAGTATAATACTAAGATTATATTATCAATTAAGGTTTTAGGGTAAATTTTGGTGAATTAGTGTTTTTATATCTTTAAAGTAATAGTTTTAGAGTTTTTATTACTTTTGGGTACAATCTTTAGTGTTTTTACACATTTAGGATTTAATATATTTATATGTGATTAAGTCTTCGGTTGTTATCTTAGGATTATGATGAGGTTTAAGGTTAACTTTTGTAGTTACATATACTTGAGGTTTTAAGGTCTTCGTATGCGATTAGAACTTCAATTGATAATTTAAGGTTTTTCATATTCCCTTTAGGTTTTGAGTTGAGATTTTAATCGTTTAAATCTCACTAGTTCTATTGACTTCAAGAAATCATCTACAATTTAGGCGTTTAATTCTATATTTAAAAAGCTAGATTTGTGGGGTTTACAAATGGATCCCCAAAATAAGCAACCTTAACCGTTATAGGCTTCTCACTTACCTTCCACTTCTCGGCTGGTTAGGAGACTTTCTTTTGTGTTGCTACTTACTTTGTTGTATCCTCCTTCGCCACTTTCTTCATAGTAGCCCACTGAGTGGTAGTAGCTATGATGGCCACTCGCTTGTCAAACTTTGACTTTTTAGCTTTAGCTTGAACTAGTTACTTGGTAGGATTTACCTCACTAGCACCCTTATCTACAATATGAAGTAAACACATTAATATTAATGTAAGGAAAAAGAATGAAGTTACATTATCTTTGCCGAGCAATGCTTAAAGGCAACAATTCTCCCCTCAAGTCACCAAAACAGCTTTCCTCTTGTAGTTGTACTTAGCATGGTGGAAATTCATTAGCATACCTTCCTTTTTGAAAACAATTAGCTCTTTACTTTCATAAAGCCTAATAATTCTCTCAGCATCCTAAAAGAATATTTTGTTCCTCCTCCTCTCTTAAACTTTCTTTGCCACTGTAGCATCATTTAACATTGACTCTATATCCTTTGTGTGGATTAGTTCAGTTTATTGAGTCTAGAAATCTAACTCCTTGTCCAACACTATTAACATGAATTTGTCCTGCCACTTATGAATCTTGGACTCTAACCCATCCATAAACTTACGTTCGTGCCTCGTAATGGCAAAGTACCAACTGTTAGGTTGCCTTCTAATTTTGAAGAAATACCAGAACAGTTGAGGTATAGCCCTAACTTTGACTTCTTCACAGACTATCTCGAAAGCCTCCAAAAGCCAATATGTGTTTGGTAAGAACATACTTAGTACGATTTGAAAGTAGTTGAAGAAGCCCTTCATAAATGTTGTGAAAGGGAAATGCAGCCTAAAATCCAGATATTTTAGATATATGTGAAATTCGCACTCTCTTGAGAAATATACCCTTTCCTCCTCTCTTGGTCTCCTAAGACTCTACGATCTAAGAAGGTCTTGCTAATATTAGTTATATTTTGTAACAAGGACCCTATTGGCAGCATTAGCAATTCTATTTGGAAAGTCACAGAAGTAAGCTATATTGTTGTATAGATATTTCGCCGAAGATCTCCCTTCTTTGTGTTCGGGATAATTGTCTACTATAAGAGTGTTAATCTAAGTGAGTTTATCCCACCTTTCCTTAATATTGTCAACCGAGCTACTAGAAGAAAATGCTGCTTTGCTCCCCTTTAGGGGAGGGGGGTGGTAGAAGTAGTGTCAAACTCGATTGCTTTTGAATTCAAAAAGATGAGTCAATAAATTACATTATGAATCATACCTGAGTGATTATAGAGAATGATGTCACAAAATTTGAAGAATTCGAGAATAAAGATGAGATATCAAAAGAAAACAAAAGTTTAAAGATCCAATTCGAGAAACCTACATTTGATTTTAAAGTCCCTTAAATATGGACAATTTACGTTCATAACTACAAATGTGTTTCTGATGGAAATGATGTACTTGTCAAAAAATGGCATGGATTGTTAACTTGTGTTTCAAGACAGAAATCCAATAGTTGACAAGTCTCTAATAGTTATTAAGCCTATGGTGTAATAATGACCAAGGTGACAACTATCATCCCCTTTACTTTTTAGTCCCTTTGACAGGCAAGAAATTCAAAATTACGACTTTTTGATTGAGATGTTACTCCCTTTGTCAAATTCTCGAACACGAAAGTTAGGAGACAAATGTTGATAGTTTTTTTTTTTTTTTTTGTCCACTCAGCTCGATAAGTGTTGATGATCAAAGTTTCACTTACTTATCCATTCAGTTGCTAGCAAGCTATGAAATCAACATTCTTGACATCACGTCGAGTAACACAAATCTGTTCCTAATTTAGATTCAATTTCATGGTATGAATAGTTATTACAAGTACGGTTATATTACATAACTTCTTGCTTTCCCAACATTTGAGAGAATGTGTCTAATCAAGAAACTTCCTGATGTTCTAATTGTTATTTCGATAACTGCTAATTCAAACATGACACTCACTTATAAATATAGGAAGAAAACATAATAAGAGATATCTGATAACTCTTGATCACTCACTTTACTTTTCTCATTCCTATTTACCAATTTAGGCATTAGAGTGGTCATACCGGACTGACCCCGGTACCAAGTGACTCTCTTTTCTTTGCAAGACATTCCTAATCACCAAAATCCACCACCAACAGATTTGGGGCCTACTAGTTATTGATTTTAAAAGGTTTTCAAAGAGGGAATTTTGTTTCTTAACACTAAGATATAGTTATTGGTTCAAATATTACATAGTTATATTTGGCAACAGCTTACACATTTATCAACTTTAATTTTTGTTCTCTAACTAAAATAGTAGTTTATATTTTACATTGTACAACTATAATTATTTGTTTAATAAATATTTATCGGGTTACATAATCTAATATTTATGCTTATAGGTAAGTGCCATCCAATTGTCTAGTAGGCCCAGTTTTCTTGATTTCATCAAGCACATAAATTTTCCTTAGTTTGTGTAATTGTGAAAACCTAAAAATTACTTGATTCTATAACTAAGGATAAACCATCAAGTTATTATATTTGTGACCTAAAGCTTCTTAATACACTTAAACTTACAAGCTGTCGAGCATTTACCATCAATACTTCATCATTCGTAAACGGATTCCTATAGTTTGATTATCTTCTCGATTCGAAATCATAGAAGAATTTAGGGCATAGATATAAGGTTTCCATTTCATTTCTCCCCTATTTTCCATTCTTCCTACTTTTCTAAAACTCAAAATAACTAATCCCCAACTATGTCATAGCACTTTTCTCTTCAAACAAATATGCCCAACCTTTCGGGTTTTACATCATGTTTTTTAAGTGAAAAAAAAAATCAAGTTTTTTAATTATTTGATTCTATGTAAGGCATAAGTATCAAACGAAAATTATTGAATCCATCAAGTAATCCAAAAGAACATTTAAAAAAAAATGCATTTCTAAAATTTTGCAATTTTTTTTTTTATTTTTCTTATCAAAACTAAAACACAAAAGTAAGCAACATTTTGCTATACTTTCCATTCATAAAGCAAGATAATCCAGTAATGGGATTTTAATCCCTAGGAGTCGGGAAACCTATTCTAGGAGGTCGTGGTTGAAATTGCAAGCAATTTTGGAGAGATAAACGTTGGGTTCATGAGTATGGGCTTATAGAGAGAGAAACTTATGACTTCTCTTATTAGGTGTTTGCAATTTTTTGGCTGAAATTGAGAGTTCCATTATAATATATGTATTGAAGGGAAAATTAACCTTAACTTGGTGTATTCTTGCAAAGATATAACCTCAATAGTTGTTTGAAATATGGCTTTTTTGAACTTGGGAATCTGGAATGCAATTGAAAAGAGGAAGAAGATTTGAAGGTTACTCACAACGTCTTTACGTGATCAGTGGTTTTAGATTTGAACCTTCCTCCACACTGTTGGAAGATCTAGTCCTAATCCAATTGACCATTTCATTTTTTAAGCATTATTAAGATAACTGAATTCTATTTAAGCTACTAATAAAATTTGGGCAGGTTTTTAAACACAAAATCGAATTTAAGCCAAAAGTCGTTTAGGCTCAACAATTCTTAAGAAATTCATTTATGTCCCATACAAGTAACGCGTCTAGTGCACATATGAAAAAAAAAAAAATCCAATTTCCAAATTAAGTCAATTTGACAGAATTCTAAGCTCTGACTCATGTTGACTTTTATATAAATGATCAATTGTTCAACCCAGGTACCGTTTGTAGCCATGAGTCCCTAAATTTAATCTCGTCTTATGTTTTTAAGAACGAATAACTTGGACTGGGCCCAAAAATATTAATTTTAATGAAAGTCAGTTGTTTTTTTATGGAAAACTTAAATTCTATCTAATCCATATGCATATTTCAAACTCGGAAAATCAATTTTGACCCTAAAAGTAATTCACCTGTTGAGAAAGATATTTTGACCCTAAAAGACTCTTTTTTCCCAAATATGTTGTGTTTCCAATTTTTTATTCTTTTATTTTGCTTCTCTTGATTTCCTTACCATTTGGTTTATCCTTTTCTTATCTTTTTATTTTTTATTTCTTCTTCACTTTTTGTACTTTGACTAAAGAAAAATTAAGAATGAAATTAGGGTTGTTCACAATTGCCCCTATTTATGGTGAATTTTATTGTATACTTTACACAAATACAAAAGAGGCTTCCTATTTTTCCCTAATTTGGGTTTGATTTTCGGTCAATTGACGATTTTTCTAATGAGCTGTGGAAGCTGTCAGGGATGGAGAAAATTTGCCATAATGGTTGACTTTTCCTAAAAGGGTCATGGAAGCTGTCTTGGATGGATAGAGTTCCCTAGTTCATCGAAGCTTGTCTTAGGGGTTGTCTTGGATGGATGAAGCTCCCTGGTTGGTATTGGATGGACAAAGCTTGCTTAGGGGAATATTGAATGGATAGAGTTTTCCTTGTTCATCTTAAATGGGCAAGCAATTCCATGAATAACAATTTTGAGTTTTGACAACTTTACATTCTAAGCACTAGGGCTATTGAAATTCCTAGGCTTTATAGAGATGCCAAATGACTAGCAACTTAGATTTATGGATGGTGCCTTTTCTTTTTCTTTTTCCGTTTTGAATGTGTACTAGGGTAGATGAGGGACTTAGACTTAGTTTTGGGTGCTAGAATATCTATCAAGCCCAAACTTGGACTTTTGGGTGCTACCCTATCCATCGATATTAGACTTGGGATTTTTTGGTGCTAGATTATCTATGGAGTCTGACTTAGGTATTTGGTTGCTAAATTACCTATCAAGCCTAAACATCGATTTTTGGTTCATAAACTATTTATTGAGCATAGATTTGGTTTTTCAGGTGTTGAGTATTTATTGAGTCATTGTGCATTTGGTAGTCATTACACGTCTTCTATAGTTTGTAAGCATGTTTTGAACCTTAGAATTGAGATAAGGACACATGGCAGAGTTGTTACATCTTAGATTATGTTATGTGACAAGTGTAAGGAAAAACAATGGTGTAAATGATACTTTCAGAGCAAGTCTGCGAGAGAATAAACTTTTAAATATTGGAGCTAGGACATAATAAAAGCCTTTTGTTGAGACGTATGCTGCCAGTTCAAGCATTATGTTGAAAACTTGGATGCCTTGCTGACTAGTGTGGCAACATTTTGTAATCCGCTAGTACTTATCAACTGTCATTAATATTGCTTCTACCAAAACAAAGAAATCATTAGTTTTGGTGCAAAATCCTGAAGGGGGTTGTGTCGACAATAGAAACACGGTGGTGCTAGGATATAATGTGATACTGAGGTGAGTGACTTTAAGCTATAGGCAGACATTCTTAATTTTAATGCTCAGACTCCGTTTTAGATTTGTGGCTGGACGATCTCTTCATTAAATTAGTTAACTATTGGATAATATGAGGGTGAGCTCACTTCATGAATTGAACACAATGTCATGTTCTCCTAAAGGTAAAGATCGTGTAAGAAAAGTAACAGTGAGTGCGGAGTCGCAAGAATGAGAGAATTGCATCTTAATGCATTTTGGGATAGAATTGAAACAATTTTAAAGAATGATTTTGAATCAGAGATACAACCTACAAATTTAAATGTGCCTACGTGTCAAAATGCTGTTTTTAAGATGTTGTATGACAATAGAGAAAATATACCAACTTTTACGGAGGTTGATTTTATCAATTTACAAAATCAAATTGAGAATCAAACTATGGAGTTTGATGAAATTAAAAATCTCTGGCTGTTTATTTCAGGTTTTGGGCTGGGCATTCAGTGATATTTCATATTAAAATGGCCTACTCTAAGCAATCAATTTAATTTAAATATTTTGTCCTGTACCTCAATTAATATTTTATATTAAAATGGTTAAAGAGATAAGCATATTGGGCCGAGCTAATATAAATGAAAACTGTTGTGAAAGAGCCGACGAGATCCTTATCAAGTATTCATACGGTGTCCGTCTTCATGCACTAAATGATGGATGCAAATTTTCTTAGCGATTACTTCGGGGGAAGAATATAAAAATATTAATAGCATTTCACGACCTTTGCAATCAATTTATTCGTGTTTCGCTTCTTTTTAAACAAACCCATTATCTGGATTCTTTTATCTAATGCAATTTTCAATTACTTTATTAAAATCTAATATGACATGTATACTATCCAAAAGAAAAAAAAAAAAGAAGAAATTGCCCATGACCCCATAAAACCTTCAATCAAATACTCCCAATTTCCCTCTTTTCATATCAGAAGTATAGGTGATAAAGGCATAAGTTTTTTTCCTTTTGCTTTTTGGTTTTGTTTTATTCTTTTCCTTTGTGTGTGTGTGTGTATGTGTTGGGCGGAGGGAGTTTTGCAATAACAATTTTTGTTTCATTATTTGGGTCTTGTAATTTCTGCGTGTGATTTGAGAGCTTTTTAAGTAATGTAAAAGAGCAGTTGATGATTGCATTATAGAGAAGAACATAGGTCATAATCTTATTAATAGAAAAAAACATTGCTAAGTTGATTGCAGCAGCATTAAAATGCAGGCTATACTTTTATAATTTTCCTTACTTGTTCTTGTTTCTCTTTCCACAAAGTATCGAGTACCACATGAAAACGGGAAAAAAAAAAAAGAAAAAAAAAACGAAAAAAGCATTTGTATTACTTAATTACTATATGTAATAACATATATTTTACCGTTGTACAATGTATATAGCTATCGAAATGTAAATATTTCCTTTTTTAAGGAATACTCAAAGCCTGTTTTAGCACAATATATATGTATTTTCTTCTAAGCAGGTAATCAACATTTCAAATGTGAAAGCTGTCTTATTTTTATTTCCCGCTAACGGGTCCGTTGTTCCTTTTGGATGGCTTGGCTAAACCATGGAATCCAAATCGGCAACAGTAATGTCGTACGTAAATAGCAAGGAGACCAATGTCAAATGTAGCATTTGGCTTAACACTGCAATCAGGGAATCCATGTCGACGGAGTAATTGAATTTGTAAATGACGATGAGACAGAGGTCAAACGTGTCCTTATGCAGGCCTTTCATTTAAGTACTATATATATGTAGCTCTTGCTCGTGCTTCTTATCTTGAGTTATCAACGACAAAATTTATAAATTAGCAGCAAGGATGATGGACAGTGATCAAGAGAAGCTTCAGTCCCTTGGCTACTTTGGCATCTTCAAGGAATCCTTCAAAGTCATATTCTCATGGAAAAAAATCTTCACCCAAATCACTCTTTCCCTAATCCTTCCTCTTGCATTCATTCACCTGTTTCAAATCCAGGTTTCGGATCATCTTCGCCGTAGGATTTTTCGCAGTGAACCCGATTTTTCTCCCCATTATGCACATGCCACTGATACTCTAAGATCAGATGTCTTAACATATTGGGCTATTCGAATTGCCTATTTCATTTGCCTCCTAGTGCTCTCGCTCCTATGCACTTCAGCAGTAGTCTACACCATAGCTTGCGTATACACTGCGAAGGAAATCACTTACAAGAAAGTCATGAAAGTTGTTCCTAGAGTTTGGAAGAGAATCATGGTCACTTTCTTGTGGATTTTCGCATTTAGTTTCATTTACGGCATATTCGGTTTTGGACTTTTTGTTATGTGGGCGAGTTGGTTGGGTTTCACTCCTGTTGGGATTGCAATTGGAGTGATTTTATTGTTGCTATACTTCGCTGGTTTTACATATTTAAGTGCGATTTGGCATTTGGCAAGTGTGGTCTCTGTCTTAGAAGAGGATTATGGTATCAAATCCATGACCAAGAGCAAGGACTTGATGAAAGGTAAAACCAAAGTTGTTATTGGTATACTCCTAACCCTAATCATTGTCTATGTAGGAATTTTAATAGTATATAAAATCTTTGTTGAGTATTTTATTTTGTATGATGGATTCACCACGGTCGTCCCTCTGATGACCGGGATCGCGTGTTTGTTGCTTCTTTTGTGTTTATTCCTCCTTGGCCTCGTCGTACAAACCGTTATCTACTTTGTATGCAAATCGTATCATCGCGAGACTATTGACAAACCAGTGTTGGCTGGTCACCTTGATGCCTATCTAATGGGCTACTATGGTCCACTAAAAGAAGCCGTTGAGCAGGATGTTCAGCTAGGGCAAGTCCATGTGTGATTGATGATGATTAAAAGCACAAGCTCTTGTCACATGGAAAAATACAAGAATGATGGTTGAAAGAAACATTCTACTCATGGACGAAATTCAAGCGACGAAAGGCTTGTCATATAAATAAATAAATAATATATTGTATAACAGCATTCTCGAGTGTTTGTTATAATTATAAATGAATTTGGTTCATTTGGATGCAGCTTCATTTATTATTTATCAGATTTTTGAATGAACTTGTCTTGTAATTTTATAATACTATGTTCCCCAATGCTTTTTAATTTACATGATGTGCTGATGGTTTTCATTACGAAGTTGACAATGCATAGTTTTATCATTTCGAAGTGTTTAAACTGTCTTCGAAACTTTGATCTTAGTTACCTAAGTCGGATAAATGTTAAGAGGAAATTGATGTGTGTTTTTCAATTTTTTTTTTTCATTTTCATATATTATATTATTACTAATGCGCATTAGTCGTAACATTGTTATATCTAGTCACAAGATATTTTTGAATGTCCAAGTCATATCTAGCTGGAATTATTTAATATATGTTATATGCATGGTGATCAGAGAATTATTGGACCCCTGTTACAAAATTTTTTTGGGGCAAACAATGAACAAGATCAAATGTGTCAACCTAAGCATATGTTTCGGTCCAAACCTTGGAATCATTAAAAAAAAATTAATGAGAACAAATAGAAGAAGAAAAAGTGGAAGGAGGAAGAAGAAAAATACAAGAAGGAAAGAGCATAACGCAGATCCGTGCTTAGCCATGGAAAATAGATTTTAGGCCCAAATGGGCCCAATTACTTTTTCTTGACAGGGGAGGTTATAAGCATCTATATCGTAAAATCGATTTTTGACAGAATAAAAAAGACATATATGATAGAATCGTAAGCATAGAATACGACCCTAATTGAATTGCATACATTTGTCTCATACACTATGGGGATGGTGAGAAGAGATATATTTTACATCCCAAAGGGGTTATAATTGGAGATACCATTGTTTCTGATACAGAAGTTCCTATAAAAATGGGAAATGCCTTACCTTTGAGTGTAGTTTGAACTATTGATTTACGTAATTGGAAGTAACCAATTAGGTTTATGATGAAACTTAGAAATCGATCACTGATCCAATTTGAGTACCTCTACAAGATAGACCTCAACAGAAAACTGAAGAGTTACGGCAGCAAGTGATTGAGTTCAATAGTTCTTCATAGAAAATTATTGATTCTAGAGATATAGTAATATGGAGAAGACAAAATTGTTTCAAGCACCGACAAAACCAGAAGCCCCTTCTTTCAAAGAGAGGAGGACAGGTTATTCATATTTCATTTGCTGGTCAGAGGCGAATTGAAAGCTAAGCAGTGGTAATTCAAAAGATTCCCGAGGGAAAAATAGAGATGTCTCCTACGTTACCTGTAATATGTGGAAGTATCGACGTAATTTTAGAGAGTCATTCGGTCTGAATGCTACATGAAGAACATAAGATAGATGATGGTGCTTGATATTCGAGCAGGGACGAAAGTCAACCTTAGTGATTCGACAGTGCCGAGAGGAAGGGCTGTTGGTCAACGGATAAAAGTTACTCTAGGGATAACAGGCTAATCTTCCTCAAGAGCTCACATCGACAGGAAGGTTTGGCACCTCGATGTCGGCTCTTTACCACCTGGGGCTGTAGTATGTTCCAAGGGTTGGGCTGTTCGCCTACTAAAGCAGTACGTGAGCTGGGTTCAGAACATCATGAGACAGTTCGGTCCATATCTGATGTGGGTGTTAGAGCATTGAGAGGACCTTTCCCTAGTACGAGAGGACCGGGAAGGATGCACCTCTAGTGTACCAGTTATTGTACCTACGGTAAACGCTGGGTAGCCAAGTGCAGAGCGGATAACTGCTGAAAGCATCTAAGTAGTAAGCCCATCCCAAGATGAGTACTCTCCTATTCTGACTTCCCCGGAGCCTCCGATAGCACAGCCAAGACAGCGACGGGTTCTCTACCCCTGACGGTAAACGCTGGGTAGCCAAGTGCGGAACGGATAACTGCTGAAAGCATCTAAGTAGTAAGCCCACCCCTAGATGAGTGCTCTCCTATTCTGACTTCCCCGGAGCCTTCGGTAGCACAGCCAAGACAGCAACGGGTTCTCTACCCCTATAGGGATGGAGCAATAGAAGTTTTGAGAATTCAAGAAAAGGTCATGGCGAGACAAGCCGTTTATCATTACGATAGGTGTCAAGTGGAAGTGCAGTGATGTATGTAGCTAAGGCATCCTAACAGACCGGTAGACTTGAACCTTATTCCTACATGACCCGATCAATTCGATCAGGCATTCGCCATCTATTTTCATTGTTCAACTCTTTGACAACATGAAAAAACCAAAAGCTTTGCCTCTCTTCTCTATTTATCCAAGGGATGGAAGGGCAGAGGCCTTTGGTGTCCCCTCTAACAAGAATTAGGGCCTCACAATCACTAGTCGATATGCTTTTCTCTCATGCCTTTCTTCGTTCATGGTTCGATATTCTGGTGTCCTAGGTGTAGAGGAACTACACCAATCTATCCCAAACTTGGTAGTTAAACTCTACTGTAGTGACGATACTATAAGGGAGGTCCTGTGGAAAAATAGCTCGATGCCAGGATGATAAAAAGCTTAATACCTCTCATTCTTATTACTACTTTTTGAAAAAGAAAACAAAATATGAAAAGGTCTTTTTATTCAAAACCCCAATTATGAAATCCCTTCTCTCCCACTTCACACCTTGGAACGTACCGTTATTATAGAGAGAAAGGCACTTTCACATCTTCTTAACCCAAAATGGCTGGGGAGAGGAAAGGTTCCTTTTTTTTTTTTAGGGTACTCCCGGGAACAGATCCAGTGGAGACGGGGCAGGGCCTGTAGCTCAGAGGATTAGAGCACGTGGCTATAAACCACGGTGTCGGGGGTTCGAATCCCTCCTTGCCCACAATCGGCTCAAAAGGGGAAGGACCTTTCCCTATAGGGGTATGATTGGGATAGCGGACCCAAGGCTATGGAACTTGGGTATGGGTCTTTTGTCGAAATGAAGTGGCTTTCTTTTTATTTATCATTGGGCTAAAAAGGAAAAAAAATTCCGCATATTTTTTTTGTTTTATGCCTCGTAACTGTTTCTCAGCCAGGCTTGGTCAAAATAGCAGAGCAAGTAAAAGTATTAGTAGCATAGCAAAAATGCGTTCCTTGTCATTAATATGTTTGCTTGCAGTAATTATAGCCTCTCGGGAGAATCGATAACTGCATCTTTGATGCACTTGTTAGTACATCTGAGAATTCTTAATTGGCTTGTTGTAAATAGCCCCAGGACTATGGAACAAGGGGTTATCCCAGACCTACATCGAGATATTGACGGTGATTCTCAAATATCGAAGAACCGAATGCGATACGATGAGATAGAATGCAATAGAAACAAAGACATAGGGAATGAAGGGGGGTTACTCACTCTTAACGGTCAAAGTGAACCCCTTCATTCTGAAATTCGGAATGAATCAAATCTCCCTAAGTAAGATTCGAACCTACGACCAGTCAGTTAACAGCCGACCGCTCTACCACTGATTACTGAGGAACAACGAGAGATTAGATCTCATAGAGTTCAATTCTGTTCTCAACTCATAAGCAATATGAGCTCGAAGTTTCCTTCGTAACTCCCAGAACTTCTTCGTAGTGGCTCCCCGTTCCATGCCTCATTTCATAGGGAACCTCAAAGTGGCTCTATTTCATTATATTACATCCATATCACAATTCCATTCATTTAATATCCCTTTGGTATCATTGACATAAGAGATGTCATTTCGAGTCTATATCTTTCTATTTCTATATATGGAAAGTTCAAAAATCATCATATAATAATCCAGAAAGAAAAGAAAAAGTGGAGGTTTGTGATGATTTTGAAATCTTTTCTATTAGGTAATCTAGTATCCTTATGCATGAAGATAATCAATTTGTCATTATGGTCGGACTCTATTATGGATTTCTGACCACATTCTCCATAGGGCCCTCTTATCTCTTCCTTCTCCGAGCTCAGGTTATGGAAGAAGGAGAAGAAGGAACCGAAAAGAAGGTATCAGCAACAACGGGTTTTATTGCAGGACAGCTCATGATGTTCATATCGATCTATAATGCGCGTCTACATATAGCATTGGGTAGACCTCATACAATAACTGTCCTAGCTCTACCATATCTTTTGTTTCATTTCTTCTGGAACAATCACAAACACTTTTTTGATTCTGGATCTACTACTAAAAATTCAATGCGTAATCTTAGCATTCAATGTGTATTCCTGAATTATCTCATTTTTCAATTATTCAACCATTTCATTTTACCAAGTTCAATGTTAGCCAGATTAGTCAAACATTTATATGTTTTGATGCAACAACAAGATGTTATTTGTAACAAGTAGTTTTGTTGGTTGGTTAATTGGTCACATTTTATTCATGAAATGGGTTGAATTGGTATTAGTCTGGATACAACAAAATAATTCTATTAGATCTAATGTACTTATTCGATCTAATAAGTACCTTGTGTCAGAATTGAGAAATTCTATGGCTCAAATCTTTAGTATTCTCTTATTTATTACCTATGTTTACTATTTAGGCAGAATACCATCCCCTATTGTTAGTAAAAAACTAAAAGAAACCTTAGAAACAGAAGAAAGGAGGGAAAGTGAGGAAGAAAGAGATGTAGAAATAGAAACAACTTTCGAAAGGAAGGGGACGAAACAGGAACAAAAGGGATTCACTGAAGAAGATCCTTCTCCTTCCCTTTTTTCGAAAGAAAAGGAAGATCCCCCGAGCAAATCGATGAAAGGAAAGAGATCCGAGTGAATGGAAAGGAAAAAACAAAGGATGAATTTTACTTTAAGGAGACATTCTATAAAGAGAATTTGAAGTTAGAAAAATTTCAAGTAGAAAAATATTTATTCTGGTTTGAAAAAGTAAAAAATTAATACAAAACCGAAATATAATAATAGATACCTACATATTTGATACCTTCTCTGAAAAAAAAAAAACTGGTAAGGCCAAATACATTTATAATTCCATCAATTATTCGTCTATAAAAAAATAAGTTAGTTAAGCTAATCCTCTTATACCCTGGATTAAAAATATTGTATAAAACATGTTTATGTAACCACGATTGTATGACCAATCATATATCACATATATTATTTTGTCCCATAGAATTCTATTAGGACTTCTTGTAAAAAAGATATTTAGTAAGTTCCAATATTTTAAAGATGAATAAAGGGGCTTATATAAAAAAGATGCGATAAATATTCCTAAAAAAGCTATACTCATGGAAAAACTTGCATTTGTCACAAATTCATACCAATCGAACGAATCATTTGAATTCGAATGTAAAAGGTTTATGGATGGATTTAATAATTTAGATAATATATCTAAGGCAGCTCCTTCTTGATTAAAAGGAATTCCTACGACTCCAATCAACAAAGTAAATAGCCTTAACACAAACATGGAAAACAGCATAGTATCATCCAATTCATGGGGATAACGAAAAGTCTTTTGAGGACCAAAATGAGGAATAGTAATAAAGGGTTGTATCATATTTTTTCCATTACTATCAATTTCATAATATGTCTTATTCCAAAAAAAAGAAGTCCTTTCATTATTATTCATTGTTAATAAAGTTAACAACCGAAAATTCTTTTTTTTTTTTGGGACTTCTTTTCCCCATAGAGATATTGAATAGAAGGAATTACTTTTTTGACCACTGTAATTTAGGAAATTAATGTTTAAATGTCCTTCAAAAGTAAGTAAATAGATCCGAAACATATAAAATGCAATGAATCCTGCTGTACAACAAGCTATTATTGTGAAACTTGGTGAATATAACCAACTATCATTAAGAATTTCATCTTTGGACCAAAAATAAGCCAAAGGTGGAACACCACAAAGAGAAAGTGTACCTACTAAAAAAGCAATTTTTGTAAGCAGTACATGCTTTTTTAAACCTCCCATAAGAACCATATTCTAACTTTTATCTGGAGAATATCCAACCATAACTTCCATTGAATGAATAATTGACCCAGATCCTAAAAACAACAATGCTTTCGAATAAGCATGAGTAATTAAATGAAATAAAGCGGCTCGATAAGACCCCATACCTAGAGCTAACATCATATAACCCAGTTGAGACATTGTAGAATAAGCTAAACTTCTTTTAATATCTTTTTGAGCAAGAGCTAAAGTAGCTCCTAATAGTACTGTTATTATACCTATTAAAGATATAAAATTCATTATATAAGTATGATTAGAAAAAGAGTAAGAAGTCGAGCTACAAGAAAAATTCCCGTGGCTACCATAGTCGCGGCATGGATAAGAGACGAAATAGGAGTAGGCCCTTCTATTGCATCAGGTAACCATGCATGGAGAGGAAATTGCGCAGATTTAGCAATTGCATCAGCAAATAAAAGAAAGGCACACAAAGTAAGAACATTATAAATCAAGTTATTTAATATTTTGACCAAATCCCAAAATTCAAAACTACCAGTTATCCAATAAAGACCTAAAATTCCTAATAATAAACCAAAATCCCCTACACGATTAGTTACAAACGCTTTTTGACAAGCAATAGCTACAATAGGTCGTGTAAACCAAAACCCTATTAATAAATATGAACACATTCCAACTAATTCCCAAAAAATATAATTTGTATCAAATTAGAACTAGTAACTAATCCCAACATTGAAGTAGTGAAAAAACTCATATAAGCAAAAAATCTTAAATATCCTTGATCATGAGACATATAATTGTCACTATAAAAAAGAACCATAATTCCAATAGTAGTAATTAATATTAACATAATGGAAGTAAGTGGATCAATTAAGTGGCCAAATTCTAAAGAAAAATCATTATTAACAGTCCAAGCCCATACATATTGATAGATAAAGCTTCTATTTATTTTGTTGAATAGATAAATAGATCGAAAGAATCATAACGAGACTTAACAAAAAAAATACTAGGAAAAGCCCATATATGACGAAGATTCTTTATTACCGTTGGAAAAAGTAGATGCTCCATTCCGATTAACATAGGAATTGGAAGTGGAAGGAAAGGGAGAATCCATGAATATTGATATGTATATTACATAAAAACTATTTTATTCGTAATTAATTATTTCTAAGTTGGTTCCGCGGCTCTTATCTATTTTTTTTTTTCGGTTCAATAAAAAATCAAGATATGGAAAACTTAAATAGAATTTTCTATTCTTAATTATTGTGAAACTTTTTTCTTTCCAAAATCAAGAAGTTAGAATTGGTCAAATAGTATGAATAGGATCACGTTAATATATATATATAAAAAAAAAAAAGAAAAATGATTTTTTATTTGAAATTGTAATTTCATATTTTTTTGAAAATAGAAAAAAAATTGAAATTATTATTTCAAATAAATAATTGTTATTTATTATGATACGACAATTTATATCGGTAGAACAAGGATAAAGAATTCTATCAATAGAGTCTTTCATACATTACTTTATTTTGTTTATTTTGATAAAAACTTGAATTTTGATAATAAGATGGCCCCTAACTTGCTTCCCTCAAACAAAGTAAAATTTTACTTTGTTTAGTGAAAATAATTAACTAATTCATCGCGAAACTGATTGATTTTATTCATAAAAAATAAAAATAAAAAAGAGTTTATAAGAAAAACTCTGAGATATGATGAAAGATTATGATACAGGATATCCACATTTTCTTTACATAATAGAAAAAAATAGACTTAAAGAAAAAGGGAATTACTAAAATGACTTTTCTAAAATCATGTATCCTTTGATTTTGATTAGCTACTAGTTTCATTCTCATTTTTAAAATTAAGGATACTCACTGTTTTGAGCTTGACCAATTAATAGAAAAAAAAGTCATTTTGAATTAGGTAAGTAAGGGTTGTCTTTTTAAACTGTTCGGCGTATATTTATGTAATAAAACATGGAATAAATAAGGATATCAAAAACAAAAACTGGCAGTTCCAAAAAAACATACTCCTATATCAAAACAATGTATTCGTAAAAATATTTGGAAAAAGAAGGCATATTGGGTGGCATTGAAAGCTTTTTCGTTAGCGAAGTCTCTTTCGACCAGGAATTCAAAAAGTTTTTTTGTGCGACAAATAACTAATCAAACGCTAGATTAAATTATCTTAATCTGAAAATGGTCTACAAACAAGGTTTCATCTTTTATCAATATATGTTTTCTCATTCCTGGGTGAGGATTCCTATTTTCCCCATCAGTCTATTTGTCAAAATATTCCAATAAATAACTAGAAAATAATTAGAAAAAGCTTTGATTTTGAGTATTTAGACTCTATTTAGACTATATAAAAGAAAATATAAGATTTTTAGGAAAAATCAAAGGGTTGTTGAAATTATGAAATTAATCGATTAAGTCTAAAATTCAAACTTGTTTTGCAACTTTCTGAATCAATATATTATTTTTTGAATTACTATATAATATCTATCCCTTTCTTTCAACTCTAGAGTCCCTTTCTTTTCATTTAGTTCGGTATTCGAATTTTTATGTGAGTATTTATTATTCATATATGAATATGAATAATATGTGAATATAGAGTAATCCAAACTGGATCCTATGTTTGTAACGGAAGATTGATCAATCTTTTTAATTAAATTATTAATTATTCAAAAGAATTTTTTGAGGTAAAGTAGGTTTGTAGCAATTATCATAAATATAAAATCAAGACTTTTTTTAGACAAGATGTGAAAACCAACAAGATATTAAAACCAATATATAATTAGTTTGATAAATCTTAAATGAAATTTTCTACAAGAAAAACAAAACAACAACCTAATAGTTAATACAAAGTTCTACAAATATTTACCTAATTCTTTCAATCTCGCGATAAGCTGTGATGTGATCCAACAAAATACTTTTTTTTATTTAAAATTCATAAAATAAATGAGAAATCAATGAAATTAGAAATAAATAAATTAGTATTAGTAAAAACAAAAATGAAAAAAGAGAAAGAACTTTTTTTTTTAGTTACATCCTTAGATTGAAGTCATAACTATTTATTTTTATTTACAAAATATCATTTTTCAATCTTCGAAGAGCATAAACTAAGAAAAGAATAAGAAAATATAAGGATAAAAAAATAAATATTTATTAGTGAAACTGAAACCTTTCAAAAGGAAACAAATTTTTCTCATCAATTTCAACTTAATTTGAATTCTTTAATTCAATTAAAATAAAAAAAATATTGGATTGAATTGAATCCTTCAATCTAGACGATTCGATAAAAATTGGTTATGACAGAAAACTGAAGAGTCATGGCAGCAAGTGATTGAGTTCAGTAGTTCCTCATAGAAAATTATTGACTCTAGAGATATAGTAATATGGAGAAGACAAAATTGTTTCAAGCACCGACAAAACTAGAAGCCCCTTGTTTCAAAGAGAGGAGGACGGATTATTCACATTTCATTTGATGGTCAGAGGTGAATTGAAAGCTAAGCAATGGTAATTCGAAAGATTCCTAGGGGAAAAATAGAGATGTCTCCTACGTTACCCATAATATATGGAAGTATCGACGTAATCTTAGAGAGTCATTCGGTCTGAATGCTACATGAAGAACATAAGCTAGATGACGGAACGAGAAGACCTAGGATGTAGAAGATCATAACATGAGTGATTCGGTAGATTTGGATTCTTTTGTATTTACTCATGTGGTACTTCATTATACCATATAGATAAGATCCATCTATATAGATATCATCATTTACATCCAGAAAACCATATGCTTTGGAAGAAGCTTGTACAGTTTGGGAAGGGGTTTTGATTGATTAAAAAGAAGAATCTACTTCAACCGATATGCTCTTAGGCACAGCCATACATAACATAGAAATTACACTTGAAAAGGGAGGACAATTAGCTAGAGTAGCGGGTGCTGTAGCAAAACTAATTGCAAAAGAGGGGAAATCGGCCACATTAAAATTACCTTCTGGAGAGGTCCGTTTGATATCCAAAAACTGCTCAGCAACAGTCAGATAAGTGGGGAATGTTGGTGTGAGCCAGAAAAGTTTGGGTAGAGCCGGATCGAAATGTTGGCTAGGTAAGCGTCCAGTAGTAAGAGGAGTAGTTATGAACCCTGTAGACCATCCCTATGGGGGTGGTGAAGGGAATGCCCCAATTGGTAGAAAAAAACCCACAACCCCTTGGGGTTATCCCACACTTGGAAGAAGAAGTAGAAAAAGGAATAAATATAGTGATAATTTAATTCTTTGTCGTCGTAGTAAGTAGTAAATAGGGGAGAAAATCTAATTTTTTTTCTTCGTCTTTACCAAAAAAAAAAAAATAGGAGAGTAATTAACTGTGACACGTTCTATTGCTATACATACTTGGTCTCGGGCATCTACCATTATACCTACAATGATTGGACATACTATTGCTATACATAAACATTGGCTTATTTTTATAAAAGATGGTATGGTAGGCCATAAATTGGGAGAGTTTGTACCTACTATGAAATCCGATACACATGTGAAAAATGATAATGAATCCCGTCGTTAATAATTACTAAAATGAATACAAGTACTTATTTTATTGATCATTACTAAGAGGTGAATTTAACTTTCGTCTTGTTTTCCAAATCCTTAGTTTTTCATTGATATACACAAGTTATCTTTCTATTTCTTTTTTTGGTCTCATATATAGCATATAATAATAATAGAAGGCTTCTATACATATGTATGAAAACTATTGTAAAAAAGAACTAAAAAAATAACTATTTTTTGGAAATGCTCGGATGGAAAGGGACGTATTTTTCGGTTTTCAAAAAAGTCAAATCTTATCTACTGAATCATTGTATTGTACATTTCAATTTGAATTCAAAATCCCATAAATACAAGCAGTTCTTTACTACTTAGATGCATTAAGTACTTCGATATACATCTGATGATATATAGATTAACAATAAACAATAAAGAAGGAGGATTTGAAATGCGAGATCTAAAAACATATCTTTCTGTAGCACCAGTACTAAGTACTCGTTGTTCAAACAACTATTCAAAATTCCTAAAGCTTCTTGTAAGGCATGTTGGAAAATTTGTTGTCGGACTTGATTAATCGTTCTTTGTTGTTCAAAATGAATGGTTTTGTTTTTATAATTTTCTAATTGTTCCAAGGTCTTCTAAGTTGAATTAATTAGATTTAACTTTTCTTGTTCTATCTCAGAGTATCCGTTCACTCGAAACTGCTCCGCTTCCATTTCCACTTTATGTAAACAGGCCCGAGCTTTTTCAAGTTGTTCAATGGCCCACCCGTGTAATTCTTTTGAATTTCGAATAGTATTCAAGATCTTCTGTTTTCGATTATCTAATAAATTGTTTAATGAAAATAGATTATCTTTCGATTAATTTCAAACCTTCCATAATCCCTTCCCGAGCCAAATGATTAAGCGATTATAGTGTGTCCAATGAATGTATTATATCTTGATTGGTTTTTTTGTATCCAAATAATGTAAATCAATGAGTTGGTTATTCATTTTATAACTATTAGTTGATAGTAGGCTTTTATCCATTTTTTTTTAATCCTATCCTCTAAAAAAACGTACTAGCGATTCCGGCTTCATGCAAGCGAGTTGTAGCTTGCAATCCTAACTAAGGATGGGTTTTTGGAGTTAGCTCACCTTCGCGAGATCACGACCCTTTGTCTCGGCCATTGTAGCACGTGTGCCGCTTATTGAATTGCTTTTAATTAATTAGATATTAAGTTCAACAAATATTTTTATTAAGTAATTAATATTTCTTCTTAGTGAATTTCTTTTAATTAATTAGATATTAGGTTTGATAAATATTTTAATTAATTAATTAATTAGATATGTAGTCAAGACTGCTATAATTTTGTGATATGGATACTGGTCTCGTAACAGAATAGAACTTCGAGTCCCCCCTCCTCCAAGTTGTACATGTAATTGAGTTGGCAAAAAAATAAATAAATAAATTCAAACTTGACTAATTGTATAAAATAAAATTCAAATAAATATTTAGCTAAACTTTAGTAGCTCATGAATAGATTTGATTAGCTTTTAAGGTCAATGTTATTTATACATTGGACTTACATTTTATTTCAATGAAAAAAAATTAAAAATTATTTTTTTCCCTAAAACTAAGTTAATTAAATCATTAAACTAAACTAACTAGGGATCTGTAATTATGAGGGTTATGATTACACACCTACACCTAACTTTGTTGGAATATATTATGATTAATCAAAGTTTACATTCATCATATTCTAAGCCAAGGTCACTGTATTGTTCAATACATGCTCAGTGATATACTAAATCCAAAATCAACATAAACTAAGAATTTTATAATGAAGATTCCAAAAACATGTTCTAGGCTAAATTACATAGATTATTGTTAAAAATTTGGAAAATTGTACAGATCCCTAGTGTTTTCTAAAAGGCCACACTTACCACTCAGCAAATAAGTATGAATCTAATTCTTTTTCTTTTTTTTTTTTTGCTCCTAACTAAGATTGCCATATGTGAAATAAGTTTATAAAATTTTTTATTTAATTTAATAAATTTTTTTCTTATATTTAAATTAATCGATGCTCTTTCTTATTTTTTTCTTTTAGCTTTAGTTAATTAAATATATAGATAAATTGTCATGTAATTATGATTACCTCTATGGCTACTCTAGTGAAAAAGTTCCTCAGATCAATTATCTTTTTATATAAAGAAAAATTATGCTAACAACGATTACCCATAAGGAAAAGTTTTCATCACTACCTTATGTACCAAAAAACGTGCCATGTGGCAATGGCAATTACTTCAATAGAAAATGTTTATCACTATCTAAAATCCTAATATTCTATATTTCATACTCACTTTCTCTCTTTAATGTCTCATTTATTTCATTTTCTCTCTCTCTTCCCTAGTCTCCTAAATATTTTCAATTCTCTCTCGTCTAACCCCTCTCCTTCATCTTCCTTTCTCATTTATTCTTCTTCTCAACATTAAAAAATAAAAAATAAAACTTAACCCTAAGCCTATCACATACACCATCTTTCTCTCACTCTTTTAGTTCTCTCTCTCACTCTCTCAATCTCGATCTCAATCTCTCTCGACCCTTATTTATCTTTCGGCTCACTCATTTCTTGACACCTCTCAACCTTTGTTCCAACCCCTCTTCGTATCTCAACTCTATGTCATTATGCTCTTCTACATGTGTCTCTCTTTTATGAGCAATCCACAACTAGCTGAGTAGCCTATAATACTCCTCCCTAATTCTCTTGATTTCATCTCCACAAAGGGTAGAATCCCTCTTCAATAGTTCTAAGCTAAGGGTGTAACTCTCTTTCTTCTTCAAATTTACAACTTAAATGACTAAAGTTATCGTCTTTTTTTTTTTCATTTTCCCTAAAAATTTTGTCTTAAATGATTTTGTTTCATGTCATGTTTTATCTTTTTTATTTTATCTCATGAGTAGAGGAAGCTAGAGGAGTGGTGCACAAAGAAAGCACAACCTTCTAACAAACTTTTTTTTTTTTTTATCTTTTTTCAATTTTGTACTTGTTATAGCCAATGTATTTTCTAAGTTTTTTTCTTTAGGCCTAAACAATGTTCTTGCTAACATATTTTCTCCTAGGTTTGATTATTGTAATATGATGCTTTGATGTAATATTTTTCAATATTATTTAATGTAATATTTTTTGGTTTAAATTCTAAGGTTAAAATTCCTAATTTGTTATCAATTGAATGAAATATTTGTATTTCTTTTTTTTTTTGTTAAAAAGTGTTAGATATCTCTATATATTTTGATAATAACAAAAAAAGGGGTAAATACTAATGAATCATTAAGAATGCAAGTATTCAAAAGGGTTCTTTAAAAATTGAAATCACAAAACTAAGTTGTCTTTAGAAACATATTCAGAAGATTTGATTTGATTGAAAAAGAAAATAGTTTGAAATTCTTCAGAAAGTGTTTTGGAAGCTTTATAAGTAGAAGTGATACAATACTTCAGAAGTTTGTTTAGAAACTTCAAAGAAAAGAGGATTAATAATCTGTAGAAGGTTATTCAGAAAGTTGGTTTGGAAAAATATGACAATGAAATTTAACTCATATCAAGTTCAAATTAAACAAGGTCTAGCTCTACTAGATTAGGTGTATTAGGGAAATACACTTAATCTCATTACACATAAGATGAAATCAAGATCCATGGGGATTATTTTTTAGCAAACTTATTTTTGATAAATCAAGATATACACAAGAATAGATAATGATAAGGTTGATTCGAATTTTGTGGAATTTCAAATCTTTAAATATGAGGTTTGTTTGGAAATTGCTGATAAAGCATATCTCTTCATCAAATTCAAATTTGAAGCTTATCTGGTAATTGCAGATTGAAATATATCTTATCAAAACAAGATAAGAAGAGCTGTTTATGAATTTCAAAATACCAAGATCTTCTTAAAATATCTAAAGATTATCTTTAACAAATTATTGTTGGATAAACACGAAAGTGAAGATAATCTTCGAAAAATTAACCGTTAGAAGATTTCAATATAAAAAGAAAGGATTCAAAACGTTAGATACTATTTTGAAAAAAAAAAGGTTTTCATTACACAAAAAATCGAGATTAGATTCTACCTTCTAAAAAGGCATAGAAAGTTTTTCGGATACCTCTTTAGAAAGTTTTCTAGATACTTCTTCAAAAAGGTACACCGAAGCAAATTATACAACACTCGTTATTTCTATTTAGTGTGAAATTAATTGAGCATTATATTATTGTTCTCACTTGTAACTTGTAATTTTTATTTATTGTTTGAGTGCTGAGAGAAGTACGTTTATACTCTATAGATCTATAATCAGCCTAGATTGTAGAGAGGCTAGATAGGTAAAGCAAAATATTGTGAAGTCCATGTGTGATGAATGTTTACAATCTTTTGTGATTTTGTTGTAGTGGATCAAGTGGAACGGCACTGGTGAAATAGACTAGGTCCCTAACAGTGAAGCTGAAAGAAAGCAATAGGCAAAAGGTAGAAGTTCTATAAATCTGTAGCATGATATTCTCCTTTCTTACTCTTTTAATTTGCTTTATTAATTATTATGTGTTGAATTATTAAAATATCACTATTCACCAATATATGTTGTTAAGAAGGGTAATTTTATTTTTCTTACAAAACCAAAAAGTTTTCAAAAATTTAAAGATGTCAATTCACCCTATCTTTTGATATCTTATACGGGACCAACAATTGGTATCAGTGCCTTATTCTAATATCTTCTAGAGTTTAAGGTCATGGGTGAACCAAGTGGTCATTTAACAATTCAGCTTGGCAAGGTACCTTTTTTTTATGAAACTAACTTTCCCTATTAGAAATTCAAGATAGAGACTCTTGTGAAGGTATTAGACTATCAAGTTTGGCAAATAATTTCTGTAAGAGATTTCAAAGTTCCAACTATTATCACAACAAATGATAATATCACCAAAGCAAAACTCAATTCAAAGGCTAAGAATCTTTTGTTGAATATTGTTGCATGATCAAAATTTTGTCTAATTGCTTTTTGTGCTATAGCTAAAGATATTTGGGACACTTTGATACAAACCTATAAAGGCACAGAGACCATCAAAGACACTAGAATCAACTCATTGGTTCAACAATATGAAACATTTCAAATTCTCCTTAGTGAAAAAAATCAAGGACTCCTTTAGTAGATTTACTACAATAACTCATGAATTGTCTTTTCTTGATAAAATAATTATTGATGCAAATATGGTACATAAGATGCTAAGGATTCTTCTTAAAATTTGGCATGCAAAGAAAACTACCATAGAAGAAACTTGTAATCTAACAAGATTAACTCTAAGTTAACTGTACAAGAAACTCATGGCATATGAAACTAATTTTCTCAAATTAGAAAGTACTTTGGAAGATACAAGGAAAAAGACCATAGTCTTCAAAACTAAAGAAACAAATATTGATTTACAAAGAGAAGATTCATCTAAAGAAGAAGACGAGGATGTGACACTTCTAATTAGAAATCTCAACAAATGACTTAAGAAAAAGGGTAAGAAAACTTTTACTAAAAGATTTAATACCAACAAGAACTAATCTACTAATGGAGGAAAAGCAATCAAGGAAAAAGAAGAGAAAAAGTTAAAAAAGGAAATTATTTACTATGAATACAAGAAGTCTGGGCATATCAAATACAAATGTGCAATGTTAATTAAGAAAATGGAGAAATTCATGAAGAAATGCAAATCTCTTATGGCTACATGGAGTGACTTAGAAGATTTAGAAACTAAATTAGAAGGTTTAGAAGAATGGGAGGAAGCATATTTATGTCTTATAACACTCTTTGGGGTAGATTCTAAAACTGATTTAGAAGTACTTGAAAATATATGTGCTGAAATTAACAAACTTCTCAAAGTTCTTTCCAAGTCGACTAGCAAGATATCTAAGCTTGAATCTAAAGTAACAACATTAAAAAGTGAAAAGCATGCACTTACTCAAGTAAATCAATATTGCTAGTAAATCAAAATGATTTTCTGAAAAATGATTTTGAAGGATTCCATATTGTTTGTGAAGCCTTAGTCAATAAAAATCATATTCTAAAAGAAGAAATTAAGAATTTGAATGATTGTGTGGAGGATTTAAGTCTATCAAGAAGACGTTTTGCAAGTTTGACAAAAATGATAAGAAGTTATAAATGTTGATTTCTAGCCAAAGGATGGAAAATTCAAAATCTGGACTAGGTTTTGAATTTGGAGAAACATATAAAATAAAGAAAGAAATTGTATTTGTTAAATCAAAAGATGAAAATTAAGAAACAATTAAAGGAAGTGAAAATAATAAAGCATTTGAACCTATCAAAAAGTACAACAAAAAGTTCTCTCAAAACAACAAGTATCCTTTTAAAGGGTACAACAAAAGATTGAATAGTGGGTATTTCAAAAGGGATCCAAATCAAAGGAAAGTGATAAGTAATAAGTATACTAAGCAGAAATCTTATGCTTGTTTTCTATGTAATAAAATAGGTTATATATAGTAACAATGTTTTTACAAAAAATACAAGCTCAGTAATAATTAAGATTCAATTCAAAAGACAAGCTTGAATTTTCATGGACCCATACTATGTTCAGTTTGTAAATAGACTTGATTATGTTATGATGTGTGCAGGATTACAAAACAAAGATAAAAGGAACATGGTATCTTGATAGTGAATGTTCAAGACACATGATTAGTAATGCTTTATTGTTCATGAATGTGGAATGGAAGGAATATGCTATGTGAAATTTGATGATAATGGTAAAGATAAAATAATTGCAATATGATCAATTGTTTTGACACCTCATTCAATTGAAAACGTATTGTTAGTTAAAGGATTGAAATATAACTTATTAAGCATAAGATAGTTGTGTGATAAAGGATATAGAATAATTTTTTAACATGATAAGTGTGTTAGCTTTGATAAGGATGGATTTAAGCTGTTTGAAGGATTCAGAAAGAAGAATGTTTATCTAATTAAACTGTTTGAAGTATCATTTGAAAGCTGTTTTATTTCAGTAAATGATAATGTTATACTTTGGCATAAAAAACTAAGACATGTGAACTTTCAACAATTGGGGAATTTGTCTAAAAAGAACTTAATTCAATGCTTACCAAGGTTACATACTCATGAGAATATTTGTTGTGCTGCTTATCTTAAGAATAAGATGAGTTCATCTTCTCATAAAAGTAAAAAAGTCATTTCCACTCAAAGACCCTTAGAGTTATTGCACTTAGATCTATTTGGTCCAACTCGCACTCTAAGTTTAGGAAGAAATAAGTATAAACTTGTCATAGTAGATTATTTTTCTAGATTTACTTGGATGTTATTTTCACGTCATAAAAATGATGCTTTTAGAAGTTTTGAAATCTTTTTAAAAAGAGTTAAAAATGAAAAAGGCCTCTCCATCATCTATCTTTAAACTGATGATAGGAAGGAATTTGAAAACTCATATTTTATCTTGTTTTGTAAAGAAAAAGGAATTACTCATAATTCTGCACTTTATACTCCACAACAAAATAGAGTTGTTAAACCCAAAAACAAGACTATCCAAGAAATGATAAAAACTTTACTCAATGAAAGTAATATAGCTTATCATTTCTAAGTAGAAGCTGCTTCAACAACTTCTTATATCATAAATCGGGTATATGTAAGACCCTTGACAAATAAAATTGCTTACGAGATTTACAAAGGAAGGAAACTTACTATTTCATATTTTCACACATTTGGTTGTAAAGTGTTTTGTTAAGAAAATAAGAAAAGTCTTGGAAATTTGAGGAGAGAGCTGATGAATCCATCTTTTTAGGTTACTCTCTAAACTGAAAGACATACTGAGTATACAATAAAGAAACAAAAGTTATGGAAGAGTTAATAAATGTCAAATTCATTGAAGAAACAAGCCATGAAGAATCGGACGATGAAACTCCATTTTTCTCAAACAAAAAGAATACAGTGCATCTTAATTTAAAAGAAGGAAAAACATAACCTCCTTTAGAAGGAACAATAGAAGCATCAAGAATGCTTAATATATCCAAAACAAAACCTGAGTTAGAAGGTACTTCAAAAACTAATACCAGGTTTGTTAAAATACATCTAAAAGGTAAGTCGGAAGGTTCTAAACATTTTTACACTCAACCATCATCTCTTAAATTTAAAACTAATCACCCTCCTAAACTTATAATTAGTAATGTTAGATCTGGAATAAGAATAAGATCGAGTTTACAACACCTTGAAAATCATTTTGCTCTAACATCTAAAGCAACCTCATTCAGTTGATAAAACTTTAAATGATAGTAACTGGATCTTAGCCATGCAAGAGGAACTCAGTCAATTTTAAGGAAATCAGGTTTGAAGCCTAGTTCCAACACCTAAAAATAAGTCAATCATTGTAACTAAATGGGTATTTAAGAACAAGCTAGATGAACATGGAAAAATAATTAGAAATAAAGCATGTTTAGTAGCTAGAGATTATTCTCAAGAAGATGAAATAGACTATAATGAAACCTATGCTCATGTTGCTAGATTAGAAGCTATAAGATTGTTACTTGCTTTTTCATGTTTCAAATATTTTAAGCTATATCAGATAAGTGTAAAAGGTGCTTTTCTGAATGGCTTTATAAAAGAAGTATATGTTGATCAACCCCCTAGATATAAAGATCCCTTCAAATAAGATCATGTGTATAAGTTAGAAAAGGCCTTTTAGGGATTTAAATAGGCTCCTCATGCTTGATATGATAAACTAAGTCAATTCTTGATTAAAAATGAATTTCAAGGTAGAAAAGTAGATACAATACTTTTCATGAAACATCGTAGAGAAGATATGTTAGTTGTATAAATCTATGTTGATAACATTGTTTTTGGTGCAACTAATGAAAAATATTGTCAAGAATTTTCAAGATTGATGTAGGAAAAATTTGAGATGTGGCTTATGGGAGAATTAAACTTTTTCTTGGGATTACAAATCAAACAATCAAAGAATAGAATATTTATTTACTAAGAGAAGTACACCAGACAGATATTGAAGAAATTTGGTTTTAAAAATACCAAGGATTCTTCAATACCTATGAGTACCTCAACAAAGCTTAACATCACAAGTAATGGAAAAAAGGTAAATGAAAAACTTTATCAAAGCTTAATTGGATCTTTATTATATCTAATTGCTTCATGCCATGATATTTTGTTAAATACTTGTGTGTATGCTAAATTTGAAAGTTCACCAACTGAAACACACTTAACTGCAGATAAAAAGATCTTTAAATATATAAAAAGTACTGCAAAATTGAGAATTTGGTATCTTAAGAATCAAAATTTTGATCTCATAAGAATCAAATTTTCAAATATTGATCTCATAGGATAATCAAAATATAGAGTTTTTCAGGAACTTGTTAGTTCTTAAGAGATAAGTTAGTTTGTTGGTCTTCTAAGAAAAAAAACTCTGTTGCTTTTTCAATTGTAGAAACTAAATATGTATCTATTGGAAATTGTTATGCACAAATACTTTGGTTAAAACAACAATTAGAATACTATGGAATAAGTCATAAGAATATACCCGTAAAATGTGATAATACTAGTGCTATTAATCTAACAAAAAATCCAATTCATCACACAAGGTGAAAACATATAGAAATAAGGTACCATTTCATTTGTGATCATGTAACAAATAATGATATGAGTGTTGATTTTGTTCTAACTGAATATCAATTTGTTGATATTTTTACAAAGCCTTTGGATAAATCAAGGTTTAAATTTATTTATAATGAAGCAGGTATATGCAATCCCTTTTTTTTTAAATTAGAAAGTATTTTTTCCCATTATTTCTATAATTTTGAATACATGGAAAGCTGTAGGGACCCTAGGAGGGGCCTAGTAGTATTACCTAAAATTTCCATATCACATGTGTACCCATGATAAGAAAATTGCCTTGCAAGTCAGAGATTGCAAGACTCTAAATAGTTATTTGCTAGAGTTTTCAATCCTAGTTCATTGGCTCATTATATAATATAAATAATTATGGATATCCATTTTTCTACAGTTCCTCAAAACCGCAGAGAATCGGTATCCCCTACCAAAATAGTGAAATAAAATAAACAATTCTACAAAATTCTAAACTTACTAAAGATACTAAACTTAACTGAGACATTAGTTGTTTTTTGGAGCATTCCAAATTAACTCACGAGCTTTTCATCATACTGATTCAATGGTAGCACTCTGCACTCGATTCCTATCCCATTCCCAACTATCAATTAACCTGCAAAGAAAAGAACTGTTAGGGTGTAATCTTACGCTTAGTGAGATAATTACCCTCATCAATACCGCATGATAAAAATTTAGTAAATGTACAATCGTATGAATGCATGAATAATCAGTACGCCAAACAATGCATGCAGTGACCTAAGAACTTCATACGACTCAAAATTACGCCCCCTGAAGTCGGGGTTTAGAGATAATTAACTGACCCAAACCGAAATCTGGGTTCTAGACCTTAGATTTTATTTCATTTGCACTATCATGCTCATGTCAAAACAAAACTCTCTCTCTTTCTCTCTTTATATATATATATGTATACTTCCTTTACCAAAATCAAATCATATCTTTTAAAATCCCAAGTCTAGCGGTGTGGTGGCCTCCGCAATCCAAAAATACACGCCCAAGCAGAAGTCATAAGACTCGGCCCCTCGCCAATGGTTGGCGTCTCTCAACGCCTAGTAAGGCCATCAGCTTAGGTTAGAGACTCAATATATATGATGGCATAGCTAGTGCCCAATCCTGCAGGAAACTCGTATTCCAGTGAGTCCCTTCCCATCTTCTGTGTAAAGCAGCAATCGATGTTATCCGTATGCAATATAGGGAATGCATGATTCATTTTGAGTTCTTAATCGTACAAGTGATTAACTTGATTTTTAGAGTGACCAAACAATTTCATTCCATACAATTCACATATATATATGCATTACAAACAATTTCCATTATTATATATAATTATAAAAAGTCATCGCATTCATCCATAAATTCAAACACATGCATCTCCCATATCCCACAAGCATCCAAATTTATATATATTATTTAGGTGCATCTATTCTACAAGCACAATCAAGTAAAGAGTCATTAGGAATTTACCCACTCTGCCATGTGGGTTAATCAAAGTAATCCAGAGGCAAGTCGTCTCCGTAAATAGTGCCCCCTGGTCATTGAAATTTTTTTTTATAAGGAATTGAAACAAACTTAAGAAACTAAGTAAATTTTCCTTAAGTTATATTCTTAACTAGTTTTTGTAATTTTGCCCGGTTTTTACCTAAAGTTTAATAGCCTATAACTTTTTTGTTTTAAATCCGATTTTTATGATCTTACAGTCAATCTTCATCGTTTTCGAGTGTATTTTGACGTAACAAGATTAGATTTTCGAAATGAAGTATATAATTCTGTCCATGGGTCAGAACAGTAGCATTCCTCATGTGTTGGAGTGCTTTTGGGCCTTGTTTGGTAAATAGGCTTTTTAATAACTTAGGAAATTCTTTGGGCTTGGTCTTAAGATTTTATCCTAAGCTTAAAATACTCCTTGAGATCAGATTTACAACTTTGATTTATATTCCTAAGGCTAACAACCACTTCTTGGGCCCTTTAGTGGGCTTAAGTTGTCAAATGGGCTTGTTTTTTGTCCAAACTAAAGTTAGTGAATTTGGTAGGTTTATGGGGCCTTAGGTGGATTTCTTATGGGCTTCAAAAGAACCTCTCTTGGTACTTTAAGGTGCTGGTCAAATTTTTATTGAAGGCCCTGTAAACCCCTAAAAGTTTTGATTTAGTTCTTGAAATAAACTCAACTATATTAGACAATTTAGGAGTTGACAAGGCTAATTAAAGTGAAAACCCTAAAAGACTTAATCAATCGCGTAAAGAATTTTTCTACCCTAAATGTTTCTAAAAGCTAAAGATTTCATTTGAAAGTGATGAAAACCTTAAAAATGATTACATTAAGGACATATGTGCACTAATCCAACATAATATAGCCTAAAACCCTAATTGATAATATAATGCTTATGTTTTGCTAAATCGTTAGTAAAAGGTTAGAGATAACCCTCATTTTTGCTTATATGATTAGAATTCTTAAGTAATCCTTTAGGAACTAAGATAATGAGTCATAGATTATATTTATTCCTTAAATATATGATTAAGATAGTCTTACTTAGGGTTAGGGTTATAGTTGAAGATTAGGTTACATATAGTGAATTTTAATACTCAAATTAGCACTTTTTGCACTTGTTATCCAAAGTAGTTTATCAAATGAGATATATGAACTCTAAAGACCTAAAGTAAGATCTCATCAACCATATTTACACATCAATGCATCATATACCTCATTTCTTCTCATTTCCTTCATTTCTCCTCTAATTTTCCTTCATTACTACATTATGTGCACAAAATTGCACATACTTAAGGAATGTTGACTAAGATAATACATGTTGACCAAAGTTCAAATGTTGACCAAGTCAACACATGTTGACTAAAGTCAACATTTTGAAAAGTCAACAAAAGCTAAGAGATAAGGAAAATATCTCTTCCTTAATGATGTCTTTCTTTTCTTTTTCCTTTTGATTTTTCTTTCTCTCTTTTTTTTTATTGTTGCTGTCCACATCTCCTCTTCAAAACCCCACCACATGTTGTCTTCCATTAAAAGAAACCCATAAAAGAAACAAATCAAACACTCCTTTTCATGCCGTGACTTCTTTCTTCTTCTTTCCCTTTCATTCCTTCACTTTTGTCTCCATAACTTCAACATCATTAAAGGTATGTCTTTAAGTTGCTTTCTGTTACTTTCTATTATTCATTAGTTAGTTAATTAGGTAGATTAGATAAGTAGTTATGTGGTTAGTATTGTCTTGAAGAAGAGGAAACAAAGTTTCCATCTTTAAGTGTAGAAATTTGAACTTTTGAAGAAGAAGAAAGGAAGACATGAGTATATGCTTATAAGTATGTATACATAAGGAAATACCAAAAGAGTACAAGTATGTAAACCTTTGTACATGAGTATTTATCATGTACATAACCTAATTTAAGATCATATCTAATTATACATACCTATACTACACTAAATATATACATAAAAACACAAAAACATGGAATTAGGAAGCTTTTCTTAAGGAAAAGGTTAGGCATACGAATTTTAGTAGAAAATAAGTATCCAACCGTATAGGTATACGGGTATGTATACACGTATAAATACGTTATAAGTCTAAGTATAGGTATGAGTATAAGTATGTATAAAGTATATGTACATAAGTATAAGAGAAAGGGATAACATGTACATAATACATATGCATATGATATAAGCATGAGGAAAGGCTTATGTAAGCATATGATGAGGTAAGTGATGACATAAGCACATGATGACTTAAGCCATGACATAAGCAAGTGATGACATAAGCAATGACGTAAGCAAAGGATGATGTAAGCGATGACATAAGCATAAGTTTAGAAAATAAGAAAACTAAGAAAAGTATAGGTAATTAGGTAACTAAATTAGTAAATCCTAATACACCTTCTAAATTAGATTATATCTAATTCAGTACATAAATTAGTAATAGCAAAGTAAAATCCTTTCATTATAAGAATTTAAGGAATAAAAGATATAAACATAAGTAATAAGAGTACTTAAGTGTTCATAACTAAAAATTTCTATAAATTTAGCTCATAACGTAAAATAGAGGTCTTAATATCCAAAACAGATATTACCATGTGAATATATGTTCGGAAACGATGAAAAACGATTATAAATTCATAAATATCAAAAATAAAACGAAAATGTTACATACGATTGAAATTAAAGTCTTACCGGGTAAAAGTTGATAGTAATTCAAGTAGAGCTAAGTAATTAGATGTTTAGAATTAGTAATTAATTCAATTACTTACTAGTATTATTATCACATAATGATTAGGTGACCCTGAGATGAGCGAGGACCTCCCGATCGATTACTACGATTAGGGCGAACCACTATGGCCGAGTGAGTATTTACCCTATGATTCCATGCTTGATTGTGATTGTAGATAATGGACTTAAATATTATTGTTAATTAACTACTATGTGGGGTTCGAGAAATGCTTGTGTATGTAATTGTATGTTGAGTTGTGAATTTACCTTAAATACAGAGAATGCCTTGTTTGTCACATGGTAGTATAGCAAATGATTGTGTATATTATTTGATGGTCATAGCATAATTTGAACTAAATTATACTCGGCCTATAAAAAAAAACTGGAACATGCATTAACATGCATAGCATGGATACTATTCCGACCGTCACATCACACGGAGGTAAAGAGAGGCCATTCGGGGGTTGATATTATTGATTTATTTGGTTATGTACGGTGCACTCGTACAAAATGACCTTACCCTGGCCTACGGGAACACTAGGCGTTGGAGGCGCCACCCACCTGGCTAAGGGTCGAGTCTAGAGGCCTCCGTTTAGGGGTGAGTGTGGACTGCGGGGGCCCACTCACAATTATACTAGAACTTGGGTTTTTCTGGAAATAAAATAATTATTTGATATAAGTACGGAACATGGAGTTCCGTAGTAAAGTAAGTTCTAGTGTAATACCCGGATCTGATTGGTGCCGTATAAACTCTAACCCTGACTTCGGAGGGCGTTAAATCCGAGTTACGTATATGAACTAGTTAAGTATGCATATTGCTTGGCATTCTGTTTGATCATTCATACATATACGTAACTATAATGTACTTATAACTTACCTGTTGTGTGGCTGAGGGTTTTGCTCACTAAGCTTAGGCTTACACCCCTTTAGACTTTTGTTGTAGGATAGCCTGTTCATAGAGACAGGATGAGGAATGCCATAGGTTAACCTGAAGACTTGGGCAAGAGCGAGGTGTTCTGTGTGATGAGAGAAAATAGTTTATGTAGATTACTTCTCATGTACTTATGTTTATCTTATTATTATGAATTTAGACATACTTAAATACTGTGTAATATAAGCATTATAACTTAACTTTTATATAAATATGTTGTGTGATGATATCATGTGAATCTGGATGTACTTTGGAAACTAATGGTTGTAGAGTCTTGTATATTGTGTGAAGATTCTTTGGTTGGAAGGGTAACCAATCAGGAGTTCTTCATACAGTATACGGCGTCTACCACGACTGGGCCGTCCTCAGTTCGTGACAGGCCCAACTTAGAGTTCTAGGCTTGTTTTAAGAGTTTTAAGCTCGGTTTTGAGTTTTAGGCTTTATATGCTTACTATACTTGCTTTAGTTAATCTTTTCACTTTATTCTTTCACTTTTATCATATTTTTAAGCTTCATTCTCCCACATTCCAGATCTGTTCATGATGGTTCCAAGGGGTCCTTACTTGGTTTTTCAACTTGTTTCATCATTTCCTTAAGTTTAGGTGGTAGATTATGCACTTAACTACTTGTGTACAAATCTTAACTTAAGTTTCTTTCCATCAAATGATCCTTTAACTCATGCTCCACATAAAGAAATAAAAGATCTTATACTTAATATAACTCCCATATCATAGCTCATGTCATATAAAGTTGGTTTCTTCATAAAACTTCATGTAATGGATTTTTCCTTAACTTAAGTCTACATTTGAGCATGTTTAACTTAATGGAAACAAAATCAACATCCAAATGACATTAAACAAATGTCTTAGCTTAAAATCTTCCATTCAAAGCATTAAACAAATGTCTTTACAAAACATCAACTTTACATGCTCATGTTTCAACTTCATATAAGGGTTTCATGATTTGTTTCTTAAAACGATTTTTTTTGGTGCTATAACAACTTAAACCTTACTCATATCTTCAAGAAATCCAAGTCTCCTAACATAAATACTAATCCACACATCACAAGAAACACTTACTCGTCCTTAACGTAAAGTTTGGTGGCTGTGCTCTAAGGTTCCACTTAAGCCTTTTAACCTTGCTTCCTCCCTTTAGCCACCTTTTGGAACCCGAATCTTTTGGTCTTTTGGAATGGGGTTTATGGAAGATTCTAATGGTCTTAAAAGGTCTTAGATGGTGAAATAAAATGATACAAGAACAAAAGAAAAAAAATGCCCTGAGTGAAGCTTCAAAAATGGGAGAAAAATTTATTTTGTGGGGTAAGGTTGTTTCTCCTTTTTATGTTTGTTTCAAAGGAGAGAAAGATGAAGTGAAAGTGAAATTGAAAGTGAGAGAAATGATAGAGAGTGTGGCCGGTTGGAAATGGAGAGAGAATGAGTGTTTAAATGCCTTAAAAGTGTTGTCTTGTAGCTTACACAAAGTCAACAATTGCAACTCTTGATGATGTAAGCATTAAGAGGTGAATAGTGATGTGTAAGAAAAAGTGATTGATGGGTGAATGACAAGTGCATGCCCCCCCTTTCTCCCCTTTTAGATCTGCCATTGGAAGTCTTTTTAGGCCATGGAGTGGTCTTGTCACATTTATTAAAGTTAAACTTATGAATTCTTGTGAAAAATTGTCCATATGTAGTATAAGTGAAGAGGTGATAAGGAAATTGTCTTATTACTAGATTTTGATAAGTTACCAATTGATAAATGATTCCAACTCTCAATTGATAAGTTATCTAAGGTAATTGGTTGGTCTACTTATTTATGTGTAAGGCTTATACATCAAGATAAGGGCATAGCCTTATAGAAAATTGTTTTAAGATTTTTATCTTACATTGTTTTGTAATTTATGATTTGATTTTTGTAGAATTGTGAAATTTTCTAAATTTGAATGAAATTATTCAAATTAAATTATCGATTAATTATTTAGGGTTAAAATTCCTTAATGGTTTTAAGGTTTAGGGTTTTAAGTAGCTTTAGAGCTCGTGGTTCTTCAAGCTCGGGTTTTATTGACAATTGGCTTTTGAATTGTAAAAATTTAATTCGTTTCTAAATATAAACTTAAGTTTTTAGTTTAGTTGATCTTTAGGAACGTTCGTAAGGTACTCTTAATCAAGTCGTAGGCCCACTAAAAGCAGGGTTTTCAAAAGTGTTTCTCCCTTTTCTCATTTGCTGGACAAAAAAATAAAAAATAAAAAGAAAAAAAAGGTGGGCCTTACTATGACTTTAGTGAGTCCTCAAAATCCTCTTTAGTAGGTCCATTAATCTTGCCTACTCTCTTACGATTGAAGACCATTATTTTTAGCAATTCAATTCTTTTCATCTTATAAAAGCCTTAGATTATTTCTATTCTTCTTATTTTATCAAGCTCTTCACATTCTTCTCTTGTGTTTTTTCTTTTCACTCAAATTTCATGGCACCTAAAAAATCTGCCTGAGTTGTTGCAAAGGGGATTAAATCCAAAATTCGAAATGATCCTAAAAAACTCATTGTTCTTAATGAACAAGAGACAAAAACCACCATCGCTACAAACCCTCAACCAAATCCATCTTCTAAAATACGCCAACATTCATATAAAAAAACCCTAAACCTAGAACTTCGTAATGAACCATTGGAAGAAGCTACTCAAGAAGTGAATCAAAAGAATGACTCTAAGGTATATTCTAAACTAGTTCAAAAAGTTAATCAAAAGGCCAATTAAGGTGTTCAAGATTTTAGCTCACCTAAAAAAATTGTTGAACCTGAAGGCTCTAATCCCTCAGAAAAATCATCTAAAGAAAATTCTGAAAGAAATCCTTCAAAACAACCCTTAGTTCCAAAACCAAAGCGGTCTCTTCGAAAGTCTAAGGTTGCTACTCGAGTAAAGAAGACTTCAAAATCTTTTAAGAATGTGCAAAGATCATGAGAAGTAAAGACATCAATTTCTACTTCCAAATCAAAAGACAAACCTAAGAAGAGATATACAATAAAAGGGAAAAGTCTCTCCATCAAAGATTCTTTTTATTTAGACATAGAATTCTTTGACATGAATTGTTTTTACTAGAAACAATATTTGGATGAGTTGGGTATAAATGGTTTGGTTGATATGAGAGGAATAATATATGGAGAATTAGTAGATGAGTTTGTAAGAAGCTTGATAACAAAAATCAGGAAGTGTGGAAGTCAATTGTACTAGGCCAAATGATTGATGTAATGAAGAAGGACACTTTGAAATGCTTCGGCATTAAAGATGTACAAGAGGATGAGAGCTTAGTACAGTTGACTAAAGAGAATTTATTTACAAATGATGGAAGGGATATTTTCAATATTGAATTTAAGTTGTTAGTTAGGATTTTATACAAATTTTTTAACTCATTTGTATTACCTAGAAGGGGTAGTGTAACCTTTGTAATAAGAGAGGATGCATTGGTTATTCTGGAAATGATAGGAAAGAGAAAGATGGATGTTGTGAAACTCATGATAAGACACATATGGTAGCATTTGGATGTTCGGCCATATGGGAATTTGTTGATGACTCTCTTCAATTTCAAGAAATTGAAAATATCAAGAGAAGCAAGTTGTCCTTTTTATTCTATTAAGCTAAGAGAAAGAACTTTTAAACACAAGGGATTTATGTAAATGATAAGCTTTGGCATTCACATAATGGAGGCATTTTTGTTCATTCTTCAAATCTTAGAAGAAGGGTAATTATAATTGAAAAGAAGGAAAATGAAAAGAAAAGGAAGCGAGGAAAAGGAACCTGCTGAAAATGAATCAAAAAGGGAGGAAAATTAGTTAGAAGATCAAGTGACATAGAATTGAGAGAAGCAACTAGGTCACCTTTAGATAGTGATTCAAAAAGTACAGAGGTACAACTTGTTCACTTCAAACAAGGGAAAAACTCAGCTTTTGTTGAACAACTTTCTGAAGGAATCAAGGAAGTTGTAGGCAAGTTAGTCAAGAATCAAATTACTGGAATGAAAGACTTATTCAAAGCTTGGGGTTAAGGAAACTATTACTAAATCAAGTCTTAATGACTAAGCTCATTATGCTATTTTTCCTTTTAAACCTCCTAAACAAACCTAAACAATTGAACCGTCTGAATGATCTGTTCCTATTTTAGATCCTCACCTCGCACCTATTAAACCATCTATTCTTGTTTTAGATACTCCCCTCACACTAACTGAACTTGATCTCCTTACTATTTCTACTCAGCCAATCGATTAAACTGATTCCATCATTGTTCTAGCTTTGAATAAAACTCTTGTCATCTCCCTATAATCTCTTGACAAAACACCTCAAATGGCTTCTCCTGTTTAGAATCCTGAAGAATAGATACCTCCAGAAGGAAACACAAAAACTCTTTAAATTGCTTCCACCAAAGAAGACTCTACACTTGTTTTAGCTCAAACCATACCAACTTTTGATTCTTTACTTTCTAGAGTTGCCTTATCCTTTTTTAACTTTTTCTCTTCTTTTTAGATTTGTCTTATCCTTTATTTAAGAGACTCATTATGAGTTTATTCGAGAGTAGAATTCTTTTGCTTATTAGTCTTATCAATCTACCCTTTATAAGTAGACTGTGGCAACTCATATTTTGTAGATTACTGAATTACTGTAAGTAATATTAGTAGTTTATAATCTTACTTATGAGTTGTGGTCATATCAATCTATAATTGCCAAATTATTAATATGCTTAAGTAATGCAAACAAGAGTTTTTGAGTGAAATTCCTTGATATTGTGAGATTAAAAATCATTGTGTGAGACAATTGACTTAAGGATTAGTTATACAATTATCATATGATTCATAGTCATGTCACATTTGGTATTGGAGCTCGTAGTTCGCATGCTTCATCTTTTGATAAGTAGTTGAATACCTTAACCTTTTGAAGTGTTTTTAGTGCTAAGGTATGGCAATATTAGGACTTATGAATGGTATAATGACTATGGTGAAGTTAGGGTTTTCTTAAGAGGTTGTTGGTGCAGCTGTAGAGAAAGCTTAAAATTTTATTTATGGATGATCAGAATTATCACGTTGGTTGCCAATGGTAGTAGTGGTAATCACAAATCTAGGAATCGTAATGGTAGATCAAAGAAGATAAGTGTTAGTGCTAGGAGGTAGAATGCATTAGAAGAGTAGATGAGATGGTTGAATGACTTTGTATAGTATCTAATGACTTAAGAATAGGAATGTGGAAAGAGGCTAAATGTTTAGAGTGAAAGGTTGTAAGGAGAATCAAAGGTTGTTGATGGATGTCAAGGAGGGTGTTAATGACAATTCCATAATAAGGAGAAGTGATGATTATGACTGTAGGAGAAGAAATTGCTAAGATGAAGAAGAATATGAGAGAGACAAGTGGAGGGATCGTAACAATCTTAGTTTGGGACTAGATATGATCAAAGTGAGGATTCCTACATTTATAGGAAATGGAACCCCTAATGATCATTTGTAGTAAGAATATAAAGTAGAAAAAAAATCTTTTTGTGCTACAAGCTTAATGAGTGCACAAAAGTAAGTTGGCTTCTTGGAGTTGTCCAAGTGTGCTTTGGTAGGAGAACATGAGGGCTCAAAGATGAAGAGAAGGTGAAGACGAGGTGAGAACTTGGTTAAACATGAAGCGACTAATGTAGAAATGTTTTATTCCTCACTACTATTACAACAAAATATATCTTTAACTACAATCCTTAAAGTAGGGCAACATGAGTGTTGATGAGTACACGAAAGAATTTGAGATGTTGATTATCAAATGTGAAGTAATAGATTCTCAACGATAGACCATAGCCAAATACATTATTGGATTGAGGTATGAAATTTCTAATATTCTAGTTCTGTAGAGTTATAATAATTTAGAGGATGCCATTAAATTGGCTGGAAAAATTGAGAAGCAATTGTAGAGGAATAAGTTGAAAGATCCTACCCATTAGACAAAGGCCATTGATGAACCACAACTTGTGCAAAAGTAGAGAAGGGTGAGGGAAGTGGTGGTCTGAAGAGCCTAGTTTTGCAAAAGTTGATAGAAACTAAGCCTAACTAGTCAAGGCCCAAGGAAAGTAAAATAAAATGTTTTAAATGCTTAGAGTTCAGGTACATAGCTTTTAAGTATCCCAATAGGTTTATTATAATGGCTAAAGAAGGGGTACAAAAATTTGAAACAAATAGTGAAGAAGATGATGAAGAGAGGTTATTGGAGCTTGAGAGAGGGGTAACTATGTTTGAGTTAAGAAGGGAAAAGGCATTTGATGGTCTAATGTTGAGTTTAGTGTTGAGGAAGCTATTGTATCCTAAACTTGGATTTAATATTAACTAGTTCAAGAATCTACTCCATATAAGGTGTTTACTGAATGTGAAAATTTGCCCTCTAATAATAGATGGTGGAAATTTTGCCAATATTGCATCCAGTACATGGGTCTAGAAGATGAAGTTGGATACTACTCCACATGCTTTACCATATGGTCTAGAATGATTCAATTCAAAGGCTCAAGTCTAAGCTAATAGATAAGTACATATTCTTTTTACCATTAGGAAATATTTTGATGAGGTTGTTTGTGATATAGTTGTCATGGACTGGAAAGTTTACCCCCTCCTTATATGCTCCTATAGCACTCGACCCTCCTTTCCCTCGTCATATTTACTTATATTAATAAGGGCGTGCTAGCTTTTTCCCTTCCTATTTACATAAGATTATTCTAAGCCCCTTTATCTTCAAGAGTGCTAATCGGCATTGTCACTATCCTCCATATGATTGGAAGGCCTAACTTCTCTACAGGTTTAGGCTTTCCTAAGCCATCATAAGGAGAATGGCATTTGCTCCTGATCAATTTGCTCATAGGAGGCCAACCCCACCTTAAGAGAATATCCAAACCTATGAACAAACTGCCAACTAACACCACTCACTTCATGTTAAGCCTTAAGTTGAACACCCCTACTTCCTTCCAAAATACAAACTGTGACATTCTCTCCTACTTAAATCCATGATGCCTTCATCTTGCGACCAACTCTCTACTACCCTTACCCTTAAGATCACCTACCATATTCCTTCATTACCAACTCTATACCAAAATCATCTTTACCAAGACTTTAAGACTTCCACAAGCATCACCTCACCTTCGCCCTTACCCTCTCCTCTCATCCTTTAAGATTGCCTCTTGTTGAGTAAACCAACAATAAGGTTCACCCTTTGAAGTTCACATTTTTTTTTCTTAAGATTCGAATAGAGTTTTGTTATAATGCTACTCAAGACACAACTACTCCCTTTGGTAACAATGTCCTCTACCTAGTGGCTACTCTTTCCCTCAAGCTTCATCTACATGAGCCCAATTATCAATAAGAGCTACCTTTTTTCATTAAGCATAACAGTTAATATTTAGGTAGCTCATTTAGGTTAGAACTTATGTGCTCTGATACTACTTGTCATAGGCTAGGAGGTTTGCTACCTCCTTGTATGCTTGTGCAATACTCAATCCTCCTTTCCCTCATCATAGTTACTTAGATTACCAAAGGCAAGCCAGCCTTTTCCTTTCCTATTTACCCAAGATTGTTCCAAGCCCTTTTATCTTCAAAAGTACTAATCAACATTGTTGCTATCCTTCATATGATTGGGAGGCACAACTTCTCTACTGGCTTTAGCTTACTATGACCATCATTAGGAGAACAGCATCAGCTCCCAACTAGTTTACTCATGGAAGGCTAATCCTATCTTGAGAGAATACTCAAACCCATGAACAAACCACCAGCTAACACTACTTACTTCATGTTAAGCCTCAAGTTGAATACCCTTACTTCCTTCCAAAATACAAAATACAATATAGTGCTTGTGGAGGCTAGGCTTCTTGTTAGCCTATCCTTGGCAATGTGACAAGGATACTCTTTACAATGGAAGAACCAATACCTATTCTTTTACTAAAGATGGCTAGTAAGTTACATTATTGCCCATGATACTAGAGTAAATTCAGAAGGACAAACTAGCCCTTACTAAGTCTAAGAGAATGAAGCAAAACTTGTTTATGCAACGGGTACGTAACCAAATTCTTGAAAGTTCTTGAACCAATATAATGAGATGGAGGACTTTTCGTATAAGCAAGAAGGAGTAAGATTTACGAGTGCATTTTAGCCATCCTTATAGTGATGTTGTGACCCAGTATCTAGCTTGACCTTATTAGAGTTTTAGGAAATCTAAGAATTATGGGTAGAAGGCAAGATAACAAAGAAACTAATACTGGATAAGGAGAAATAGAAGAATTGAACAAGAAAAAATTTGATGCGATCGTGTCCGTAAAGGACAAGGAAGCATACCTCCACAAAGGAAGTAAGCATGCTATGTATTCATAAGAAGGGCCAGCATACGATGTGTACAAGCTCACAAATTCAACACATGGCCATCCCTTGGATATACACGCTATGTATGCCCTTAGAATACCAAGTACATAGCATAGAGGCATGTACTTAAAGCCCACCTACCATGCATCTTTTATTTAGGCCTCGATTTCATGTCGCCTTATTAGTTTATTCTATTTTTAGTTGTTTATTTTCCTTTAATAATTTAAGGCTAAGGTTTGATGGCATCTCATAAATACTTATTATATTTCATTGTTTAGTTTTTGGAGTTGTCATATCCTTTATTTCAGAGAATCATTGTGAGTTTATTCAAGAGTAGAATTCCCTTCTCATTTAGTCTTATCAATCTACCCTTAGCTAGTACATTGTGGTGACTCTTCTTTTGTTAGATTATTAAACTATTACTAGTAATATCGGTAGTTTATAATCTTATTTGTGGGTTATGTGTCATATCAATCCATAATTGCCAAATTAATAATATACTTAAGTAATAAATATGAGATTTCTTGAGTAAAAATCCTCGATAATGTGAGATTACATATCATTGAGTAAGACAAGTGACATAAGAATTAGTTACACGATCATCATACAACTTATGGTTATATTAGCTCCGTTATGCCAAAAAAAGATAAAAAGAAAAAGAAATAGAAAGAAAGAAAAATTATCCACCTAGTTACTTCACTAAGTAAAATAGAGAGGAATAAAATTACAATCATTAAGGAATGCACTAAAGGTGTAATAAAGGGAGAATTGATATTACAGTGCTTAGTTAAGTGAAATATTATTACCAATATATTATTCATTTCAAATAGGAATAAGTAATAAATAGTAGATAAAATTTCAATAATACCCATAGTTTAATTAATAATAAGTAACAAAACAAATAAGTAAAAAATCAACAAGATTTGACCTAACCCTAATTAAGCACACATTAACCCTAGTCTTAAATAAAAAAACACATGAACACTAACCCTAATCTCGCATACATAGAGAAGAAACCCCAACCCTAACCCTAACCCCCTACTCTACAATCTCCATTCTTCCCTTCAATTCAAACCTTAACCCTAGCCCTAATCTCTAATTTTCTTTCAACTAACTTCAATCTCTAGTTCGTGCTATAAAGAGAACGAGAGACTAAAAGGAAGGAGATATTAAGATATCAAGAGCAAGAAGAGATTAGAGTTTAAGAGGGAGGAGAGATTGAGAGGGACGAGATCAAGATGAAGGAGAGATCCAACAAAAGATAGATCAAGAGGGAGGAATAGCATGATAGAAGAGAGATCGATAGGGAGGAGATGATGATATTAGATTAAGGTTCTTTTGTTTTTTATTTTTCCTTTAACTTTCAATTATGTTGTTTATACGGTATTTTAAGAGTAAAATATTGACTTTTTAGTTTGTATGAGGATATTTTGAGGAGAAAGATCAACATATGGCTTAGGAATTGCAATTCACGAGTTGGATATAAGATTCTTAAATTTTAGGAATTGAAATTCCATGGCAATTCTATTCCCATGAAGTGAATGACCTATAAATATTTAGGTTATTCTAAAATATTTGAGTGAAAAATCAAGTGAAATTGTTGCTAAAAACAAGTTAGGAGTTCTTATTTACAAGAAATCAACTCGAACTTTAAAGGAATCAAAAGTCAAAGGTTGGGTTTGCATTTACTCTTTCAAATCGTTGATTTGGTCTATTATTTAAAATATGAACTCTCATCTATCTTATTATTTGATGTTCCATTAGCTTGATTTAAATCAAGGTATTAGTTTGATGAGTTTATAATACACTTGTTTTTCAACTTAACTAATGCTTATATGCTAGATGTTTCAAGGAAGAAGCCAAAGGTAAACAACAATGTGTCTTGAGTATGTCATCAACCACTAGACATGCTTCTTCACATTTCCAAACAATAAAACAAAAATGTTTATAATTGTCGACTTGAGTAATTTTATCTTTCCAAAGTTGAACACAAGCATTTAACTACTAAACTGGTTGGTCCATTCCAACTTTTTTGTGTAATTGAATCTAACTTAGACCCAATAGTTCAATAAGGGATTTTGGGCCAAAAAAATGGAGCCTAATATGTATATATACATATGAAATTCAACCCCTAAAATTGAGTCAATTTGATAGAAATCCTAGCTCTAGTTTGTTGTTGATCTGGTCGACTTAAAATTGGTTCTTTTTTTTTTCTTTTTAAATTATTTTGCTCCATTTAAGTCAAAACAATACTTGGTTCAAATAAAAGTTTCACTCAAATTGTGTTCTTTCATGCTTCAAAAAATGATTAAACCTAGGTTGAGTGAAATTTTATTATTTTTACTAACCAAACCCTATTTTTTATTGAAAACTCAATTTTTATCAAATCATATACATATATTAAGGCTCAAAAATCCATTCTTGGCCTAATAACATCAAAATTTTTATTTTCCTTTTACATTTTCTCACCTTACTATCCTTTAAGGATTTCTCATTTTTATGGAATCTTTTATTATTTTTATTTTTTGAAATTCTATTAAGCTAAGGCTTCTAAGGTTTCTTATTATTATCCAAATTTTTTGTATTTTCTTAATTTTCTTGTTTTTCGTTATATCTTAAATTTCTTATTTTCTTATATTTTTAAAAAGGGAAAAAAAATGTGGTGTTCATAAAATCTAAAGTAGAAACTAAATTTCGGAAGAGACTCTTGAAGTTCTAATATATTTTAGTAGAAGCTTAGTAGAAGGTTAATAAAAGCCTAGAAGAAAGTTACAAAATCTTGATAAAAAGTTAGTGGAAGCTACGTAGAAAAGCTACTAAAAGCATAGTGGAAGTAGAAGCTAAATTGAATGAAGTATTTTAATGGCACGAATTGAAAACGTTACTTTAAATTGAATATATCTGAATAATATATCTAATCATATAATCTCAATCAATCTCTAAGAAAAGATTTAAATGAAAAAAGAAAATGTTCCATAAGATTGGGTGATGGCAACAATCATATCTCAAAGATTTACTTATGGAAGTCCAAGTTAAGAAATTTTAGTAGCTTGAAGAAAAATGTTAATTATAGAATTGAAGACTCACAACATTTTGAATTGGTAAGAATGCTTTGTTCAAAGAATATGGAAAGCTATAACACCTTATCACAAGAAAAAGGAAAGCTACAACAGTTTGTACTTTGAAGATAAATGATAGAGGGTGATTCCCAAATTCAAAAATAGATAAATGTTATAAAGGAAGATATATATAGATATATAAATATATATATGAAGAAAAACTCAAGACAAAGAAAGAATATAGGACGACCAAAAAATAACAAAATAAAAATGTAAAAGTTATATATAGCAAAGACACTCATAAATTGGTTTTCATTTTCATTTTACACTGCTAGAATTTGGGCTAAAATCCAGAAGAATTTCATTCTTAATCCTCAAATTGAAGTACTCTATTTCTTTATGAGTGTTCATAAGCTATTAGGGAAATTTTGGACAAAATCTTTAGATCTATGAAAATCTTATGCTAAAGATTGTGATAAAAGGTAGATTAATGGTAATAATCCTCCTTTGTTTCTCTCAAGTAGTAGAAGATGCTAGTATGGAAGATTATATCTTGATAGTAGAGATTAAAGAGAGGACTAACTGAGCTAGACTTTGGTTTCTCCTTTCTTGCTTCTTTAATAAGAGAACAATGGGATAGAGAGAAAGAGATTGGGAAAGTTAGGGAGAGAGAATTGATTGGACCTATGGCTTTTCCTTAGACGCTTCTTTAGTGAGAGAATGATAGAATTAAGCAAAAGAGGATGAGAAAATTAGGGGTTATGAAGTTGATAGGTTTGTAAGAGAGTTTTTACAAAAGACAAATGTTTTTCTCTTAATTTTTTCTAATTGTGTCTTTTATTCAAATCATGTAAATGAACAATGGCCTAAACCACTGCATTTCTTCTAAATAAAGTAATGGTTTCAAATATCTGTTACCTAAGATATTTATGATAACATTTGTTTTCTTAAACTATTGCATATTATTAATATGCAATTGTTCAATGCTCTTAACTCTTTGTAAAAATCTTTAACTTTTTTTGGAACAAGTAATTTAAACCCTTCTTGAAACACCATACCCACCTCCTATCCTATCATTGATCTACGACTAATAGTTTGTATGAAAGTTGAGCTCCTTGAGTATTTATGAAACTAAAGATCATAAATGATAAAAATCATGACATTATTAAAACAAAAAATTTGATAGGTATAATTTTGCTTAATGGAATTGTAAGATGGAGACTTATAATTTGAAGATGTAGATGATAATTGCTTTTGAAAACAAAACACTACTAGACAAAATCAAAACATAAGAAATGTAGTGTATTTCAACAAACTTAATGGAAAAACACTCCCTACAAAGTATTATTGTCCCTCATAACATATGAAGGAACAAACATAGTAAAAGAAACTAGGTAAACATCTTAATACAAGAATTAAAATTGTTTAAAATTTAAACTGGTGAAAATCTTAAAAATGTTTTTAACCAATTTGTCTTTAGTATTGAATGAACTTGCTACTCGAGATATTGCATTGATTATGATCTTGCGAGGAACATTCTCAAGGTCTTACCAAGAATGTTGGACACAATGAAAACTATAATTGAAGAAGCAAAAAGCTTGTCAATGATGACTATAATTGAACTTAGAATAAAATTGATGTCATGGAAGCAGATGTATGCCACAATGATGAATAATAAAGCAAAAGGAAAGAAATAACTTTACGAACTTTGAAAGAAACTTCTAAATTGGGTACAAAAACTTTAGATGTGGATGTAGATATTAGTCTTTCTTACCAAAAGACTAAACAAACCTTTGAAGAGAAAGGGTAAGAAAACGTAAATTGCCAAAAATATACTTCTAATGTACATAAATCTAATATAGAGAGCTCTTGTGAGAATGATTGTTGAAAGAAGGATGAAAAGGAGATAGTCTATTGTGAATGTAAGAAGCAAAGACACATTTAAGCATGAATGTTGGTTATACCTAAGAAGCTTGACATGTATAAAAAGGAGAAGTAGAAGAAGAAAGTAATAATGACCACATAGAGTGAGTTTGATGAAATCGAAGCTAAATTAAAGAATTCATAGACCGAAGAAGAGCTAAATCGTGTCTTATAGCTAAAGAGGAAGTAACTTCTAATATTAAAAATAGTGATGAACTTGAAAATGTATAAGAGAAGAAACATTAAGGAATGCATGCCATATTTTAAATCAAAGTCCTTTATGAAAACTAGGTTTCTTATAGTATAAGTATGAAAAATAAGAGAAAAAAAAAATCAAAGTTGAGTCATCTCAAAGAGTGCAGATGTCTTACTTACTATGGGTTCATTGATCGATCTTAAGTGGATTAAATTGTAGTCAAGAGGACATTAGAATATACTTGTAGGAGATGCCTTTAATTTAGAGGCTTATCAAATATTAGATTGAGAATCTAATATAATTGTCAAAATTTGAGGTATTGAATTCATTAAAGTTAGATTTCACATGACTTTAATATATAAGAGATAATGTGACAACTCTCATATTAGATACATGACCTAGAAGAAGTTAAAGATCTAAAAAAGAAAGGGACTTTAGGCTGGAATTTGTTTCTTCTCAAGCTTTATCCTTTCATGTAAGAGGAGATAGGTGATCCAAGTGGAGAAAATTTTAAGGATAATGACTCTTTGATTTATAATAAAGCAACTATTTGGAAAGAGCCAATGAATGATAAAATGAAATCTACATTATCAAACAATATGTATTCTTATTAATCAAGGATGAACACAAAATCATACGACAAGAAGAACATGACATATCATATTTGAATTAATATTGAAATTAGTTATGTGCAACTTACATAAACAACTATACGCATAACACATACTAATACTTAATATGAAGTAAATTTTTAAATTTTTTAGAAAAAAAATTAAGCATACTACTATGTAAGAGTCCAAAAGAATAAACTTCTTACGCTATTATTTTTGCAAACATTAATTGAAATTTAATAATTAGTTTATAAAGAAATTATAGTAATACATAAAACTTGTGTAAATTTTGTCATTAACCTAAATTAACCAAAAACAAAATAATTTAGATAAACTGTAAATTGAGAAAGAAGAGTAACATTATATAAGCATAAGCATTTTTCATTTTCTTTTTAAATTCTAAAAGATTGTATCATGAGCCTACAAAAGTTATTAATTTTAGTATAAGTAATAAATCATTTCAGAATCTTAGTTCATTTTTTTACAATAATAATCATAAGGAAAGTAGTATATTATTATTATTATTATTTACTTATAATTTATATGAGTCAAAACATTTATAATGTTAGTAATATAATTATTATTTATAGTGTAAAACTAATAAATAAATAGTAAATCATGAGAAATTGAATTTAGAGGACTACCAACACAAATATGTCTACTAGAGAAAACTAAATGTTAAACCCGATCTTAGACTTATTACTGGAGACTTGAAGTTGTGGATTGATTCTACTATACTTGGGATGTAAAAAGTATAACAAAGGAGAGAAATAAAGTAAGATCACCAAGAGGAGCTTTAGAAATAGGTTAAGTCAAATAACCATACCCCAGACTATTTGATATTAATGTGAATTAGAGCATTCGGAATGATCTAGGGTTTTCGGATAATTTTGTTTGAATTGAGACAAATCTTAATATAAGTTTACAAAAGTTCAGCAAATAGCCTTAGTAATATTAATTTTTTTTTAAATAAAGTGTTTATAATATTTAATTTCAATAAAATGTATTTTTTCCCGATATAATTGGAAATTATTGGAAACTTGAAATTAGAATTCTGAACGATTACAAAACCTTAGAAATAAATCATTTAACTTAAACAAATAATTTTAGAAGTCAAATAATACGTAGTATGATTATATAATATAAGTTATATATACTCTATATGTTTATATTTTTAAGTTATATATAAATTACTCGTTATTTATCGAAAATACATAAAATGAGTTTCAATCATTAACGAGATGTTAGAGATAAAATATATGCACATAAAAAAATCATAAAATAACTTAGATAATATTTAGGAGTATTTATTTATATTATATATGTATTTACGTGGAGGTATACCTAAAATTACCTAAAATACTTAATTTACATAAAATTAATTTAAAAATGTGGAAAAATTTGCTAGAAGTGGGTACTGGATGTTTTGGTGTAGCATTACAAGGTGGCTAGTTTAGGATAAGGTAAGATTAGATTAAGCTACTTAAGATGGTGAGATAAAAAGAATTTGGACACTTATAAGCTTAGAGGAAATTCAATTACCCTAAATCAGCTCTATAAATTCAAAAGCTTTCTATCATAGCTCATTTTAGATAGTACACTATCTAGAAAAATTAAGGAAGGGGTTACAAAGCTTAGGGATAATTTTAGAAAAATTTTACAAAAAATAGGGTATTTTAGGGCTTACGAAGAGTACATATACCAAATGAGGATCCGAGAAACAACCAAGACTGCCACCTAATGGTAGATGCCATGCCTGGATGTGCTGACAATAGTGGGGTGGTCGAAGGTAGCGGCAAGGGTAGATTTTGGTAAGGTCTAATTTCATGTTAATTTTCAAATATTTATTAAAAATATCAATTTAATTTAGAAAATTCTAGAAAAAGTTATTCTAAATTAATTTTATGTGTAGAATTTAGGAAAAATATCATTTTGTAGAAAATTAGTGGTTATATAATACAACCTTAAGAAATCTAAGAAATTAGACAATTTTCGATATTGCAATAAATAGGTCTAACGACACAATTCCACTTTCGAAATTTTTCTGTAAACTACCCTCTATTTATATTGAAGTTCTATGAAGAGATTTCTTACAAAACTATTTTCTACATTTTTATTTAATTTTTAAGCCTTAAATAGTGAATAAAATGATTATTTTAGTGAAAATTCATATGATTTTTCTAAATGATTATACTTGAATTCTGAGTTTGAGTAGTTAGTGAAGTAATTCCAATATGTTTAAGTTGTGGAATTGAGTTTTTAAGTCAGAAGCTATAGAAACCTATGATTTTTCCTTGATGAAGGTAACTTAAAAGCTTGATGATTTATTGAATATAGTGAAATGATGAGTTGGGGCTTATTATGTGTGAAATTGGGATGTAATGAGGCTAAGCAGTGTCAGTTGAAGTGTTCTTTTGGTGATTCTTAACTAGAGTTGGAAGGAAATGAGCCTATGAATTGATTATAAGGATATTAAAGGAAGGTAGAGGATAACTTTGAAGAAGGGGAAGGCAAGATGTCTACTAAGTACTGACTCAGAAGTTAAATTAGAGGCTAAATTGTGAGTGAATAGTAAAAAAGGAGAATCTTAGAGACTACAACAAAGGGAATATTCTTAAAAATTTCGAAGATGTTGGTCTTAGAGGATATTTGCCAAAAGTTCTAAAATTAAGTAGACTATATAGTTGGTTTCAAAGGTGCCTTAGAGGGTACTTAAAGTGAAAATACATAAGTAAAAGCACTCAAAAGTTGCCTCAGGGGATCATTAGTAAGAAATTTTAGGTATATATCAGACTCAAAGGATGATTCAAAGGTTAATCTTATTAAACCCTTAACTCTAATATGGCTTAGCTAGTAACTCAGAAGCTTTCTAATTTAAGAACTTCAAGAGTGACTTAACTCAGAACTTAGCTTAAAGGGTATTTATTAAAGAATCTTAAGGATGCACCAACCTTAGAGATTGACTTAGAGGCTAAATCTACAAACAACTTCAATGCCATATGTTTTAAAGAGTAGCTCAAAAGCTTTTTCAGTTAAATACTATAATGTTATCTCAACTCAAGGATTAATTTAGAAGGTAACAAATGCAAAATGAACTTATATTACCATTCCAAATTTCTAATACTTAACATACAAAATAATAACCTAACAACTAACCAACTTAATTATTATATGGATAAGTAAATTAACAATATTTCATAATTTATATGTAGAATAAAGTACTACATCAGGATAAATATTGAGGGGTCACTAACAAGAACAAGTTAGCAAGCTTAGTTAGTGAGCAACTAAGTTCCAAGTTAGTAGATATTTGTGTGTGCTTAAGTAGACTTATGTTTACTCTTAACATTGTGTGCTCTATGATGTTTTAGCTTAGCTAAACTTGATTTCAAGTTAATGTGTTGTTCGATGAACCATATGGAGCTACTTGTTATAATTGTTGCTAATTGAATAGTGACATGACATTAAACTTAGTTGTTATGTTGGTGCTGATGAATGCATATGTGACATTTGCTGGGTCTATGTCATTTTAGGAAAGAATCTAAGGACTAACTTTATCTTCTAAAGTATTCACCTAAGTGAACCTAATACCAATATCTTAGAATTGATAAAACTACAAACTCAAGGTTGGGTAACAAGTGATAAATAAGTTTGCTTGGATTTGCTAGGTTTTGCTTAGTGTACATTCTAATGCATTCATGGCATGGGACAAGAAAAAGATCTATAGGTCAAGTTTTCTAAAAATCGAGATATTGTTAAGTCGGTTTCCATATGAAAAGCTGGGTTTATCAAGTGAACTACTTAATTTATAAAGTCTAGGTTTTTGAGCATATAGAGACTATAAGACCCAACAGTATCGTTGCCGTGATAGGTCGCCGTGTATCGTATAAAGGTCTATTATCAACCCCTTGCTGATCATAGGCCTTTTATACGACACACAAGGCTCCTTCCACTCTACGTTACCACTAGGCCCATAGATAAGTAATATAGAGCAATTTAACTAAAATTACTTCTATGTTATAAATTAACTAATTGTGTGGGTGCGTGAGACCCACACCAAAACAATATTACAAATAAATGCGATTCATAATGGAACTGCATAAAATCTAAGTTATGCATAAATATATAAAAGTATCTAAATATCTATAATCTATTACAAAATGTCCTCTTCGCTCTCTGATCACTCTAACCCATCTCTACCCGAGACTTACCATGGGCATGCCTTGGCCCGGATTGACGAAGAGGTTCTCTTGCACCAACAAAAATCTATAGGGGTGTAAGCTTACGCTTAGTGAGATAAATGCCCTCATCAGTACCATATGACAGAAATTTATTAGATGCACAATCATATGAATGCATGAATAAACAGTATGCCAAACAATGCATGCAGTGACCTAGGAACTGCATACGACTCAGAATTTCGCCCCCTGAAGTCGGGGTTTGGAGATAATTAACCGAACCAAACCAAAATTCGGGTAATAGACCTTGGGTTTTATTTCATTTGCACTATCGTGCTCATACCAAAACAAAACTCTACATATATATATATATATATATACTTCATTTACCAAAATCAAATCGTATCCTTTAAAAATCCCAAGTCTAGCGGTGTAGTGGCCCTCGTAGTCTACAAACACATGCCCTAAGCAAAAGCCACAAGACTCGGCCCCTTGCCGACGGTTGGCGTCTCCCAGCGCCTAGTGAGCCCATCAGCTTAAGACAGAGACTCAATATATATGATGGCATAGCTAGTGCCCAATCCTGCAGGAAACTCGTATTCCTGTGAGTTTCTTTCCATCTTCTACCTGAAGCGGTAATCGGTGTTACCCGTATGTAATATGGGGAATGCATGATTCATTTTGAGTTATTAATCGTATAAGTGATTAACTTGATTTTCAGGGTGATCAACCAATTTCATTCCATACAATTCACAAGTATATATTAATGCAAACAATTCCCATTATTATATATAATTAACAAGTCGTCATACTCATCCATAACTTCATACACATGCATCTCACATATCCCACAAGCTTCCAAATTTATAAATATAAGATTAGGTGCATCTACTCTACAAGCATAATCAAGTAAAGAGTCATCGGGAATTTACTCACTCTCCCTTGTGGTTCAATCATAGTAGTATAGAGGCAAGTCGTCTCCGAAAACAGTGTCCCCTGGTCATTGAAATAATTTTTATAAGGAATTGAAGCAAACTTAAGAAACTATGTAATTTTTTCTTAAGTTATATTCTTAGCTAGTTTTCGTAATTTTTCTGGTTTTTACCTAAAATTCAATCTCGTATAACTTTTTCGTTTTAAATCCGATTTTTATGATCTTATAGTCAATCTTCATCGTTTTCGAGTGTACTTTAACATGGTAAGGTTAGATTTTCGAAATGAGGTATGAAATTCTGTCCATGGATCAGAACAGTAGCGTTCCTCATGTGTTCGAGTGTTTTTTGGGCCTTGTTTGGTAAATGGGCTTTTGATAACTTAAGGAATCCTTTAGGATTGGTCTTTAGATTTTATTTTAAGCTTAAAATACTCCTTGAGATCAGATTTACAACTTTGATTTATATTCCTAAGGCTAACAACCACTTCTTGGGCCCTTTAGTGAGCTTAAGTTGTCAAATAGGCTTGTTTTTGGTTCAAACTAAAGTTAATGACTTTGGTGGGCTTATGGGGCCTTAGGTGGATTTCTTATGGGCTTCAAAACAACCTTTCTTGGTACTTTAAGGTGCTGATCAGATTTTTATTGAAGGCCCATCCTAGAGTTTTAGGCTGGTTTTGGGAGTTTTAGGCTCTGTTTTGAGTTTTAGGCTTTATATACTCACTATACTTGCTTTAGTTAATCTTTTCACTTTGTTCTTTTAATTTTATCATATTTTTAGGCCTCATTTTCCCATGTTCCAGATCTGTTCATGTTGGTCCTAAGGGGTCTTCACTTGGTTTTTCAACTTGTTTCATCATTTCCTTAAGTTTAGGGGGTAAATTATGCATTTAACTACTTGTGTACAAATCTTAACTTAAGTTTCCTTCCATCAAATGATCCTTTAACTCATGTTCCACACAAAGAAATAAAAGATCTCATACTTAATACAACTCCCATATCATGGCTCATGTCATACAAAGTTGGTTTCTTCATAAAACTTCATGTGATGGATTTTTCCTTAACTTAAATCTAGATTTGAGCATGTTTAACTAAATGGATACAAAATCAACATTCAAATGGCCATGGAACCCTCACGTCCAGCATGCATATCCTCCATTAAAGTTCTCATTTCAAGGTTTCCTTATCTTAAAATCTTCCATTCAAAACATTAAACCAATGTCTTCATATACACCAACTTTACATGCTCATATTTCAACTTCATGCAAGGGTTTTATAGTTTGTTTCTTAAAACAATTTTTGACGTTCTAACAACTTAAACCTTACTCACATCTTCAAGAAATCCAAGCCACCTAACATAAATATTAATCTACACATCACAAGAAACACTTACTCATCCTTAACGCAAAGTTTGGTGGTTGTGCACTAACTCTTAAGTCTTTAACTTTGCTTTCTCCTTTTTGCTTACCTTTTGAAATCCGAATTTTTTGGTCTTTTGAAAAGGGGTTTATGGAAGATTCTAATGGTCTTAAATGATCTTAAATGATGAAAGAAAATGGCACAAGAGCAAAGGAAAAAAAATGCCGTGAGTTGAAGCTTCAAAATGAAAGAAAATTGATTTTGTAGGGTAAGGTTGTTTCCCCTTTTTTATGTTTATTTCAAAAGAGAGAAAGATGAAGTGAAAGTGAAATTGAAAGTGAGAGAAATGGGGAAGAGTATGGCCGGTTGGAAATGGAGAGAGAAGAAGTGATTAAATGCCTTGGAAGTGTTGCCCTGTAGCTTACATAAAGTCAACAATTTCAACTATTGATGATGTAAGCATTAAGGGGTGAATAGTGATGTGTAAGAAAAAGTGATTGATGAGTGAATGACCAATGCATGACCCCCCTTTCTCCCCTTTTTAGATCTACCATTTAAAGTCCTTGCATGCCATGGAGTGGTCTTATCTCCTTTATTAAAGTTAAGCTTATTAATTCTTGTGAAAAATTGTCCATATTTTGTATAAGTGAAGAAGTGATAAGGAAATTGTCTTATCACTAGATTTTGATAAGTTATCAATTGATAATTGATTCCAACTCTCAATTGATAAGTTATCTAAGGTGATTGGTTGGTCTACTTATTTATGTGTAAGGCTTATACATGAAGATAAGGACATAGCCTTATAGAAAATTGTTTTAGGATTTTTATCCTACCTTGCTTTGTAATTTATATTTTGATTTTTATAAAATTGTGAAATTTTCTAAAGTTAGATGAAATTATTCAAATTAAATTATCGATTAATTATTTAGGGTTAAAATTCCTTAATGGCTTTAAGGTTTACGGTTTTAAGTAGCTTTAGAGCTCGTAGTTCTTCAAGCTTGGGTTTTCTCGACAATTGGCTTTTGAATTGTAAAAATTTAATTCGTTTCTAAATATAAACTTAAGTTTTTAGTTTAGTTGATCTTTAGGAATGTTCGGAAAGTACTCTTAATCGAGTCTTAGGCCTACTAAAAGTAGGGTTTAGAGAGACTACATTGTATCTATTAGGCTAGCTATATGCTGGATTTCCAACCACTCAATGTGGTTTTGCTAAGCTGAAATGTTTTCTAGGTTCCTGGATATATTATCCAGATGCCTAGTTTGAGTTGACCAAATCAGATTAGTTGCTAGGCTAACTAGGAGATCAATACTGATGCATGTCATGTGATGAGCATGGAACATGCTTGTCATATTTGCATTGTTTGGCTAAGAAACTATAAAATAACGTAATTAGACTAATGGCTTAAATAATATACCTATTTTGTTATGCTTGTTGTTGTGTGTTTGTCCACTCTCACTCAACTAGCAGTAACCGAGGGGATAAGTTTCTCTTATCTTCAGGTTATAGATGAATAGACAAAAGAATGTATCAAAGTGATAAGAAGACTTCAAAACTTTAGTTGAAGATGCGCTCTTGATAGAAGTTGCTGACTACAAAATATGATTTGAATATATGAAGATATCTTTTGAAGAAAGCAGTAGATATTACTTCACCAAAGGTTTAATATAGTCGTAGTAGTCCAAATATATGTATTTGTAAAAAAGTTACTATGTTGTATAAAAGTGTATAACTGTGATAGTTTGAGTACGGCTCACTAATGTAGAAGCTTTCGCTATTGTTTATCATATTGAAAGAAAAAAGATTTGAAATTAATTCCTTATGGAACAAAAGAGTAGGTTGAATATAGGTTTTGCCTTATACTTAACTCAAGGATGTCAATTATGAACCGTCTTTAAGTGCCAAGGTTTTGAGAAAAATCTTTGAGCAGACACTTAGAAGGCGGGATGTTACACCATAGAGGCGATAAGGATATAAAAAATGATTGATTTTAACAAAGCCATAAAAGGTTAGCAATGAAAAATGATTCTATTCAAAAGGATTTCATTGCATGGGATTACAATGAGAATTCTAGTGCACAGAAAAGTTAGGGTAAACTCTTGTTCAAGAAAACATTGTTACATAACATATCAGGGGCATATGAAAAATTCTACTTCGGATAATTAACAATGAATACGAATATGGATCTTGATGTTCAATCAGATCAATCAAAACCTAAAGAGGATCGCCCAAACTAGAATCCAAAGGATGGATGGTGCTATGTCAATTTCTCCAATATTGAAAAAGACATGATATATGCCCCTTGGTGCCATGCTCTGATCGCCAAATTAGTGGGACCCAATCTTGGTTACAAGATTATTAGTGCTAGATTAAATAAACTTTGGTCAACAACCCCATCTTTCAAATTAATACATATCGGAGTGGGATATTACATAATATTCCTTAATAAGTTAAGAGGACTTTCAATGGATCATTAGGAATGGACCTTGGTTAATCAACGGATTCTACCTGGCCCTAAAACAGTGGGAATCAAATTTTAGGCTGGAAATCTTTGAATTTAACAGCATGGTGGTCTAAGTATGCATATCGGGTTTGCCTATTGAACCATGTTCCTTAATGAAAATTAAGAGAATTAGTGAGAAGATAGGACTAGTGCTTTGCCTAGACTCCTACACGATAAATATGGAAGGTGGGAGGTTTGCTTGAATTTGTGTTCAAGTAGAAATGGATAAACACCTGAAGCACACAATTATGATTAATAATATCCCGTATTAAATCCTTTACAAAGGCCTATTGAGTGTATGTGAAGATTGTAGATGCGTATCATAACAAAAATTAATGCCTTAAAGGAAGGTGATCGAAAGCGACACCTCACTTGATCTGATAAATCCTTCACAGCTTAAGGGTGAAAGTCAGGATCACAATGAGATCAACACACCAGAACATACCAGTATGGGAGATCAATGCACGGAGATTAAAGCTAATAATAAGGACATTGACCTAGTTAAGGAGCAAGCACAAGAAACGAGTCAAATCTATGGGTGGACAGAGGTACGTGCCAAGCGTCTGGCGGGCAATTCACAACGCCTTGGCATTGTCGGCAAGTTGCAGCGTGTAAAGAAAGAAGTACAGTTGAAATGTAAGGGAAGTAATTGTGCTAAGCCGTCGGTTGGAAACGAATTGACATTAAAGATAGTGGAAATCTTGAAACTTCCAAAGGAAACTGTTGGCTATATTGAATGGATCTATTGGGTTACAAAGTAAAGAAAAGATTTGCGAGGATATGACGAGTACAGAAATAACACCTCTTTCCTAAATGGACTCGACCTTCAAGTTAAGCAAGAATTATCACGGGAAAGAAAAACAGAATCCATCTTCTTCGAGAAAACTCTCGTTGAAACATTTTGCGAGACAACATGGAAGGAGTGGCAGAGATAGAACTTATCTTGCTATTGTTACAAGATAAGGGAGTGCTATCGGAGACTCACGTAGATTCCATACTTTGGCAAGTAGAGAGAGGACAGGATATCTAAATGCTATACGTAGAAGTGATCCAGATCGAAGTCACGCCAATGCGATGGAGTAGGAACAAAGCGCCTGAGGCGACATACAGACCAACGAACTAAGGCGGCTCGGTGTACATTACGCGATAGGAATGTCAGTGAGCAGGAACGAATGCACAGTCCTCATTCGAATGCCGATGGCTCGCCAAGTTATGTCGACTGCGGGGCACCTACCTTTAGTGGAGGCAACTTGCAAGGGAATTGCAAAATTCATCATGTTAGCTCGGGCAGAGAGACCGAACATACCACTTGTGCCCTTCGTCGTACCGTATTCGAGGATGTTCGGAACACCAGCCCCTTTCCAGCAACAGCAACATCAATGGTGAGGGCTCGAACAGCGTTCTATCCATGCAAATGGAATGTCAGAATCCAGGGAGAGGGGAATGTGCCATTAGAATTAGAGTGGTTTGATTATAAGTGCAAGCTCACCAACCATGATTTAATGGACACTTTGTCTTCAACCATGCGGCCCCAGCCATTTAAGATATTAGCATGGAACACCTGTAGAGCACCTTCTCATGCAGGGTAGAATGTCATCTCTGATCAAATTAGAAGTTATGACCCGCAAGTGCTAATTCTAAAAGAGACAAAGTTCAACCGAGACAATGCAGACAATTTGAGTCAAGCCCTCGGATTTATGGATATGTTGTGTGCCAAAGCGAATGGAATGAGTGGAGTCTCAATTGGAGATTTTAATAAAGTTTTACAAAATAGTGAGAAGTAAGGAGAGGGGGGTTCAGGGAGGGGGGAGGGTGGGGGTGGTGTAGAAGTGTTATACAATCTATGGCAAGAAATTATGGGGTTTGTATGGATGAATATGATATGGTCGACCTGGGTTTATGTTGGTAATAGGTATACTTGGTCAAAGCATTCCTACAATATTGCCGACTTCATCCAGTTGGGAGTTGATAAAGCATGGACAAATGTTGATTGGAGAGCTTTGTATCCATAAACCATCTAGCCATTTCCCACTTCTTTTATGTACTCATCTGGATATTAGCATGGGTTCGAAGGATCATAGGCCCTTTCGGTTCCAACCAATGTGGCTAGACCATCCTAACTTCCAAAAGTTCATGGCATCACATTGGTACCTATAAAAAGATAGTATAGAGGTGGACCTATAAGTCTTTACAAAAAATGTTAAGGGAATGAAATAGGGAAATTTTGGACTTGTACATGTGAAAAAGAAACTGCTGATGAGGAAAATTAAGCAAGTGTGGGAAAGGATACAGATGGATCCTAGTCAAGCAATGATCAATAAAAAAATCTTTCTACAAGAAGCTTTGAAGAAGGTGCTCAATTAGGAGAAGTTATGGGCAGTGAAGTTGAGAGCTAACTAGATCATAGATGGGGAATGTAACAACAGATTTTTCTATTTATCAACTCAAGCAAGAAGAGTAAAGGGTAGGATTGTAGGGTTGTTTGATAATGTTAATTATTGGGCTATAGATCACCAAGTTCTTGAACCTATGACTACAAAATTCTTCTCGAATTTATATTATACTGTAAGAACCTTTGCTAAGCCTAGACATCCCCACCCCTACCTCCTAGGTGAATGGCTACAATCCTTTGCCTACTTTGACCATGTGGCAACCAAAAGTTTATCCATAGATGTAATGATAGAGGAAGTTAAAAATGCTATGTGGGATATCGTGAGTCATAAGGCACCTCATATGGATAGGTTGTATTCCTAATTCTATAATGTGTATTTGTCAAGAATGGGGGAATCAATCTACAACATCATTGTTGATATATGGAAGAGTAGCATAGTACCAAAGAGATAAATCAAGCACTTATTATGTTGATCTTGAAGAAAAAAGGAGCTAACAAACTTAAAGATTTCATGCCGATTAGCCTTTGTACAACATTGTATAAAGTGCTAGGAAAAATCCTTATCAATCGGCTAAGACTACATCTTCGATAGATCAATAGCCCAAAGTAGTCTAGTTTTGTGCCTAGACAATTTACACGTGACAATATGATTGTAAATCCTATAAATTTAGCTATTTAAGAGTAGGATTGAACCCTAATACTACAGATGACTTAAAGAGTCATTAAAGCCGAGCAGAATAAAAATTTAATAAATCATAAATCTAAATATATTATAAGTAGCAAAAACCTTATAAATTGATCAAAACCCTAAATTGCATACTAAAACTCTAAAATTGACTTATACATTATTAACTAAAATTGAACCCGAATTTGATCGAAACCCTAAAATTATAAATATAAACCTATAAAATAGTTAACTATTACTCAATAGTAAGAAAATTATAGTCGATTACAATTTTCAACTAAATAGCCTATTCACATGAAATTATAACGAAGTCGCTATAATAACTTGTAAAAATTATAGTTGTACCGGATACTAATTAAATTGATAAAATTTCACAAAAATTTAAAAATTAATTTATGATGAGATTTGTTATAATTTATATATTTCGAAAAATTACATATATTTATTATTAATTTTTATTTTCCTTCTCTTTCATTTTCAATTTATCTCTTTTCTTCTTTTTCCTAATTACAACATTCTGGAACCAAATTGAGCCACCTACGTGAAGAAAAAAATTGCCAAGTGCTGAATGGAAAATAAAAGAAAAATGAAAATACAAATTGGATAATTACTTAGCTTAAATTTTAAGCTAACTCACATGAATAAAAGGAAGAAAAAAAGAGAAAACAAAACCATAGAAACAAAATAGAAAAAAAAAAGGGAGAGAGAGAAATCTTGAAAGCGTAACCATGAGAAGAGAAAGAAAGAAAAAGAAAGAAAGAAAAGAAGGAAAAGAAGAAGAAAGAATTAGAAGAAAAAGGTAAATAAATTATTTAGTATAGATGTATGTATATAGTATATACATGTATAAATATTGTATTTATATAGTATTTTTTTAATATAACATTACTAATATATGTATATGTGCATAAATACATAAATTAAATTATATATGCATGTATTAGGCCTTGTATGTATAAATGTATGAACATAGGTATATTATATGAAAGAGTATGTATTATGTATTTTTTTTTAGGAATACATATAAGTAGTATTTAGTATTTCCATTAAATAACTATAGTATATATATACATAATTATACCATAAACTATATATATATATATATATATGTGTATACATGTATAATTATTTTCGTATATATATATGTATGTATAAAGATATGTATGTAGACATTTACATATATAAGTATAACATACGGTATGTGTATTTATGTAATAAGATTATACATAATATGTATTAAGTAATATTTTTTTTTACAAAATAAATATGGACACATATATATAGTTGTATACGTGAGGTATATATATATATATATATATACATGAATATGTATTTGAATAGTATGTAAAGCATTTTTGTAAATATATATTTCATATATATACATGTAAGTTATATTTTATATATATAAATAGGTAAACATGCATGTGGCGTTAAAGTATATATAATATATAGTATATGTACAACATATAGTAGATATATAGTATACCGAATATTAAGTGGTATATATATCATATAATAGTTACTAAATAAAATAAATTTATAAATATGTAAGAAGTAGGTATATAAATATATATATGTGTATTACCGTAAGTTAGGAATTACAAATTAAAGTAAATTATAAAATTAATTAAATATAAGATTAGTACATAAAATACGAATGAATAATAAGAAAATCATAAATAATAAAAATAATAATAGCCATAATAATAATAATTATTATAATAAAGTGAAAATCTCAAAAATAGGAAAATTGTTCAAAATAATAAAAATATTAAATATATGATTTAAATAATTATTAAATCATAAATATGTTAAGAAAATATGAAAATTAATATTTTATGATTTTTAAACTTAAATAATAATTTTTGTGATATTTTTATATCACAATTTAAATTGCGAGTCACAATGCCCAAAACGAACCTCGCTACAAGAAATTACGCTCGAAAACGATCAAAATAGACTATAAGTTCACAACGATCCGAGATAAAACAAAAAAGTTATACGCGATTCGATAAAAAGCTCGAATCAATGATTTTATGTAAATCAATAATCGATTTAAATAAACAGTATAATTTAGCATGCTAGTTTAGTTATTTAAATCCCCAAACTTATTACTTTTTATATTCCTCTAATATTAGGTAATCTTGAGATCGAGACCTACTTACCTTTGGACTGTTACAATCCTTGACATCATTTATGACCCAGTAAGTACTCCTAATGACTCTATATTTGTTTTGTGCTTATAGTTAGTACACATGAATTAAAGATTAATAACTTGATGAATAGGGTTTTGGGTTGTGCATGCGACTGCTATTGATTGATTACTGTACAAAATACTGTTAAATGTGATCTAACTGATTGTTGCATGATTTGAATGATTTGTTGATAATGTTTGACCACCTCATAAATTGACTTAATTATATTCAATCCAACTAAAATTAAATGGTTCATACATAAAGCATGAACATTACATATAATGTTTCAGCCGTCACCTCATACAGTTGGTAATGAAGTTGGAGGGATGGATTCCCACATGATTTAATTAGAACGGTGTAGGAGCATTGGTATTACAAGACCTTACCCTTAGCTCGTAGGTTCTATTGGCGCCGGAGACGTTAACTATGGGTAGCTAAGAGTCACATCTAGAGACCACTACTGTTGGGTGTAAACGTGGACTGCGTGAGCCCGTTCACCGCTAAACCTAGATATTTATATACTATTGACTGATGGAAGTAGAAACCTGTTTAGTGAAATAGGGAATTGACATATATATAATGATATGGGGGTAAAAACCCAGGTGCTAGATCCCGATTGTAATTGGTGCCGATGTATCTCCAACCCTTACTTCGAGGGCGTTAAATCCGATGTTATATGTAGTATCAGTTAACTACATATATACTGTTTGACATATTGGTTGCTCATGTATTCATATGTTTGATAATAAACTATTTGATAACTTATTTGCTGGTATAGTACGAGGGTTTACTCACTAAGCTCTTATAGCTTACTCCTCAATAGTTTTTTCTTACAGATTACTAGATGATCGTGTATGGGTTAAGAATTGAGGGTGGAGTGTCAACATCGAGATGCATAGAGGTTAGAATTTGAGACAAACTATATAGTTCATTGGAATTACTGTATACTATACTTAAATTTTATGACTTTACTAAGTTTGAGTTTTAAAACTTTACTATTTAATCTTATTGTTTGGTAGGGGATATCGATTCTCTGTAGTTCTGTTGGACTGTGGCTTATCGAATATCCATAGTCACATATATGTGATCGTAAGATAAGTAGAAAAATAAATAAAAAATTTAGTAACTAATTATTTAAAATCTTGCAATATTTGACTTGCAAGATGATTTTCAAATCATGAATGCATACATGATATAAAAATTTTAGGTAATTCTACTAAGCCCCTTTAGGGTTATGGTAGTGATAATCTTCCAAGAACTTATGTACTCCCTTAAAAGGTATAAAGGAGGTAAAGTTTGGATGCTTATTAAGTTAGATTTAAAGAAAGCCTATGATAGGCTACAGTAGACTATATAAGGCATGCAATGCAAATGCTTGAATTCCCTAATTCATAGATCAATCTTGTTAGCTTATGTCTAGCAATAAATTCATATAGAATCTTATTCAATGAGCAATGTTAAATGAATTCCTCTAAAGTAAAGGGCTACAATAAGGCAACCCTAAGTCATTGTACTTGCTTATCATTGCCATGGAAATCTTAAGTAAGTGCATTAAAGAATTACTGAACAAATGCTTATGGAAGTCGATCTGATTCAAAGGTTCGAGAACTTCTTTATCTCACATGTTATTTGTTGATGATATTATCCTTGTAGGCAAAGCAATTGTAGAAAACGCAAGGACTATGCTTCAGGTGATGAGTACATTTGGAGCTATATCTAGCGAAATGGGTTAATTATAGTAAATCTTGTTCAATCTTTTTTGAGAATTTCCTTGAGTATCTAAAGGAAGAAATATGTAATATTTTTTGTGTTAATGTTAATGTTGCAATGGGGAAGTGCTTGGGGGTCCCAATTAAATTAGGTGGCTAACTAAAGGCAGTAGATTTATTTTTTGTATTAGAGAAAAAGAGTCAACAAGTATCTAGGTAGAAAGTGAAGATGCTTACTACTCCAACAAGGAAACTATTAATAGGTTCATCTTTAGAAAGCATCATAAATGATTACTCTTAGATGTTGCCTTTACCACAAAAAAAAAAAAAAATCCATTACTAGCTTAAACTTCATTATAGAAATTTTATTTGGGGAAGAGCTAAAGGAGAAAGGAATATCCATTGGGTACCATGGGAAAAACCTAAGTGTCTCAAGTAGGATGGGGTTCTTAGCTTCTATGATTTGCATTGTCAAAACAAACCTAATTTTGTGAAATTAGCATGGCAAGTCCATAAAAAGGAGCAGTTATGGTTTGTACTAATGAGGGATAAATATAAGATGAAGTGATGAATTGCTGACCACCGATACCATCACTCGCGCACAGCTTTGAGTACTTTAATCCTTCTCCCAAAGAATCTTCTCTTAGCAACCTGCTGATGACAAGAAACTTTACATCGAAGGAACGTAGCTAAACTCCCTGAGCTCCCCACATTGTCATATGTTGATCTATATACTCGGTGGTGATGATGCCGACCATTCCTTTGCCCAGGACCCTGTGCCAAGTAAACCGACCAACTACTATCGAGAGTTTCTTACCGAATAATGAGAGACTTACTTATCGACCGAGTAGTTCTCTCTCGGCCTATTACCATTTCTCTCATTACCATCGTTTTGTCTCGGCTTCTTTATCGCCATAACATCTTAGTCCCCCTCGCCTACTATGTTTAGAGAATCTTCATACAAGACTAATGTTACACCACCACCTATCCACCTCGTCTGATATTGTACAACTTTTCTATTTCCATCTTTTGTCCTTTTTACCCTTTTCTGTATGTACTAGGAATCCTCTTTTTGTATATACTTTCTTATAATTTCTTTATTTGTAATGTTGTCCTAAGGACTTACTATAAATAATCCCTTTCCCTTATAAGCCACAAAGAACTTAACAATTTTAGACATTGAATATTCTATTCTTGAGAGATAACCTTCTCCAAGTTTATTTTCTTTCATACATTCTTATGTAATCTTTGCTAAATAGCTTGAGATTAGTAGCCAGTGGACCTTGACATCAACTTGTGTATCATATCAAGTGAGGTGTTAAGTTGTGTTGTATTCTTTGGTGAGTTACATCCTCCGAGTAGCCTCATATCAGCTATTCTTGTTCATTCATAGACCGTTTCCCTATATTTTCTTTAATATTTCGGAGGACCCATTTAGTTCAAGTTTGCTACGGTAAGTCCTAGTGATAATTAAGCTCCTAGGCATATCATATAATCCTAGTCTCAAAGCTTGAGGTTGAGACTAAGAGCTGTTTAGTGATAGTCCACCTATTGTTCGAGATACTTGTATGTTGTAGGCATCCATGTGAAGTGTATTTTTTAAAGATTTGCACTAAGAATGTCGAATCCTAATGTACAGGGAGAGGTTAACGATGCCAAAAGTGATGGTCATAGTTGTAGTCGAGTTACCTAACAAACACCACATACTTCTGATGCGTAGATATAAGATCTTATTACTATAGTGGCTAACTTAGTTGTCTCAGAAAACAAGGTCTTGGAGATTGGACCATATAAGAGAATGGCTGAGTAAGGCCAAGAAATGAGAGATAGGCCGAGGAGGCAAATGAACGAGCGAGCTCCAGAAGCCTTTGCAGTGAACCAAGCTCTACCGTGATGTGTTGACAGAGTCGCGAGGAGAAGGTTGTAGTTAAACGAAGTAAAAGAGTATGAAGAAGAAGAAGAAGAAGAAGAAGACTAGTATGTTGGGATTGATAAGCATGAGTTTAGAGTGCTAAGGGGTATTGAACATCTTAAGGTACAAATCTGAGTTTCAGTGGATTTAGTAGTGCTGATGACTACCTAGACTGAGAAGAGAAGATCGAAAAGATATTCAACTTCTATGATTATGAAGATACTATCTACATTAGAGTGGCTACATTAGAATTTTCTAGATATGTAGCAATGAGGTGGAAGAAGCTACAGAATATTCGCCTAAGGATCTGATGCGAGGTCTGAACATGGAACAAGATGAAAAGAGTTATGAGAAGTAGGTTCGTTCTCGAAAACTATGAATAAGACAACGTTCGATGACTATAAGACTTGAGGTAAGGTAAAAAATTTATGGATAACTATGTTTGAGAATTTTAATTGCTCATGATACAATGTGATGTCGATGAGCCTACCCGAACTATGGCACGGCTCATCTCTGGACTATGGGTAGAGATTGGTAACATCATGGAACTTCAGAACCTCACAACTCTAGATGAAACCATCTATGTAGCCCAAAGAGTTAAAAGGCAACGGTAGAATTAGGTTAGTTGGATGCCAAGTAGCCGAACACTATTGCTGAATAAGAGTAACTTGCTGAGTCAACCAGGGAATGAAAAAGCAACAAAAAGTTCCGAGGTGGAAAGTTAAGGTCACATGTCGAGCCGACCAGATGATGGTTGAGGTAAGAGAAAGATCGAGCAGCCTAAGATCCAAAGAGATTAAGGTCAGAGTTCAGGAAGGAAAACCCAAGAAATCAAATGTTTTAAGTTCCTTGGCTATGGATACGTAGCTAGTCAATGTCCGAACCACCGAGTCATAATCATAAAGGCAGAGCAGCCCTAGTTTAAAGTAGAAAGTATGAGTGAAAGAGAGGAAGATGTGGCAATCGATCAAATGTTGGAAGAATTTCAGGAAGACCCCGATGTCGAGATACCACCTAAGGGTGAAGCTAAGTATTTCTTTGTTGTTAGATGCTCTATCAGTGCTTTTATGGCTAACGAGAATGAGTAAAGATAAAATCTCTTTCAAATAAATTGCTAGGTAAATGGCAAGCTATGTGTTATGATCATTGACAAAGGGAGCTGTACCAACATCATCATGCAAGGGGTAATTAAGGCCATGAAATTGCCAACACTTCAACATCCCAAGCTATATAAGATTCACTGGTTGACCAAGAAGGGATGACTATATGTTATCGAGTAAGTTAAGGTGCTGATTACCATTATTCATAAGTATAGGGATGAAGTGCTGTGTGATGTCCTTCCAACAGTAGCATGCAGGAGATTAACGACAGTTCTGTTAATTACTTCAATTTAATCATCTGTCTAGGGGTAGCAAGAGGTACTGAACAGGAGCTTAATGCTAAGTTTTCTCCATAAGGTCTTCTAAAAGAAACTTATGAATTTGAAATCATGGTCGGGCGCAATACTCCTTAGCACTCCATGCAGTTGCACAATTTCTTGCAAAGAGAGTTTAACAATGAATAAAACATCATTAGTTATGTGGTAGGGGATGAAGTGGCCCATCTTGCTGAACTAATCGACCACCACCATGATCAAATCGTGTTTTCTCTATGTATGGGGAAGGCCAAGCATGAAATCCAAGCTTAGATCGGTCCATGACCAGTCGGGAATTGGTAGGGATGTATATTTTCCATAAGGCTCTCTCCTCCCTTTTGCATACTTACATACCTTACACCTCTCATGTATTCAGTGTACATCCCTCATCATCCCAGGCTAATAAAAGTGTTCCTTCAATATCTTAATCGTCCTCTTTTCCCCAAAATGGCTAACCAAACCTTCGACGTGAGCTTCTCGTACCAGTAGTTCCCTTGTTGAACCACTTAGCATGCAAGTCTACTTTCCCTTTATTAAGAACCCCTCACTCAAGTAGAATCTGTCTGTAGCTCCTCAATTACTACAATTGGTTGCTAAAGGCCCAAAATGTAGGTCATGCTCATATCGATCAGGTGAAGTGCCAAATCTAAGTACTTTAGCTTACAACGTTGTAATGAGAGTATGACGGTAAGAAAGTTCATAAGCTATTGTGTTAGTGCTTCCCTTCTTATACCTAATGATATAGGCAAAGGTCTCCAAGAACTCGGCCCACTTAACGAGATGCCAAGAAAGCTTTTACTACCCACGAAGATGCTTGAGAGATTCATGATCTGAATAGATGATGCATTCTCTTAGCAACAGATAATGGTACCAGTTTTGAAGTGTACGAATAAGGACATAGAACTCCGTATCGTAAGCTGAGTAATTTAAGGCAACACCTCAGAGTTTTTTACTAAAGTAAGCGATAGGTTGGCACTCCTACATAAGGACAGCACCAATGTTGACACTAGATGCATCACATTCAACCTCAAAAGCCTTCCCGAAATTTGGTGGGGCAAGTACTAGAGTAGACATCAACTTATACTTCACATCTTCGAAACTCCTTTGAGCCTTTTTTGTCCATTTAAACTCAACATTCTTCTTGGTCAATTTAGTCATCGGTACAGTTATGGAGTTGAAGTTTTGGATAAATCTTCAATAAAATGAGGCTAAGCTATGGAAGCTCCTGACTTCGACGGCACTTGTTGGCGTAGGCTACTCATTAATAACCCTGACTTTTTCCTCATCAACTCGAACTCTATTCCCCGAAACGATATATCCGAGGAATACAGCCTTGTTTTTGACAGAAAACGCATTTCTTCAAGTTGTCGAATAATTTCTCAACATAGACTGTGTTAAACACCAATCTCAAATGTTCTATATGAACAAGAAGGTCGACACTGTATACTAGAATATCATCAAAATAAACCACAATGCATTTGCTTATCAACGTTCTGAGTACATGATTCATGAGCCCCATGAATGTACTTAGTGCATTAGTTAAACTAAATGGCAAAACCATCCACTCAAGTAGATCATCTCAAGTCTTAAAGGTTGTTTTCCATTCATCTCCTAGTCTCATTCGTATTTTATGATACCCACTCTTGAGATCTATCTTTGAAAAGATACATACACCATGCAACTCATCGAGCATGTTATCTAACCGCAGGATCGGGTATCGGTACTTAATAGCAATCTTATTGATGGTACGACTATCAATGCACATCCTCCATGATCCATCTTTCTTTGGCACTAGCATAGCTAGCATAGCACATAGGATCATGCTCTTACGAACATATCTGCAATCTACCAACTCATAAACTTACTTTTTTAGCGTAGCTGCCTGTTCAAGACTGAGTCTATAGGCGAGTTAATTTGGTAGGGCTGCTCTAAGTTAAAGATCAATGCAATGCTCAATTCCTCTCAAGAGAGGTAATCCTTTTAGCATCTCAGTAGGGAAGAGGTTAATAAATTCCTAAAGTAGTTGCTGCACTTCAGCAAGTAAGTTTTTGGCCTCTCTAACCACTAAGAGTCTCCTGACTAAAAGGAGTACATAGCCCTCGGCCTTAACCTCTCATGCAAACTAAGCTCAGGAAATCACCAATGACTTCTACTGCAGTAATCTAGCAACCTTTTCCTGGGCTTCTTACACTTCCTTGGGACTCATAGTTGTCAATATAACTTTCTTCCTGTCCTTTTGAAACATATAAGTATTTTTATACCAATCGTGTAACACTATTAAGTCAAATAGCCACGGTTGGCCAAGCAATATGTGAGATGCACACATATGGAGGACATCACACACCACTTCGTCCCTGTATCTATCACCAATAGTAATTGGCACTCTGACTTTCTTAGAAATGTGTAATCCTCCTTTCTCATTCAACTAGGGAATTTTATACAACTTGGGGTATAAGAGAGTTGACAATTTCATGGCCTTTACTACCCCTTGTGTGATGAAGTTGGTATAACTCCCTCCATCAATGATCACAATGCATAGCATGTCATTCACCTAGCAATTCGTATCAAAGAGGTTCTCTCTTTACTCATTTTCATTACCTATGAAAGTACTAAGAGATCGCCGAACAATAAAGTAATACTCGACTCCGCTCTTAAGGGGTATCTCATCCTCCTGATCTTGCTCAAATTCTCTTAACATTCAATCGATTGCCACTTCTTCCTCTCCTTCACTCACACTTTCTAATTCAAACTAGGGCCTATCTCCCTTTATCATCATGACTCGATGATTTGGACATTAACTAGCCACGTGTCCATAGCCAAGGCATTGAAAACATTTAATTTCTCGAGTTTTCCTCCCTGAACTTTAACCTTAGTCTCTTCAGATCTCAGGTTCCTCGGTCTTGCTCTTACCTCTGCCTTCATCTAATTAGCTCGGTACGTGACCTTGATGTTCCATCTTGGGAATGTTTGACCCCCTATCATTACCTAGACTACTCGGCAGGCTGATCCTATTCAATACCATTTTTCTATTACTCGGCATTTGGCTAACCTAGCTCCATCGTTGCCTCTCAACTCTCTAAGCTACATAGATGGTTTCATCTAAAGTCGTAAGGCTTTGCACTTCTACGACATGACCAATCTCAACTCGGAGTCCAGAGATGAATCGCACTATATTTTGGGTCTCAGGCTCATCAACATTACATCATATCATGAGCAACTGAAACTCTCAAACATAGTCATCTACGAACTTATTACCTTACCTTAAGTCTTGGAGTCATTGGAAAGTATCCTACTTATAGTGCTCAAGAACGAACCTACTCCTCAAAACTCTCTTCATCTCATTCCACATTCAAACCTCATGTTGGGTCTTCAAGCAAACATTCTATAGCTTCTTCCACTACATTGCCGCATATCTAGAAAATTCTAATGTGGCTACTCTAATGTAGATAGCATCTTCATAATCATAAAAGTCAAACATCTTTTCGATCTTCTCTTCCTAGTCTAAGTAGTCATTAGTACTACCAAACCTGTTGAAGTTCAGAATCTGTACCTTCAGATGTTCGGTACCCCTCAATGCTCTAAAATCCTACTCATCAATCCTAATATACTGTTCTTCTTCTTCTTCGTACTCTTCCACTTCGTCCAACTCTAACCTTCTCCTCACGAATCTATTAGCACATCGCTGTAGTCTATGGTTCACTAGAAAGGCTTCTAAAGCTTGCTTATTGATCTGCTTCCTCGGCTATCTCTCATTTCTCGACTCTATTTAGTAACTCTCTTACGCAATTCATTCGCTAAGACCCTATTTATTGAGATAGCTAAATTGGCCATAATAGCAGTAAGATCTTGTATCTGCTTATCAATAGTGCATGGTGTTTGTTAGGTAACTCAACTACAACCATGAACATCACTTTTGACATCATGAATCTCTTCCTATACACTAGGGTTTGACATTCTTATCATAAAATTTCAATATCTACACTTTACTTGGATGGCTATAATCATATACAGTATCTTAAACAGCAGACTGACTATTACTATACAACTCTAGGTCTCAACCTCAACCTCAACCTTAATCTCTGATACTAGAAATATATGGTGTGCCTAGGAGCTCAGTTATCAGTAGGACTTACTGAAGCAGAATTGAATTGAAATGAGTCCTTCGAGATATCAAAGAAAGTTAGAGGGGAAAGGGTCCACAACTGAATAAGAGTAGCTAATGTAAAACTGTTTAGTAGATATGACTCACTAACGAACACAACACAACTTGACACCACAATTGATATGATGCACAAGTTGATGTCAAGATCTACTCGCCACTAATCTTGAGCTACTAGACAAGATTAGATAAGAGTGTATGGAATATGAACTTAGAGACGGTAGTCTCACAAGAACAAAATATTCAATGTAAAAGTGTTAGTTACCTATGACTTACAAGAGAAAAAGGCTATTTATAATAAGTCCCTAAGGTAGCGTTACAAATAATGAAAAGAGAAGAAAGTATATACAAAAAGGGAATTCCTAATACATACCAAAAAGGGTAAAAAGGACAAAATACTAAAATGGAAAGATAGTATAATGTCAGACAAGATGGACAGGTGATAGTGTAACATTGTTCCCATATGAATATTCTCTAAGCACAGTAGGTGAGAGGAGTCAAAATGTTGTAGCAATAAAGGGTCAAGAAGAGATAGATGGCGGCATACCAAGAGAAAAACTATTTGGCCATTTAAGTAAGTCTTTCATCACTCAGCAAGAACTTCTTGGTAGTATCGGTAGGATTACTTGGTATAGGGTCCTCGGTAAGTGAATGGTCAACATCATCACTATTGAGTATATAGATCAATGTAAGACAATTAGGGGACCTCAAGGAGTTCAACCACATTCCTTCGACATAAACTTTCACATCATCAGAAGGTTGCCAAGAAAGAATTCGCCATGTGAGGGATTGGAGTCCTCAAAGTGGTGTACAGGTAATGAGACCGTTAGTCAGCAATTCATCACCATATCTCATTGACTCTTCCTAAATCTTTCCGAAATCAAATACTAACACAACTTGGGACATGATGTGTCTCCCAAGACGTATTACTTACTGTAAATGACTCTTCTTTGCTCAAAATTCTTCACTAAAATTAAGATAGTCATGTCGTTTGCTCATGTTGCTTCAAAGCTTCAAAACTTCATAACTTCTTTATTTTAGCTCCAACTTTAGTAAAACTTATTTCTATTTTCTCATCTTTTTTAAAGATCACTTCAAAACCTAAAATCAATATTTTACTCAAATAAATATCATCTTCTTAAAATAAACTCAAATTTAAGAAAAAATCACTATATAAAATATAACCAATTAAGAGCTCATTAAACTTCCCTACACTTAAGAATTTGCTTATCCTTAAATAAACAATCAAAGAAGTATCAGGATAAGTAATCTTTAATGAAAATTTTCACTACTTAAGAGACCAAGCAAAAATTAACACTTAACACAAAAAACAAATTAATAGATCAACTTCCAATTTTTCACTCAAAATTTCTTAACAACTTCCTTTCTTATACTTAATCTCATAAAAATCCTCAATAAACCCAAAATACCATAGTTCATAAGATAATCTATGTAAAATAAAGTTTACCTAGATCATTGAATCAAGGATTCTTGGACTCAAAATCAGATTCAACATCTCGCCTACTAAGAAAATGTCATAAAAATTTTAACCCTCTTAGGTAAAATGTATACGGCTCTCTCTTTAATCTCACTAAGTATTATAATTTAGAGCAAACACATCTTACATCCATTCATCTTTTAATCATTCCCCTAATATTTTCTTTTCCTTTCTTTTTTGTTGGTAGGCTTCATTTCACTTTATTTCTTTCATTTATACACACTTCATTTATTTGTGAATAGAGTCCATTGGCAGCAGTATTTAAACCCTCCTCTTCTTATAGACCAAGGCGAACTTATACCAACTTATCCTCACATTAACAGTATGAAAGAACCTTACTCTTCTGAGGGACTAAGGCCAGTCCTTACTAACATGATTACTTTATTTCATTTCATTTCATTTTCTTTTTCTTTCTTTTAACCTCCAATTAAGTTGATATTTTAGGGAATTCTCAAAAAACATATTTCATTTGCTTATTTAGTAAGAATTATAAGGCTTGAAAGATTTCCAATAGAAAAAATACATCAAAGCACGGTTGAAAATAATCATGACTAACTCCTAATTAGTAATGTTACCCTAATCCTAAGTTCTAAAATCCTAGACTAAATAACTCATAACACTACTCCACATAGACTTTACCAATCAACTCTATCATCATGTTATTTAAACATTAAAGATAAACATTCATACATTTAATTTAGTTCATTGGAAGCCATCAAATTCAAATATAATTGCAAGCCAACCAAAACAATTGGGTTCTTAAATAGTAATAATTTCTATATCTCCTTCCCTACACTTAATACTAGACATTATCCTCAATGTACAAACTAAGTAATTCAACAAGAAATAAATTAGCTAAAACACTTATGAGGTAAGAAGATATCAAAGTGAGAAAGAAAATTAATACTTCCCTGAAATTCAATTTACACATATAGCACCTAAGAAGTTTAAAGTCATCATATCCAAGTGAAATCTCTAACATAAGCTTCAAAGTTCCAATACCAAGTTCTTGTAACAAGACTCACTAAATACATGAAGAAAATAAAAGAAAAATTATAAAAGAAAATCATAAAAACAAAAAAAAATAGTCCAATAACTAAACCAAGTCTAAGATAAGCTAGTATAGACTAATCAAAGAAAAGAACAATAAATCCATGTCATAATCCTCCTCATCGACACATCATACATGGCTTCATCCTCAAGAACAATTAGCTAAATCCATGTCTCAATCCTCCTCATCAAAGGTATCATCCATGACTTCATCCACTTCTTCTTCCTCTTCTTCCTCATCAACTTCTTCACTTGGACTCTTCTCTTCATCTCTTTCTTTCTCTTTACCTTTTTCATTATCTTCCTCCTCTCCATCCTCTTCAACTTTTTCACTTGAGCTTTATGATAACTCTAATTTTAAACATATTTCATAGCGTAATTTTATAGTATTTTCCTCATATTTTTGGTTTTCTTTAAAGAAATTGATACTTAATTGAGTAAAATTTTGATTTCTAGGTTTGAACGTGTTCTATGATCGAAAACGAAGAAAATGAATCAAATTTCACTCAAATCGGAGTTTAAATGAGGAAGTTATGAAATTTTGAAGTTGTGTAGAAAATTTTGCCTTAATATAGAAAGTTACACGACCTAGGGACACGGTCATGTCTCAAGTCGTGTCTAGTAACGAAAACAGAATCCTTTTGATATATTATAAAAGGACATATTAGGGTTTCCAAAGACATGAGAGACATTATAGAAACGGAGAGACACAAGAGAAAAGAAAGAGACTTAAGGAGAACATCAAGAAAGAGACGGAACAACATCAAGAAAGAGACTTAAGGAACAACATCAAGAAAGAGGCGGAACAACATCAACTTCAAAATTAGAGAGATTGTTCATCAATCAAAAGGGGTTTCCATGTTTTATTTTATATTATTAATGAAACTCGTTTTTAGATTCATTATGATAGCTTAGAATTTGAGTATTTAGGATTATGGAACCTAGGGTTTCATATGATTCTTGGATTGATTTAGAAATTTCAATAAAGTTTTTATTTTTACTTGATTCGATTATGTCGTTTAATTATTGATTGATATTTCTAGAATATCAATATATGATATTTCTAGAATATCAATATATGATATTATGCATGTTGATTGAAAAATTACATGTATAATTAGATCTTTACATAATTGAAGAGAATTACATGTATACTTAGAGATAAGATACATGTTTCTTCCGGAAAGTTAATTATTTGTACGGGAATTCATTATACATTAATGCAATTCTAAATTATATTACTAAGTGAAGAGATTCCGGTGAATAATTGAGGATTAGGGTTAATATGCTTGAGAAAGGTAATAACTTTAGTTGTAAATCCCTCCGGTCAAGAATAATAGAAACCGAATTGAATATATCTTAAGCGATCACATGATTAACTCTAGGAGAAATAATTTCTAAATACGTTATTACTTTCTTGAAATCGTTCTTAATTTTATTGCTTTTTCAATTGCTTAAGTAAGCCTTTTAATTAAAGTAGTTTGTTAATTTTAGTATTTTTAATTAATTCAAACTTTCATAATTTTTCGGTTAGATAATAAAGCTAAGGTTAATATTAGTACTCGAAGTTTCTGAGGGATCGACTCGGATTCACATCTGCTATATTAAAACTGATAGGTGCACTTACCTCATATCACTTTATCTTAGCTAAATCTTATTTATTACGCTACATATAGCAAGCACGATGGTCTTGCTAACCAGTTATTAAACAAATTTTCAAATTGATACATGCAACACAATATTTGAATTCAATTTAATCAAAACAAGCATGAAACTAGTGGAGTTTAGGGTACTTACCTTGTTCTTGAAATAGTATTGAGTACGAATTGAAGAGTGAGGAGTCCTTTTGATGCAAGGAGATACAAGAAGCAATGTGTATGTGGTTGTGGTTCTAATGCATGCATGAGAAAAAGAAAGAAAGGGGTATGGCTAAAATGAGAGAGTGAGAAAGAGAAGTTATTTATGAGCCTTAAATAAGGCATGGGACATAACTAGGAGATGTTACCGTATCTCTATCACAAACTGAGGACAGTTTAGTCGTGGCAGACGCAGTATACTGTATGAAGAACCCCTTCCAATCATGAACTCTTCACATAATATACAAGACTCTACAAGTACTAGCTTCCCAAGAACATACAAATCTACATATATCAACATATAAACATATTTATATAAAATTTAGACTACAAAGTTTATAGTAAACAGTAATTTAGTATATCTAGGTCTATATTACTGATAAAACAAAGTACATAAGTAAGCGTCCACAAGTAAGCGTCCACATAATTAGTTCTCTCCACACACTGAATGGCCCACTGTTGCTGTAAACCCCATAAATTTAGCTTTCTAAGTATAGAATCAAACGCTTAAACTATGGATGATTTCCTGAAGTTAACAAAGCCAATGAGATTTAAAATTGATTAAAATCTCAATTCAAAACCTAAAACGAATATAAAAAACTTTAAATTATCAATTGAACCTCTAATCGCATATGAAGACCCTAAAACTTCAAGTATATGTAACTACAAAAGTTAACCTCGAACCTTAACAAAACCCTAAGATAACAATCGAAGACTTAATCGCGTATTAATATATTAAACCCTAAATGCGTAAAAACACTAGAGATTATACTCAAAAGTAATAAAAACCCTAAAACTATTACTTTAAGGATATAAAAGTATTAATCCACCATAATTTACCCTAAAACCCTAAGTGATAATATATCCTCCATATTTTTCCCTTTCATTCGTAAACGACCAAAGATAACTCTCAATCATGCATAAATATTTAGAATACTCAAGTGATCCCTTAGAAACTAAGATATTGCATTTTAGATCGCATTCATCTTCTAGGTATATAACTAGGTTAATATTACATAGAGTTTGGGGTTTAGTTGATATTTAGATTACATGTAGTAAACCTTAATAAATGATACTTTTCATGATAATTATATAAAATAGCATACCAAATGATGTTTCTAGGATATAAATACATAGAGAAAGATCTCGTTACCTATTTTTACTAATTATTGCAACAAACCCGACATTTCCTTTTATTTCCTTAATTTTCTTCCTAATTTTTCTTAATTACTTCACTATGTACACAAAATGGCATTTATTTTTAGAAAGTTGACCAAGTCAACACATGTTGACTAAAGTCAAAAGATTGACTAAGTCAATACATATTAACTAAAGTCAACATATGGAAAAGTCAACAAAATGTCACTTTCATTTAAGAAAATATCTCTTCCTTCTCACAATTTCTTTTCTTTTCTTTTGGCTTTTCCCTTTATTTTTCCTCTTTTGCCATCCACTTCTTTCCCTTTCTTAGACCCCACTTGTTTTCCTTTTCAAAAACAAAAGAACACAAAATAAAGCCCCTTTCTCCTTCTCTTTTCCCAACCATATCTTCCTCTTCCCTTTCACCTTTCTTCATTTTCAAACTTTGCATCCATATTCAAGAGCAAATTAAGGTATGTTCTTATGTTACTAAGTCTTGCTCCATATTTTTTACTAGTTAGATGAAGAGTTAGGTTAAGTTAATTAGTTATGTATTGTGTATATATATGTTGATTAAGGCTTAAAGTTTCAATCTTTATGTGTAGAAGTGGAGAAATCTTTAGACAATGGAAGAAGATGCATGTGTACATGTCTTTTAGTATGTGTACATAAGGGTATACTAGAGATATACATGTATAAAGACCCTTGTACATAAATATCCATTATGTACATAACCAAAAATAAGGTATATACTAACTATACATATATATATTATGCTAAATACACCCTTAAAATACAAAAAAGATGAAATTGTGAAGATTTCTTAAGAGGGTAAATAAGGCATACGAAAATACGTATAAGAATACGTACGCCACCATATGTGTATATGGGTATATGTATTAGTATATGTATAAGCACATAAGTATACATGTTAGTATGTTATAAGTGTAGGTAGGTATATAACATATGTATATGTATGAGTACATAAGGATATGTATATATATATTTATATGTAATGAATGAATTACATAAGCCATGACATCATCAAAAGATTACATAAACCATGGCATAAGCAAATGATGACATAAGTGATGACACAAGCGATTAATGACCTTAAGCGATGACATAAGCATAAGCTTATAAAATAATATATTATAAGATTACATAAGAATATAACTTATATATGTATACATGTACTGAGGAGACAAAGACACTTTAAACTCTAATACACTTCCTACATTGAATTAAACTTAATCAAGTATGTGAATTAGTAATATCAATGTAAAATTTCCTAAGTGTAAGAAGCTAATGGCTAATGAAATCATTAAATACTAGAATAGGATATAAACATAAGCAATAAGAATAATTAAGCTTCAATGAGTTAAAATTTTAATAAGTTTAGCCCATATCGTAAAACATAGGTCTTAACGTCCAAAACGGATATCACCGTATGAACGTATATCCGAAAACAACAAAAAACGACTATAAGTTTGCAAATATTGGAATTAGAATGAAAGTTACTAAATACACAAAGGAAGTCTCATAACTTATAAATATAACAAAATAGTTACTATTAATCCCATTGAGTATGATAAACCTATACAAATTATACTTGGGTTATATTAGGGGAACTAGATAAACTATAATAGACTTTTAGTTAATTAAGGAGTCTGACTTTTCAGAACACTTATAAGTTTTACTAATTTGATTTAAGCATTCAATATCGAGTTTTGGAAACCCCAAAACTTGGAGAATGAGTAATAATCTAGGTGAAGGACTTCTAATGAGCTGCTGCTTGCTTGTGCGTATTACTTGTATGAGGGTTTGTTACTTGTTGTTGCTTGTATGTTTAAATGATTGCTTTGCTTGTTTGCTATCATCTGTATGATCACCTTTTTACATCGATTAATATAAGTATTAGAATAAAATAACCAATTATACTCGTTGTATGTCTATGACTCGGTAAAAGTATGAATGGAGAGTGCTAGCTTTGTAAAAAAAAAAAAAACTTGGGAAAAGTGTTTTCAGAAAAAGCTTTTCTACTCCTAAACATATTTTTTGTATGATCTCTATAAAGGCCCGTAGAGCCATAAATAATATTTTAATGTTAAGGCAAAGCTAACATGGGATCTCCAATTGATAGTGAGAAGACTCGCTTTATTGTGTCCGTAAGGCCTTGGATAATTTTGGTTGCGAGAGAACTCATATGTTTGTGCTCGAGTAGCCTTGGATGGTGGATGGTCCTAGTTTAGGATCCACCTATTTAGATTGAAACTCTTTTCTCAAATAGAGTAATAGTCAAGTGTTGCCTAGAGGGGTGGTGCCCTTAGGTAGCCCCATGCGGGTAAGCTAAGTTGCCCTGTACGAGTAAATACAAGGGATAATCGAAGTGTAGACGACGTAATTCTACACCTTCCATAGTTTCGAACTCCTATAGATATGTTACTTACATTCATTTTGTATGTAAATAGCTTTCTTGCATATGTGATAATAATGTGTGATAACTTGCTTAAACGGTAGTGGTGAGGGACAAACTCACTGAGCTGTTTTATACTCATTCCCCCTTAGTTTCCTTAGCAAGTTTACTTACAATGGGATTAGGATATGTTTCGAGTATTGAGTGCAAGATGAAGATATGTATACTAGTCACAGAAGTAGCTAAGTACTCTTTAGATGATACATAAACATCCTTTGTAGAAAATTTTTATATGTTAAAGCTTATTAATTTTTCTTGTATATTTTTTTTCTATAATGTTAGTATATCCTGTCTTATTATTTGGTACGAGATACCGATTCTCGGCGGTTTTGAGGAACTATGGGATATCAGATATCTATAATTATCTATATTTATATGTTATGTTATGTTACAATAAATTAATTACTTGAAAATTAGTAACCTTAGTGATTTATTATTTAGATTCTTGCAACCTTTGACTTATAAGGTGGTTTTCATATCACGAGTGCACACATATTATGGAAATTTTAGGTAATCCTACTAAGCCCCCTTTAGGATCTTGACACTTGCTCAGGTCCTCATGCTAACCTCTAGCATCCCCTGGCCAACCTCAACGAATAAGCCATCCTGCAGCAAAAGTCTAAGGGGGTATAAGCCTAAACTCAGCTAGCAAAAACCCTCAGCCATACCATAAGCAAGTTATAAATATATTGTATTTACACATATGAATGAATGATCAAATAGAATGCCAAACAATACGTATAGTTAACTAGTCAATATATGCAACTCAGATTTAACGTCCTTCGAAGTCAAGGTTGAGGTATACACCGCACTAATCAGATCCGGGTATTATACTTGAATTTACTTTACTGTGGAACTCCACATTCCGTACTTAAATCAAATAAGTCCTTTATTTTCATAAAAACCAAGTTCTAGTATAATTGTGAGTGGGCTCCTACAATCCACATTCACCCTTAAACGGAGGCCTCTAGAACTCAACCCTTAGCCAAGCAATTGGCACCTCCAATGCCTAGTATTCTTATAGGCCAGGGTAAGGTCATTTTGTACGAGTAAACCATATAAAACCAATAAATTTATAATAACAACCTCCGAATGACCTCTCTCTACCTTCGTATGATGTGATCGTCGAAATTATGTCTATTTAATGCATGTTAATGCATGTACCAGTTTCTTCTTATGAGCCGAGTCTAGTTAAGTCCTATTATAATGTGACCATCCAATAGTACACACAATCAATATCTATACTACCATGCAATAAACAAATTATTATTCGTACTTAAGGTAAATTCACAATTCGGTACATAATAACATATACAAGCATTTCCTGACCCCACCTAATAATCAATTAACAATATCATTTAAGTTTACTATCTACAATTACATACAAGCATGGAATCATAGGGTAAATACTCACTCAGCCATGACAACTCATTGTAGTCGTAGCAATCAATCTGAAGATCCTCGCCAGCATTTGGATCACCTGATCATTATGATATAATAACGATAGTAAGCAATCGAATTAATTAATGATTTTAGATATCTATTTACCTAATTCTACTTAGATTACTATCAATTTTTATCCGATTAGACTTTATCACTAATCGTATGTAACTTTTTTATTCTATTTCCGATATTTACGAACTTAAAGTCTTTTTTCATCATTTTCAGACGTACGTTCACATGGTGATGTTCGTTTTGGACTTTAAAACCCGTGTTTAACGATATGAACTAAATTCATTGAAATGTTATCTATTGAAGCTTAAATATTCTTATTGGCTAGTTTTATATTCTATTTTAGTAGTTAATGATTTCATTAGCCATTAATTTCTTACACTTAGATGATCTTATAGTTTATTATTTTAGAGACTTATGTCATCAATTACTTATATCATGGTTTATGTCATCAATTGCTTATGTCATGACTTATGTCATCATTTGCTTACATCATCCATTACATATATATACTTATCCTTATGTATTCATATACTTTACACATATGTTATGTATATACTTATACTTCTAATATACTAGTATGTATACTTATGTACTTATACGTGTATTAGTACATATACCTATATATACATACGGTTACATATATATTTTTATACATATTTTTGTATGCGTAATGTTCCTTCTTAAAAAGGCTTCACAAATTTCATATTTGTACACTTCAAGAGCTTATTTAGCAAGTTATATGTATGTATAGTTAGCATATACCTCTATTTAGGTTATGTACATAAAAAATACTTACGTATAAGGGTCTTCATACATTTATTTATCAAGTATATTCCTATGTTCACATGCTTAAATATATATATATATATATCTACATGTATTCTTCTTCCATTTACTAATTTACTAAGGATTTCATATACTCCTAAGCGTAAATATAGAGCTTCTACTCTCAATAACACATATGCACATATCACATATGCTTCCTACACTAACCTAACATATTCATCTAACTACTAAATAGGATAGAAAAATACGTAATAACATACATTTTTCTTCTTGACTTATGATAGTAGGAATTGTGAAAGTCAAGTGAGAAAATATAGAAATAAGGGAGCAAGGGGATTATGGTTTGGTAAAGGGGAGAAAAGAGCTTTGTTTGTGTTTTAAAAATATGAAGACAAGTGGGGTCTATGGTGGGAGGAAGTAGATGGCAAAAGAGGGGTAGAATTGGAAAAAAAAATAAGGATAGAAAGTTAAGGAAAAAGGAAGGAATTCTCTAGATAACAATGACATTTTGTTGACTTTTCAACATGTTGACTTAGTCAACCTTTGACTTGGTTAACATTTTAAAATTACATGTAACCTAAGTGTACATAATGAAGTAATTAGGGAAAATTAGGAAGAAAATTAAGAAAATGAAAGGAAATATGGGGTTTATTGAAATGATTAGTAAGAATAGGTAATGAGATCTTCCTTTAGGTATTTATATCCTATATAAATCATTTGGTAGTCTACTTAATGCAATTATCATGAAAAGTGTCATTTAGAGTACTAATACTTACTATATATAGTATAATCATCACCTAAGCTCTCAACTCTATATCATACTAACCTAGTTATATAATTGAAAGATGGATGTGATCTATAATGTAATATCCTAGTTTCTAAAGGATTACTTTAGTATTATAAGTATTTATGGATGATTGAAAGTTATTTTTAATCTTTTACTAATGATTTGGTAAGATACTAAGGATATATTATCAATTAGGGTTTTATAGTAAGTTATAATGAATTAATAGTTTTATATCCTTAAAGTTATAGTTTTAAGGTTTTTATCACTTTCGGATGAAATCTTTAGTGTTTACATACGTTTAGGGTATAAAAATTTTATATACGATTGATTAGTTATTTTAAGGTTTTCACTATTACTGGCCTTGTAAACTCTTAGGAATATCTAACACAATTAAGTCTACTTCAGATGTTAGGTTGAAAAATTTAGGGGTTCACAATCTCCCTATTCATGTATTCCTCTGTGATCATAGTGAATTAAAGCCCTAGAAGTGACATGATGGGGAGACAAGACTATGTTGCCCAAGTCGTGTAACTTTCTATGGGTTTCACACTTGGTGACTTGGAGATGACTTAACTAGGAGACACTATCGTATCTCTCAAGTAGTGCAACTCACTATGGTCATGTGACTTAGCCCTTGTAATTGACACAATTGGGAGACATAATCATGTCTCCCAAGCCGTATCACTTTCTATATAAGACTTCATTCTTTTTAATTTATTTCAAAAATAATGCCTAACCTAAATGCATCAACTCAAATGTAAAAATAAAAATTAAATGAAAAGAAACAAAATTTCTAAAATACTAAAATAAAATACGAAAACTAAAATGTCAAAATGACAAGAATACTAAAATAAATTATTGGCTTGGGTCGCCTCTCAAGAGCATTATATTTAACGTCGACAGCTTGATGGAATGTTAAATTAACTTACCTTAATTTTGGTGGAGATGGATCTCCTTCCCTACATCACTTCTATACTTGCTACACAAGAATAGATTTACCCTTTTTCCATTGGTTTAGCAAATTCTCTTTTCTAGGTATTGTAGATACCTCATTTTTGCCATCTCCCTCTTTATAGTTTAATATTTCATATTGTTTAAGAAAAAATGAAAAATACAAAAATTTCTAGGAAAAATAGAATTTTTAGGAAAGTAAAAGCTGTTAGTTCCTTTTTAATGTCATTAAGTTAAATGAGTTATTTTTAAGGCCAAGGGGGATGCAAGTAATTTAACAATTTTAGGTTATTTTGGAATTTTTAGACATCATTTAAGTTTAATTTAATTTTTGAATAAAGGTTTTTTAAGATCATTAATTCAAGGTTGGTTCAAAAATCAAATTTATTTTTAAGGCCAGTGTAGTACATTTTTATTTAATTTGTTTATTTATTATAAAAGAAAAAAGTAACTTGGTCCTGGATTGGACTAAGTCTTAACCTGGTCCTGGATTGGACCAAGTCTTAACTTAGTCTATGTATTTGAAAGATCATAGCTAAAAGCCCTAACGTATCCTCAACCCATGACAAAAGCAATTAGGTGCTTATAAAATTTTTTGGCCCAAGCATGTGTAGCGTACGTGCCAAGCTGGGTGCATTTATACATACCAGGGCCCTATTTTCCAACTCTTTCCATCAGATTCCATCAAGTTCCCTTGTTTTCCCTAGCTACTCTTTTCTAAAAACAACTTAGTAGCTCATGTTTGAGCTATCATTTTAGGTGGTTTCCATACTATTCAACCTAAATTAATTGTGGAATCGTATGATATGCATAGCCTATTACTAATTGAACCCAAAATATTATCTAAAAACATTCATTTAATGGGTCAAATTCAGAACTAAAAACTAGAAAAACACTTAAGTAACCACCATTCATCGAGCCTTAATTTAAGCTCCTTAATGAAAATCGAAGCTTCTAATCAACATGAATGGCAAGATTGAGCTTTAGTAAACAATTTTTTACTAGCAATTACAAGCTTTTCCATGTTAAGTTGCAAATTCAAGAATGGTCAAAGCTTTTGCATTCAAGCTCGGATTTATGGCCATTTTGACATTTCATTTTTCACTTGAGCTCCAACACCATAAACTAGAGCTCAAACAAGTAGTCCATGCATCAATCTTCATTCGTTTTCACTCAAAATCACTCTTCTAAGCCCTTTCTCTCTCTACCCATTTTGGTTCTCTCTCTCTTTAATTTTAAACTTCGAGTTGAATCTCTTCAAATTATCTTAGCATTGCCAACAACTTACACAAGTTTTGAGCTTTCAAGCCATAACCACCATACTCTCAACTGTACTCCTCAACTTATCCACCACTACTGAAAGGTTTCAAATAAACCCTAACCATCACTAATGAGCAACCTTGCCCACCCCTTACACAAAGCTACTCTTACAGTTGAACTCCCTATATCTTAAAACCCATAACAAGTACCTTGCTTGACTTAGAAACATCACTAACAATCACAACCAAGCATCTATTGTCACCTTCCAATACAAACCACCACCAAACGGCTACCGTTGGCTATAGCAAAATTTATACCTACTATTCCCAATATAAACCTCATCAAAACATATTTACCCATTCAAAGTCTTGATCAGAGGCCATCTTATGACATTGAATTGGCTATTCGACCTGATCAGAGCATTTAACTTGATCCAACCTCGGCAAGTCCGTCCCTAGGACTCATTTCCAGGTTTGTTTATTTTTTTATTTATTTTTTTCCATTTTTTTTCTTTCTTTCTTTTCTTTATTAAAAAATAGTAATGAAATGAAACAAAAAAAAAAAAACTTATCTTTAAGCTAATCCTTAAATTTTCCAAACTTTCTTTTCTTTCCTTTTGTTTTCTTTCTATTAAAAAAAACATAATTTATATTAAAAAAGAGGAATAGTTCATCTCTTTTCACAAGGCCTTAAATCTTTTTTTAAAACAATTTTTTTTCTTTTCTTTTCTTCCTTTCTTTCTTTTCTGAAACAAAAAATCTAAAAACATACTAAAATTTTTTTATCACATAGAAAAAAAAATCTTTCTCACATAGAAAAAATATGTTTTCAAAAATAATAAAATGATAAGTCCCTTTTTCTAAAGTTAGGATCTTTTAGAGTTTTTCAATTAAAAAAAATCATAATCCCAAATTAGGAATTATTTATTTATTTACTTTTTCTCTTTCTTTCTTAGAAATTTTCTTAAATAATAAAACAAGTGAATTAAAATATGAAGTTGATCCTTGCTAAAGGGTATATAAGCACCTACGAGGCGACTTAAAATATGTAAAAAAAAAAATTTCCCCTTTTTGTAAGTAATTTTCCAATTTCTTCATTTACATAATTAGATGCAATTTTATTTGTCTATTTATTTGTTTCTCTTAAATGTGTAATTGGAAAAAATAAAGTTAAATTTGGACAGTAAAAATAATACTCAAAAGAGTTTAATAAGATAGCCCCTGAATCCATGAATTTGGTTTCTTAAAAGATTTTTCAAAATACAGGCTAATGGTTAAGTTAGAACTGATCCACTTAATCAGTTCTAATTTAGTCACCCTTCATTGGTTCTATCTGGTGAAGACTCCATTTGTTTTTTCAAAACAATAAGAAACTAGGTTTTCTTTAATTTTAGTGAAGGCTTTAACCTAAATAGGCATAAGGTTTAGTTTAAATCAAATTATGGAAAATGAATAAAAACTGAAAAGATTAAAAGGTATGTGGCTTCTAGCTTTCTTCTTATCACACCATTCATCCAACTTATGACTCTTAAGTTTCTTCTTTGTGTTTGCTTTTTTCTTGGATGGAGTAGTCATTCATAGCTATGAGCTTTTTACTATGAAAGCATGTTTTAAACAATCTTTTCATTATTTTCATTCCAATACCTAATGAACTATCAACCAATGGCCTCATTATTCGTATACAGCTCTAAGGATTGCATTCCCTCACACGGTGAATTCTCTCTCAACAACCTACTGATGACGAGAAAGTTTATGCCGAAGGAATATGGTTGAACTCCTTGAGGTCCCTTAATTGTCGTATGTTGATTTGTACACTCAGTTGTGATGATGTCAACCATTCCCTTGCTAAGGACCCTGTATCAAGTAATCTAACCAAACATTACCGAGAAGTTCCTACCAAGTGACGAGAAACTCACTTAAATGGCCGAATAGTTTTCTCTTGACATGTCCCCATCTCTCTCATCCCGCCCCTTTATTGCCGTAACATTTTGACCCCTCTCACTTGTTGTGATCAGGGAATATTTTTATGGGACCAATGTTGTACTACCGCCTATCCACCTCATCTAACATTGTACTACTTTTCCATTTTTGTTCTTTTGTCCTTTTTACCCTTTTTTGTATGTACTAGAAATCCCTTTTTTATATATACTTTCTTATCATTTCATTATTTGTAATGCTGCCCTAAGGACTTACTATAAATAGTCCTTTTCTTTTGTAAGATATAGATAACTTACAATTTAATACTAAATATTCTGTTCTTATGAGATAACTCTCTCCAAGTCCATATTTTCTACGCTCTTATCTAATCTTACCAAGTAGGTTGCGATTAGTGGTGGGTAGACCTTAACATCAACTTGTACATTATATTAAGTATGGTGTCAAGTCGTGTTGTGTTTGTTGGTGGGTTACATCCTTCGAGCAACTTTATGTCAACTACTCTTCTTTGGTTTTAGACCATTTCCCTCTAATTTTCTTTTATATCTCGAGGGACTCATTTTAGTTCAAATCTGCCTCAATAAATCCTAGCGATAACTGAACTCCTAGGCACACCAATACCAGTGGCTTTACTTTTGAAAGCTCTAACTTTCCTTCCCTTGGTTTATAAAATTGTTCACAATGCTTCTTTACCACACTAGATTCATTAGCTCCCAATTAAGCTACATCTCTCCATAGCCCTTTTCTAAGCAATAGTTTACAAGTTCTTTAACATGTATTTCTTGCATATATTTGGTAGCGATTGCATTAGTAAAATCAGCATTACAACTCATGCCCTCTGAGTCAAGGGATTTGTGCATTAAATTTGAATCTTAGAAAATAATTTTTTCATCTCCAACCCTTAAGATGAACTTATGCTCACTAACATCAAACATAGCTAGTGGCTAGGAAGGGTCTACCTAAAATCAGTAGAACTTCAAAATCCTTATTTATATTAAGGATAACAAAATCTATAAGAAAAATAAACTTATCAACTCGTACCAAAATATCCTCTATGATGCCTTTATAGCTAATTGAATGCACATGTGTGTTGGTTTATGTTCTCCTAACCCTAGCTTTTTAAATAAGTTGTATGGCATCAAATTAATACTAACTCCTAGATCTACCAAAGCATTATCTATTAACAAATCGCCTAGCATACATAGAAGAGTTAAACTCACTAAATCTTTTAATTTTTGTTGGCATCTTTTTCTAGAGTAATGCGGAGCATTCCCTATTAAGTGTGATAGTTGAAAGATCCTCCAACTTCTTATTATCTGATAAAAGATCCTTTAAGAACTTTGCATACTTTGGCATTTGCAATAAAACATCAACAAAAGGTAAGTCAACATGTAATTGTTTAAAAAAGATTAAGGAATTTACCGAATTACTTACTTAGATTAGTGCAATCTTGTTTTAGTTGCTCTAATTATGAGATAGGTAGCATATACTCCTTTATTTTTTGTGGGTCTACACTCTCTTTTGATCTTGGTGACTCTATACTTATCCTTGACCTTCGCTTCTTTCTTGACTACTTCCTTACTATTTTCTTCTTGACTTATAGCTCTCTTCCATTTCTTAAGGTCACTGCATTGACATGTTCCTTAGGGTTTGTTTTAGTATGCTTAAGCAAAGACCCTTGTGGCTATTCATTCATTATTCTTATAAGTTGTCCAATTTGTCTTTCTAAGTTATAGATGGAAGCCTCTTGATTTGTTAGAGAAGTCACTATCTATTGCATTCTCAACTCATTTTTCTGGATGTATTTTTCTAAGAGACTCTCTAACTTCCTTTTTAGGGTTGGTGGAGGAGCTACAAGCTATTGAAGCCCTCATGGACGCAAGGTTAATCTTTGCTGAGTTGGTTCTTGGCCTACTACTATTGGCCTTAACTTTGATTATGACCTCTCCATGAAAAATTAGGGTGATCTCTCCACCCTAGATTATGGGTATTATTATAGAGATTATATTAGGGTCTTAAAGGTTTCCTTAGAAAATCAACTTACTCCATCTGTTCATTACGTACAAATCCCTCTTAGTAGAAGTTGTTAGGGCTAAACTGAGGTTGTTGTAGATCGACTAAGTGTGAGTCAATCATTTTGCTTAACAATTCCACCTTAGTGGCCAAAGAATGAACTACATTGAACTCAAACACACCTATAACTCTTTGCTTTCCCTTGGGATTTTCCTATTGGTAGTTGTTCATGACCATCCCTTCAATCAACATCTGAACTTGCTTGGGTATCTTTGTATTAAGTGTACCCCCAGTTGTTGTGCCCGTCATTTGGCTTGTAAGAGGATTGAGACCGTTGTAGAAGGTTTAGATTTACATCTACAGGGGGAAGGCATGATGTAGACATCGCCTTAACAGGTCCTTAAAGCACTCCCAAGTGTTGAATAAGGTCTCACCCTCTAACTAGGAAAATGAGGAAATATTGGCTTTGAGCTTAGTGATTTTAGCAAGTGGGAAGTAATTTTCCAATAACTTTTTTGCCAATTCATTCCAAATTGTGATTGAATTCCTTGCCAAGGAATTCAACCACTACTTAGCTTGACCGCGTAGTGACAATAAGAATAAACGTAACTGGATGGCATTGTTAGTGGCCTTGTTAATCTTAAAGGTATCACATATTTCCAAAAAGCTAGAAATGTGTACGTTGGGGTCCTCATCTTGTAGGTCATCGAACTGCATAAATTGTCACACTATTTGTATGATGTTCGACTTAATCTCAAAGTTGTTGACTAGAACAGTCGGCGTATTTATGCTAAACTCAGCTCTGATCAAAGCAGGTTGAGAATAATCTAACACGGTTCTATTTTATTCCCTATTGTTGGCCAAGTTGTCAAGTATGGTCTCTTGATTAGATTCGTGTCTGTCTACTTACTCTTTTACTGCCGCTTCATTCAGTTCAACCTTGCCTTTAATTTTGATAAGAGACCCCTTGATTAATTGCCTAAACTATTTCCTTCAACTTTAGTTTTCTCAAATTCTCTAAAGTCATCCTCTCAATTTTAGGGTCAATCTTAATCAAGTGTTGTAAACAACTTTTAGCCATGTACTACACAAAAAGGAAACACGAAATTAGTTTAAGATCGCACTAAAGAAATAAAAGAAAACAAGAAAGAAAAGAAATTAAGAAAAGGAAAAAAAAGCAATGGTTGGATTAATAAAGTGGTTAGCATTCTTAATATTACAAGTCCCTAACAAGGATGCTAAAAACTTGGTATAAGACAAGCATACTTATCTTTTAGTATTATAGTTCAAATAATAGATGTCATTCTCATAAGGACTATGAGTACTAACATTAATTATCTCCTTATTATCTAACCGATAAAATTTGAATTCAAGAAACTTAAGGAATTTAATCTAAATTGTAGCTAACAACGAATCTAAAGATTAATAAAGACTCAAGTATATAAATTAGCAAGAAAGTAATTAAATTGTAAATTAACTCAAGATTTGATGTCGTATCTAGATCTTGCTTCCCGTAGAATTACACATGTAACATTTGCTGATTATTTAATTCAATCCTTAATATTTTTTTTTTATTGGGAGAATTCTCACCTAAAGTTAATAACTTTTTCAAGTTTATTAACCTTAATCTTTAGATTACCTATTAGAATATCTTCTCAATATTATAATCAAAGATCATATTAAAGAACAACGAATTCTCTAACTATATAAATCAAGATCTAGGAAGACTTTATGATTTATCTTTAAGCTTGCAAGAATTTTCATCAATTATGCCTAGATCTAGTTATATAAGAAATCTATTGATTCTTTAACATAATATAAGATTTTAGACTAACACCCTAAGAAATATTAATTTAAAACAATCAAGCATACATAATTGAACAAAGAAAATTAAAGATATCTACTAGATATAAGAAAACCCAGTGTCACATAGTATTTTTAAGTTCCACAAAACCAAGATATAATGGATCTACTTACTATTCATGGCAAAGCAACATTCTTGATCAAATTCTAGAAAAGAAATAGAAGAATAATCCATGAAATTAACAAAGAATCTTGAATATTAGAGTACGTTGCTCTCTTGAGTGCTTTACCCCTTTAAGTCTCTCAAAAGGTCGTCTAACTGCCTCTAGCAAAAATCCCTAAGGAGCATTTATATATGAGATACAAATTTTTACGTGTCACTAGAGATGATACAACTTAGTAACAGGTTATATCACTCACTGATACATCATATCTCAATAAGTCTTCCTAAATCTTTGCTAAATCTACTATTGGCATGACTTAAGACATGGTATTGCTGCCCAAGTCATATCATTCACCGTGAATTACTCTTCTCTACTCAAAATTCTTCACTATAATTGACATAGTCATGTTATTTGCTCATATAACTTTAATACTTCATTACTTCTATGTAAAACTTGTTTCTATTTTCACATTTTCTTCCAAAGATCATTCCAAAACATAGAAATTAAGTTTTGACTTAAATAAGTATCATCTTCTTAAGATAAACTCAAATTTTGAGGAAAATCACTTAAATTCACTATATAAAATATAAGCAATTAAGAGCTTGACCATAACCAATAGAAGTCATTTCGGTCTTTTTTTATAGTCAAGTAACCATGTCCTATGGCTATAGTAAAATTTATGACAGAAAGTTTAGACATGCTGGGTAAAACATGAATATGTTAAGGAATTAATTGAGAATAGAGTTATAATAACTTTAGTTAAGGCTAAAAGTAATTTGGCATATTCTTTACAAAATATTGTCAAAAGTTCAAGTTAAGAAGATGTTGTGTCCACTAAAATAGGTCTAAAACCTAACTAATTAATTGTAATAGAACCTTACTTCTTTTTGCTTGACCATTTGTATAGGGGTTCAAGAGATAATAACAAGTTATAGTTGATTGTAAATTTATTTCTTTATAAATTAAAGAATGGAATATTAGAATATCGCTTGCTAGAGCAAATGTATATCGGAAGTTTAGATTAATTTCAAATAACATCCACCTATTTAAATATAGAATCGGTGTTGCTTCTAGTACCAATTGATGGGAGTATCTCTTGTAAGCACTGAAGAAGTTGGTATGAGCATAAAGTCGTAAAAGCATTAATAAGAAATTTACTTAGTTTGGCTCATGTGGTTTTTCTAGATGTAGTGGAAAGCATGTAGGTTTGAGCCAAGGCGACGTAACATCTTGCTATAACTTTTTAAGGAATAGTTCAAATTTGCAGGTACCATTTTCATACATTTTTGCAATTTGGAAGGAATTTACATAGTTGGTAATCTAATGGGTGAGTTTTGTATTGATTTCCAATTACGTAAATGGGGATAAAATATATAAAAGTTGGCTAGAAATGTTAGGAATAACTTAAATGTGAAATTTCCTATATATGAATTGTTACAATGTTGTTGGAACCACTTTGAGTAGTAATTCAAATGTTCTTGAGCTAAGTAGGATAGAAAAAGATTAGGCATCAACATGTTCCAATGTCTCATATAAGAGATATGAATGTCTTAATAACAAGATGAATATATGACTTATCTAGAACAACATATTTTAACATCTTTGAAGATATTCAAACATGTTGCCAAATTTGTAAAATTTTGTAGATTGCATCCCATTAGAGAATCATGTCCATTAGTTAGATCAATGTATTGTTTTAATTCTATGAGCCATGTTCTTTTAAAATGAATGTCTTGAATGAGTTGGTAAATAATCTAAGCTCAATCGAATGATGAAAACTAAGATAATTTCTATCGAAGGGTATTATTTGCTCCATTGTCTGATCACTTGTTGGACAAAACACAACTATAGGGGTCACCGAAATGTACTTCGATGCAGCCGCTTCGATATCTAAGCTAGTGAAGGTGAAGAGGGAAAGAAAATTGTAAGGAGCAAAGGGAGAGAAAAGTGAAGTCCCTTCTAGATTAGGCTTGTTGAAGCATGGCCTAAGTCTTTAGTTGATCGATTTCAACTTAAAGGCCTACATCCTAAAAAGCCTATCAAGATTTGCTACCCTCCCCCTCCTAATCTCTTAAGCAAGGCATTCAATAAGGAGACTAACTACATGTATGGGCTCTTAAGACTCCAAGCCTAGTTGTTGCACTATGGGAGGAGCTTCTTGTAGACAATTTACACCTTACCCATAATCTAGTGAGCTAGAGTCTCATAGGTGGAGTAGCATGGTGTATCAGTGTTTGACTTGGACATATCCCAAATTAAGTGGACTAAGGGAGTCGTAAGTCATCTGAGTATGACATGACCTGTGCTTGATAAAGTGGATGTTTCTCCAGCTTCTTTGCCTTTGAGGTGATTCTAATGGCTTGAAAAAATGAGTTGGATTTCCTTAAGCTTTTATGCCAATGAAGTGATCCAAATGGCATGTTGGATTTTCCTTAGGTATATGGACTTTAGCAAGTCAAATCCCTATTAAGGCCTGTAGAGGCATAGCTAGGTTTTGTTACCCAAAGAGGTCATGTCTATTATGAGGGCTTGAAGAGCTGAATGGATTTCCTTTAAGATTTTAAGCCTACAAGGTTGTCCATAAGAGCGAATGAGGTCAATGGATTTTCCTTAGGCTTTCATGCCTTCGAGGTGATTTAAATGTTTTTAGGAGATGGGTTAGCTCTTCTTCGAGCTTCTATACCTTTAAGGTTATCTAAATGTCTTGAAGCAACAAGTCAAATTTCCCCCAAGCTTTCATGCCAACATAGTTATCTGAATGAGCTTAAAGAAACGAGTTAGATTTTCCTTAAGCCTCTAAGTTAATGAGGTCATCCCAATGAGCTTAAAGAAGCAAGTCAAATATTTCTCATACTTGTAAGACAACAAGTTTACCCCAATGACCTTAAAGAAGCAATTCAAATTTTTCTCATGCCTGCAAGAAAACAAGTTTACCCTAATGAGGCTGAAAAAGAAAGTCAAATTTTCCCTAGGCTTTCATGCCAATGAGGTGATTCAAGCATGGACTTATATACCCTAAAAAGGTCAAGTCTTTAGTAGGCCCTTTCTAGAATGGCTAAGTAACCAAGTTATCCATCTAGCATCTCTTGTCTCCCTCGGCAATGAGAGTGAAAAGTAAATTTGCAACATAGGCATGTAGTGGCAGATAACTTATTGGCTCAAGGTCACATAACTAGGGTTACTACCCAATAGCCATTGCTTATAAAGCTCTAATAAGTGTTTAGAGCTTAGTTAGCACTTGTGGTGATGCACTATGGTGCCTAAAGGAGTTCATAAGAGAGTTTGCAAACCTTATTAGTGTATCATGCATGATGTAGGTCCCCTTTAGTTGAAGAAAGTTTTAAGCTCATAGGGTCGCCTTAATCCTTAAAGTGTATTTGATGCACACTATAGCTAAGAATAGATAAGGTCGGTCATAAAGATGAATCCAAGCTTACCAAAAGCTTGAAAAAAGTAATGGGGAAACGTAAGAAAGAACAGGAAATGGAATAAAGGTGCAAACCGACCAACAGCCCCAAAGGATATGACATACTAGTGAAACTTCTAAGGACTCATGACACAGCTCGATATAATGTATGAGTTGGTCCGATGAGGTTATTCATTACCTAACCTTACTTAAGGGTTAAGATAAGAGAAAAATGAGAGTAAACAAACTAGTGTTTACACAAGAAAGAATATTTAGTGTATTATGATGAATTATGTTCTTTGCGGCTATATGTACAAAGGTATTTATACCCAAGAATTTAGAGCAATATGCATAAAAGGGAAAAAAATAAAAATGGTATAGCCCTAATGAAGTAATCTACAAGAATACAAAAGAGTAAAAATAAATATTTAACAAAATAATGATTAGTATATCAGATTCTTCATATGGTATAGAATACGTGGCATGGGCGCATTGGTGATGCTGTTGGAGGATGTAGATAAAAGGTGAGGTTGCTTGTCTGAGCAGGGATGACTTATTAGCCTTGGGTCTATCTCTCGATTTCTTAGCAAAGGTGGCTTCGAGCAACTAGACAGTTCGAACATAGCTGAGTAGACACGTAGGGTTTAGCAACTCTCTTGGCATTCAACAATTCGGCACATAACTTCCGAGAAGTAGGCAATCCTACAGCTTAGCATACAGAGTTGATTGGCAGCTAGGAATAACTTAACTTCGGTAGGAATAGGATGGAGCAAGAGGATTGGCCTTGTCAATCCTCCTAGTCCTCGAGCTCAACTACGGATCAAAAGTCCAGTAATTTGATTCCTACCAATATTGAATCGGGTTTACCATGTAGAACCAAAATTCCATGTGTACAGGGTCATCGCCAGCACATCCATTCCAGCAACCAAATCCGCTCAAGTTGTATGTGTGGTGTGGGGGCTAGAACTATTTTCCTATAAAATATTAGGCATGGGATAATGGAGTTTATGTCTCTTAGTCAATAACATAAAATAGCCTCTGTTTCTGTGCTTTAGAATTTCCATGTGCTTCGATAGATTATTAAAAAATATTGAAAATCTTATTGAAAGTACCATCAAGCATTTAATTTGAGGGGCCTTCATGAGCTTCAAACCTTACACTTATGGATGATAGCTCGATATGGAGCTCTTAGATCTATTCATGGGATTTGGTTGAGCGCTTACTACTATGCCAGAGTTGCAAATATGCACGGGTTGCAAGTTTAAATGGCAGCTTGGGCGTTGGATAGCTTGAATCCAATGAGCATAGATCAGCTGCTCGGATCGGAATGTGGAGAATGGCTTGACCGTAAATGCCCTGCCCGTAAGATGTCCTTATGGAGCTTAGTTCGTGTGTTGTCATGGACATTCTTTCATGTTTTGTTTGATCGGCCTTCAATTGAAGCTCGGTTGATGCAGGGTAGTTTTGCTCGGGTCGGCCTTCAACCGAAGCTCAGTTGATGCAGGGTGGTTTTGCTTGGGATAGCATAGTATATCTCGATTCGATTGAGTGGACAGCTCGGCTCGGCCTCAACTACATAAGGCACGACCTTGTTGCTCTCTTCCCATAGCCAATGTGCTGTTTTGAATGACAGCCCATGTGTCCTTGCAAGCTACCATTGAAGCTCAGCAAGTGGAGTTAGGAGATGTTGATGAAGATGGAAACCTTAAGCTCTATTTTAGGCCCGCAAAGTTTGGCCACGGTATTGCTACAAAGCTTGGCCACATCACCTTAACTTGGTTATCCAAGGAGCCATTGTGCAACCGCTCAAGTTGTCGAAAGAAAGGTGAGGTCGACATCGGATTTTACTGCTCCTGTAGACGACTCAACTCCGATGATGCTCGGATCACAGCATTTTCGTGCTGCAAGTCGGCTCGGCCGCTGCTATTGTTTTTGCTGCCTTCAAGTGGACTGCTCCACTTTGTTGCCTGTACTTTGGCGCGAGTTGTTGTGGATAGCTCAAAGCTCGGTATGTAGTAGCTCAAAGCTTGGCATGTAAGTGGAGTTAGCTTGAAGAAGCTCTCCAACTCGTGTGGGATCCGTCAAAGCTCGGAGCTGTTGTATGGGGAACTACTCGGAGCTCGCACTCTGGCTTTGCTCGACCGATTGCATAAGCTCAACCTAGATAATTTTATCTTCTTGTTGATTTCTTCTTGACAAGAATTTGTCCATTGCAGACAGGAAAGCGTTCTTTTGTGCTTTGATAAGTTGAGCGGTAAGCCTATCTTCACATTCTACCCATAGAATATTGGAGTTTTGGAGTTTGAAAAACTTTCGAAATAGCATTCCTATTCTTTATCTACATGCCAATGAAGTAGCTCGTGTAGATAGCTCGGCTCGACCTTTTTTCTTGCTCGGACCTATATCTGCGTGCCTATAAAGCTTCGGTCTTGTTTGGATTTTAAAGTACGGGGCTGCTGTGTTAGGCTCGGGTACGCTGTCGGCAATAGCTCTACCATGGACTACTTGGACATGAAGAACGGATAAATCGTTGCTTTAATATCTATTATTCTAAATGCATGAATTGATATGTAATCTCTTATATGTTCTTCAATGGAGTGTGCATAGACTTTCTATGTTCTCCTTAAGGTCATACAAATACAAGTGCACCAAATTCCATCAAAACTTCTAAGTTAAGCGTACTTGGGTAAGAAAAATATTAAAATAGATTACCTCTTAGTAAGTTCTTATCTTACACCCCTCTTTTTTGCGATGGGCACCATTGCAAACTCACCTATGGACTCTAAAATGCTATATAAGAGGTAGGGTTTACCCCATAGATATGGTGCCAAAAAGGGCCATGAGTGCCCACTTATGCCTTTCCTATAGACGATGCCAATGTTGATGGGTATGCTCCACTATCCAATCATCTACAAGACAAAACACAGCTACAAAGAGCACTGGTTTATGTTCTAGCGTAACTACTCTAATACTTAAATTAGTAGAGGTAAAGAGGGAAAGAAAATCCTTAGGAGCAAAGAGAGAGAAAAGTAAAGTCTCATACCTAGGAGCCTCATCTCCTATATATATATGTAGATGAAGTTAAAACTAGGCTTGTTGGAGCTTAGTCTAAGTCTTTTGGGCTACTCGATTTGGTTTGAAGGGCTTATGTCAAGACAAATCTATTAACTGTTATGTTCCAAAGTAGTAGAGTTATAATAGTCCCATCATGTAAGCCATCTTGATATGTTTCCGAGATCATACACACAAAGAAGTATCACAACAAACGAGAACAAAAAGAAAATAAAAGGGGTTAGCAAATTTAGGCAGCTATCAATCGGATATAATACACTAATTAATTCTACTTAGACTCTAATTCGTCAGATGTGACTTACTAATCCGAACTATAAGGTCACTCGCTACTACTCCTTTCTAAAAAGAATAAATAAAAGTTAAGAGATAAATAAGAATGCTAAGGTTACTCAAGACAGAAGACTTATAATAATCAATATATGCAATATGTTGTTTGCATACAAGGAAGCAAGGTATTTATATAACTTCAATCAGGTTTACACTAAATAAGGAAAAGACAAAATTGATAATGTACAAAAGATTCATAAAACATTCTTAAATGGGGTAAAAATAGCGAATGATACACTGTACGGAAATGTAGAGAATCATTCTAGAATAATGTACTAGAAGACACATGTCAAGAGGCAATTAGAGGGTTATAATGTGGTTAGCTAAGCTAAAATGAATTCTGAGGCTGGTTGGCAATTGTAAGATTATGCTCGGATAAGGTTAGAAGAAAATCAATAGTCAAAGCTTACCTAGTCTGGTTTAAGTCAAAGCTTGGATACTAAAGGACATTTTAACCCTCTATAAGTCGAGTGCCTCAGTAGCTTAGCTTAGATAGGGGTCTGATACTGGTTGGCTTGGGAGTTACCTAGATCATGGTATGAGCTCAGCAATAAGTATGGCAGCTCAGTATACATGCTTGGCATGTCGGCATGATTGCTTGGCAACTTGGAAACTATGTTGGTACTTGTGAGAGCCTAGCACTAAGGTCAGCAATAGTGTAAAAGAATGAGATTAGAATAGGAATTCTTGTTTTGAATGGGGTCTCAAGCTAATATTCTCTGTGTGAGTCCTTATAGTCCTCTAACTCAGTTACATGTGACTAATCCGAAGAGTTGATTCCTATCATATCCTAAGATGAAAGCTAACCTCATAACCACTATCGTAAACTTAATTTACATAATGCATCCACGACCAACTTACTTTAAAGTAAACAATTCACATGAGGTTATTAATAAACTAGTGAAAGTTTTTAAAGCATATATATTATAGTTGAGATTATTAGAGTACTAATTACATGATCTTAAACATAGTTTTCTTAGATATTTACTTAGTTTAGATCCAAAAGTTTAAAAGCTTCAAAAGTTTAGCCAATCTTAAGTTTTCCTATCTTCATACCCCAGTTCTTAGTTGCAACTTACCTCAGGGTAGTTATAACACCATCCAAGTCAATACTTGCAAAAGATATATACGATAAGCACAAACAAGGTTTTCAAACAGTTACATAAATGCAATGCAACAAAATAAATGTAATTGCAAGATTTTTTCGATCTGTCGTAAAATTAGAGAAATTTCACTCACTTTAATCTAGGTTTGAGAGGTTTCATGCGTATGCAATAGCTCACAAACAAACCCAAGCTTATACAATAAAGATATTCCTTCTCCTATTACTACCTTTGAACCAATGTCTTTAACCTTGCCCGACCTCTATTTCAGCTATCTCTTTCGAAAGGATTGGTATGCAGTCGAAGAACCTAAATAGTCTCTTATTGAGTTGCACTGCAAGTTCTATCAAGTTTTCAAGTCTAATATAATTAAGTTTAGTTTAAGGGTGCCTAATCAATTCTACACAACTTGACTGATTACAATTTAGCATAGCATTCAAGTAGTGTACAATCATGAGTAGAGATATCTAAGCATGCATACAAGTAAGCTACTTACATGCACAAACAAGTATAACCTTAAGCATTTAAGTATTATAAAATAATACTCCGAAATACAATTACATATTGATCCCAAACTTACTTGGACTTGCTTAATTAATTGCAACTAGTGATATATCTTTTCCTCAGTTTCCTAAAATATAAATAACTTTTTAGTGTTTATACACTTACTATATGTACTATTTTACTATATCTCAGTTTGTTAACTTTAGTTTTAGCCTCTATTATACTTAGTTATTTAGGTTTTAGGTCACTTTTTATTAGCTTTAGCTAGTCTATGCTTCCTTCTCTAATTTATCTTATGATTCATTCCTTAATTGCAATTTACTCAAAAGTCCTTAGAATATCTTCTGATTGATTCTTTGAAATCTACCTAACTACATTTTGTATATACAAGGTCTCTAATTCAATTCATAAACAACTTTCTAATTTGTCATTTACATGTAAATATATGCTAGAATATAGTTTTTCATAATTTTTGGACTTAATTGCTATTTTTAACAATTAATGAAAATCAAATCAACTTTGGAAATTTACTAGAAATCACCATCTCAGTGATCATCGACCACCACGTCTTTGCCGGCCATCCTAAGTGTAAGGTGTCCTTGGAAACTTTGGCCTTGGTTTGTTTTCAACTTAGTTTTGTAGCCTTAAACCCCTAAACTTCCCAATTTGTACTATTTTTATTCTAATTTTATAAGAAAATTCACTAAACTTATTCTAAGTGTGTTCTTATTTTTCCTAGACTCCAAATGAAGTAAAATCATTTCTAGAAGGGTGGATTTACTTAAATAGAGATGCTTGATTGGTTGGGGAATTTTGAGTGTCCAAGTGCATGGTTTTCCTCCTTTTTAAGATCATTAGGTGTCCTAATTTACTCCAAACCTATGCTCTACATAGCTATGCCTAAGATTAAAGTATTGTAGGTTGCCACCTCATTTTTCTGTAATTTTTAGTAATTTTCTTTAGTTATTTTGATATATTTTAGGTGTTTTAGGTAATTTCAGATGAATATATACATGTGTAAAAATACAATTAATATAAATAAATACTTCTAAATATTATTCATATCATTTTATAATTTTTAATATGTATATGATTTATCTCTAATTATTCATTAATTATCAAAATTTATTTCGCATATTCTTGATAAATAACTAATATATATATATATATATATTCTATAGATATGATATTTCATTATTTTATTTTCCTAAATCCAAACTCATAGAGATACTTTCACTAATTTTTTTAATTTCATCGTAAAATTTATGCTTGATTGGATAACTTTTACAATTGTTGTAAATTTTACATATCGATTCCGAACCATTTAGTTGTAGGACTTACATCGACAATTCCAATTATTGTGTACTTTGGAAGAGTTGTAATATATGAACATTAAAGAAATGATCTTTGTTCATATATTTATTTTTATAGATATTTTTATACAATTTATTCAATATTTTTACAGACATTCTTCTTTTTCATACTCACCAATTCTTAAGGTTCACTTGGTTTTATTTTTGGATAATTACAATATCCTTAACAAATTTAGTGTTGAATTTATAGAACTCTTAAAATGATAGCATTTATATGTCCTTAAATGGCATATTTCTTCCCCGACATTTTTCTAACATCTATTTTATGTGAACTTTGTCCATATTTCCCACTTTCTAGAAAAGATTTAAAAATTTTGATAAAAAGGATTATTAAGTTGCAATGTCCAATAAAGTGTTTTCCATAATGATATATATATATTTTCTTTTCTTTTTAAATTATATATTACAGCTTAAGAAAGGAAAATTCAAGCCTAATTTATCTTTTTTGAATATCTGTATTTATGCAATTATGTAATAATGACATTTACAAGGGCTTTTATGTTTAATATTATATGTATAAATATATATAAATGCACATGCTTGCACGCACACACATATATATATATATATAATTGCTTTTATGACTACATTAAATATTGAAAACAATTGGGAACTGATATTGCACTTCTCCGACCTTTCCGTAATTTATACACATCTTTCTGTAGGCTTTCTGAGAAAGATGGATTAAAGGAAAAAACAGCCATTCCGTCTGTCAATTTGTACACCATCTCTGTACTGGGGGAAAAGAGGTTTAAAATAATAATAATAAAAATAAAATGCAATTGCTCCTTCCACGTTGCGCACTGAGTGATGTCTGAAGAGTGTCAAAGGCTAAATGACAGAAGTTATAGTCACTGGAGCACCTCCTCCTTTCATTTCTTTTCAACTTATGTTCCCCTCTTTACTACCAACATTTTAAGATTCTCAGAAAAAGCAACTATATAGATTGACTTGGGTGTGCGCTTCTATGGGGAAAAACCATTTTCGAATTTCTTATATTGTGATAATTTAAGCATTAATTATAATAACATCATCTCTATTTTTTATGCTTTTATAATTTATTGATCTACTTAGTCTTTTTACAATCATAACCTATGTTGTCCACTGTAGAACCAATTCTTGGTTAAAAATGGTATGTGATACTTAAAATCTAAATTAAAACTTCTACAGTGTAACATTTTGTCTAATTTATGGCTTTTGAGTAAGGTATAAGTCACTTTAGGGTATCTTGCAAGAAAGCATATACATCACAAAATTATATTTAATCAATAACTAATGGTAAGATAATAGGAAATAACACAAAATGTGAAGAACGTGATAATAAATTAAAAAAATATGAAAACACGGGTTACATATTTATAGTTACTTTTTATAGATACATTGATGAAAAGAAAAACTCTACTATAACGTAGATTTTAATTAATGAATGTGATAGACAAGATTGTAATAGCGAATAAGAGTTATGTTCATTTTAATGAAAATTATTTTCGTATAAACTATGTATGCTCTCTTCTCATTGTCAGAAATAGAAATTAACATAAGCCCACTTTTGTTCGATGTTAAAGGCTAAGGTGTTATAGCTCGATTTGCGTGACTGTTGTCTTCCAGCAAACATGATACAAGTTCGATCCTACTTTCAAGTTATAACCACCGAAAAGAGCATTATATGAATAATCAATAATAATAAAATCCTTATAGAAAAATGAAATAAAATAGTTATAACACGAATGAATTTACAACTATGGATGTAAGGGTCATATACATGATACATGTCAAGTTACACTACACGTGACTAAGAAAATAACTGGAATCGCATGTATTTGATGAGGAAAGAAGTCTAGAAAGGAGGAGTATGTAATCTTAGTGAGATTCTAATACATACGGTGATAGGGAGAGGAGTGCGATAGCATCAAATTTCATGATCAATGAAAAATTGGTTAAAGTTCTTGAGGTGCTTAAGTGTTTAATCTTTGAGACAAGTTTCGGGCAGAGTAATGGCATTGATGGGGTTTATATCTTATCCAAATGAAGAAGTGGGGTATTTAGAGAAAAGGGCAGTTAATCTATCCATAACAGTGATCAATGACTAGGATGAAAACCTTTTACTAATGGATCTCAAGTGAGCTCTTTTCATGGATTTAAGCCTATATAAAGGTTTTATTATTTTTACTGTAAGCCAAACTAAGAAAGATTTGATTCAACAAATTTATCCAATAGGCTCTACTCTAAACCTATCATGTTAAAACTCCCTTAATCAACTCGGATATTTAGACTCAACTCTTTAGGCTTGGCCCTATCACCTTAGCCCAAAAAATCAAACCCAATTAATTAATGTGCTTAAATCTCAAACTTAAATTCAGCTCTTTACATTTTGCTCCCTAAACAAAGTCCTTTACATAAAGTCAAAAGGGATTAGGCATTGAATGAGTTTTTCAAATGACTTAGGCATATGCACTATTGAACAGTTACACCGTTGCCAAATTCATTTGAGAGTTTTTTAAATACACAAGTTTGCAACACCTTTTAATTGTGTGTCATGCCTTAGCTGGATTAAGTTGCACATTGCCTATAAGACAACACTCTAAAATAAATCTTCTTTTTATTGTCTCTTTTTGAGCTAACCCATCTCTTCAATTCAATCTGCATGAGTTATTGATTTTATTTAATTGAATTTGTATGGTAAGTTCACATTAGCAACCTCATTGGGCTGACTCCATGTATAAATTCCCTTGATTTTCTTCTCATATAGGAGCATTCATCTTGTAAGGTCTTCACTTATAACGTAAACACTTTGTGTTAACCAAATCTTCTTTGTTGTGCTATGAATAATAAGCATGGTGATCCCGCTAAACAAATTTTCTTTTTTTTTTTTCTTTTTAAGTATGTAAGCTCACATCACTAATCAATTAAGCGTATTGCTTTGCTTGAACAAGACTACCTCTTTTAATAATTCATGACCAATTCTTAACCTATAAAGGCATACTAATTAGCCCATGTGCCATACCTTTAATTTCATTCCAAATAAGAAAAAGCCAAATAATAGAAGCAAAGATCACATGTACATCTTGAAGCCTGTAATCCAAAGCCTATAATGAGTTGAATCATGTACAAGAGTTGAGGGCTTATTTACTTTTCAACTTCTATTATATCTAGACATTTAGACTAAATGCCACCAATAGCACCACTTTCTTCCTTACAAACCCTAGCAATTCAAAATACTAGAGTAAACTTCACAATGGCTTGCAAATGTTGTTATTTTGTATGCTTAGAGAAAAGCTCAAACTTAAGCTTAGACTTGAGCTCATTAAGACCAGATCCTATCCAAATTTATGCACTTAGACACAAGCTTTGTTCATATGGTGTAACTACTTAGCATATGTTGGAGTTGATTTTGGTTACTTAGCTTCAAGCAAGCTCCATTTGTTGAAGCAGTGAAGAGTTTGATTTATTTCAATGCAATTCAAGTTAAGTGGTGAGTTGAGACTTTTGGTGTGGCTTCAAATAAAAATCTGACTTGAAGCTACTATAGTGTATTCAGTAGATTACTTAAGGTGTTGCTTGTGCTTGGACTATCAGACGTTGGAGTTACTCCCAACGATTAGTTTGAATCTTGGGCATGTTCAATCACTAGGAGCTTAACTCGGTGTCAAGTTGCTACTAGGATTTGCTACGGACATGTAAAGTATGATTTGGCTCGAATTTGTTTTGTTTGGATAATCATGTACTGCTTGGTGTTTACCTTGTAAAAGGCTCTAGTTTGTTGTATACAACTCAAATAGGTTTCAGCTTACCCATGCAATAGCTACTCAATTTGAAACTCCTTTCACTTGCGTAGAAATGAATTTGCTTAGTCTTAAATCATAGTTGTTATTCTGTCCTCAAATCATAAGTGTTCTCAACTGCAATTAAAGAGCATTATGTATGCATTAAACAGCTTGCTTGGTCAAAAGAAATCATGTTGGTATTAGAGAAGATGAAGTCTACCTTAAAGTTAAGTTTCTAGCAAAATCTTGCAAATCTTCAATTTCACTTTGTTTATCTTGATGTTCTCTTAGTCACATTGTTATTACTCTACTTGGATTCCATTACACATCAACTCACCTTTCAATCAAACACCTACGAGGCATATTTTCTAGCAAGATGTTCATTTGTTACGAGATGTGGGTATTTTCGAATCTACTACTGTTAATTGTGATTAGTACTTATGTTTAACTCATTTATTAGTAAAGGCTTCTCAATAATTGCTAAAGGAACGGATGCGTTGTTGTTAGATACTTTATGACTCGGCACATGATGAGTGCTTTTACAATCAAATCCTTTTATGAACTTTGATAGGTTGCTGTAAATTTCACAAACTTCTATACTTGCACTTCAATAATAGCTCTCAGCTTTCATTTAGCCAATACATGTGAGATCTTATGATACTTCTTTGATTTTCTTCTTTATCACATTGGGTTTATATTAGCACCTCAATTTTCATTTAGAGTTATGAATCATCAATAGTCTAATGCTCTCAAGCACATGGATACAAATCGAAGTGTCCAAATACACCAAATTCTTCTTAGCTATTTCATTGAATAAAATACATGTGCTTTTTCCATCAACAGATCAAACAGAAGATATAAGACCAATCCATACTCTTTCATTTTACCATGTCAATATGCCAGGCAACTTCAAAAGGATGTAGCTCTTTCACATGTTGAAATTGCTTTCCTTGTTCTCTGTATTCCATGATATGTTAGAATTCTTTTTCTTTTTCTTTTTCTTTTTCTTTTTTTAGTTTGAGTTAACCATCATGTATATCTCTTTGTATTCTAATGACTGGATTTTCTAGTATTATGAGACAACTTGTCTTTGACTTTTTCCCCTTTTCTTTTCATATGAAATTGATATCTCCTCATTGTCAATCTTTTCTAGGTAATGAGACCAATATTTAGGGATTTCACAATCATATTTTGAGTAGCTACTATCTCAAAGGTGACACAGTTAACAAATCAGCTTGGTTTAAAGAAGATCTCTTTACCGCTCAAATTGTAGCTGCTTCCAACCAAGGGTCAAAAGTTCGTGATCGTAATTTGATGACCAAATCTTAATTTAGCAACAATCAACAAATCTGTATGGTTTAAAGAGAGAGACTATTTACTACCTAGATTGTGACTATTTGCCAATTGAGGATCAAAAGTCTACAATCATAACTTGAGGACCGTATCTTTTTTTTGCCCCAAATAGCAAACTAGTACGATTTCAAGAGAGTAGACTCTTTACCACCCGAACCATGACTGTTTACCAATTGAGGCTAAAAGTCTGTAGTCATAACTTGAGAACCATATCTCATTCTTACACTAGTTAGCTAACCAGCACACTTAGAGAGAGTAGACTTTTTACCGCCCAAACCATAACTATTCACAAATTGAGGGCCAATGAGGATTGATCTTCATTAGCAAGTGATAGTGAAGACGTATCATACTTAGGTCGTATGTGGCCTCCTTTTATGATCTCCATAAAACCAATTGCAATTTGTAATATGGATTAAATGCAAGTCTTAAGGCATTAGTGCATGCACACATAATCACATGAGAGCCGAACATAAGCCTTAAACATGAGGTGAACTAAACATAAGGCCTGGACATTGATACATGAGAGTGGAACGTGAGCCTATAAGTTAAGCCCACTTGAATAAAATATGAGCTTGGATATCAATACATGAGAGTTAAATGCAAACCCATAAGCTAAGCATACACATTAATAAAACATGAGTCTTGAACATGAATCTTGATCACATATATTAAACATGATGTGAGTCTTGAGCATCCCATGATCTCTAATCATGATGTAAGTCTTTAAACATGGCACAATGGAGCCTTAAAAATGACGCGATGCGAGTATTGAACATGTGAACTGGACATGAGCTTTGAATGTGAACTTAATATGGGAATTGAATATAAGCTTTGAAACTCTTTAATATGAGTACTTGTAAATTGAAAATTTGAAATGAATACGGCCTCCTTTAACATGAGTGGTTGTGAGCTAAACCATGAAAAATGGATATGTGAGCATAGCATATGATTTGAACAAAAACCTTGAACACAAGCACATAAGAGTTGAAAGCAAGTCTACAACTTAAGCATACATGAACCAATTATGCACCTTGCACATGAACACATAAGAGTTAAATATTTGAGTTAGACCTTTGATATAGGTGCTTGTGAACTTTCTATATGAGAACACATGAGTTGAGCATGTAAATTGAATATAGCACTTTTGGCATGTAAGCTGAACATGAGTCTCATCATGAGTCAAATATGAGACTTGTTACATGAGCCTTGAGTAAGAGTGAATATAAGAGTTGCACTTGAGCATTGGAACATGAGAGTGGATACAAGTCTTGAGCATTAGATTTGAACGTAAGTGAACATGAGTCATAATCTCAAGTCTTGAATATGATTTAACATGGGAATCGAACATGAGTCCTAAAAATGAGTCTTACCTATAACACGAGTGTCATAACCTATTTCAGTTTTCCTTAATTTATTTTATAATAAACTCATCCCACTTAATACAAAATACTCGACATAAAATTAAGGAAACATTTTTCATTAAAAAATTGAAGTCGCCAACCAGTTAAACTGGTAATAAGTGAAATTACGCTTTTGGGGTAGGAAAACCCTAATTTAGTTACTAATCTACAAATATTCTAAAAAATAATTTTTAAAAAAAATTAAACTGAAAAAACTAAATTTAGGGATTAATCTATTAAGACTGAGTCATTATGTAAACATAAAAAACATTAATGGGCTTTATTTTTTTGTAATTTTTCTAAAAGTGTTAAGATATGTATAGATATGTAAAAATATAACTAAAGTAAATTTTATGATTTTTTTATTACAAATTTTCAAGAAAAGAATTTTTTTTTTAATTTTATTATGATTACCCTAGAGGCGTCTGTGTACCCGTTAGTCAGGATCCAATCAACGTAGTTCTTTTTTTTAGAAAAGATTTATTGGGTTGATTCTTTTTAATTTAAAAATTGAGCTAAGTTTACGTTTTTTAACCAATTTAATTTTATTAAGAAAAATCCTAAAAAAAACCTAATTTTTATTCCCAATTGGAAAAAAAAAAAAACCTAAAGACTTAATTCTTAAAAAGACTCCAAGTTAGTATTTTTATTTTTGGAAAAATTGACTACATGAAAAAATTTTAAAAAAAAATCCTAAAACACCTAAATGAGGAAAAAATATATAAATAAATAAAAGATGCAAGTTTTATGAAAATATACTAATATGTAATTATTTTGGAAAACGTGCTATTAACAATATGCATAACCATGGAAAAGAAACTTAAATTATGGAAAAGATACCTAAATTATAAAAAAGATACCTAAATCATAAAAAAAAAAAGCTAAACAATAGAAAATAAGTATAAACCATAGAAAAAATATCTAAACCATAAAAAGGATACCTAATTATAGAAAAGATATGATTTTTGAAAAAAATGCAAGTGAAAATAACAAGGCAAATCTAACTAACACGTACAAAATTTTTATTGAAAATATGTGATTTTATAAAGATACTAAATTATGATATTAGACACTAATTAAAAAAATAAATATGCAAAACTACTATTCTAACCATTATAATAATACGAATAAATCAATCTTAAAAAAAATGAAACTAATGATTAAGCTAAAAAAAAAAAAAACTACAAGTCATGTTGCTGTTCTACACTATGTGGAACTGCTGTTTATCAGGGTATTGTTACTCACATGGGGCTACGGTGTAGCTGCTATTGTATGTGCTACTACATGGAGCATGCTGTCGTGGAGCTGTTGCATGGCCACTAATTGCACGTAGAGTCACTGTTCGTCGTAGAATCATGTTCTATGTGTTTTGGATCTATGTGTGAATGTGACGTGTATGTGTGTGCGTGTGCATGTGTATGTGTGTGGATTGTTTGTATTGATGCAAATGTGTGTGGAAATTATGAATAGAGGTGTGAATTCTGAAAACGTGCCAAGACTTTACACCCAAATTATTATTTACAAGCCACCAATTTAAATCTTTTTTATTATAGATTTAATCTTAATAAATTTAAGATATAATCATACCCGATTTAGATTCATTGAAGATTTAATCCAGTTTCTAAAAACCCTTTATTTATTTGGGCTTTTATCTTATGCCCAATTCAATCCATTTTAATTTAGCCTAAAATAGACGCTAACCTATTTAATAGTTTCTAAGCCTATTTAGCCTAATATAAATTAGATAAAAAAAATCCTCTTTATATTAGACCAATCTAAAAATATTTTTAATAAAACCTGATTCTTTAACGACTTAGAATTTATTAAATTGACTGTACATCTCTATTGTCCGATCCAACATTAAGTGACTCAACTCCACTCTTATTGACACTTATATTATTTTTTTCTATTTTCTTTCTTTTATTTTTATATTTATTTTTTTAGTTATTTTCTATCTTGCCTATTCAATTTTTTCATTTTTTTTTTATAAACTTAGCTAAAAAATAAAGTGAGATTGAATTTAAAATAAATGATAGCAAAAATGAGGTGTTTATAGCTATCCTTCTTTGTAATGAAGTTTGTAAAAAACTTTACTACAAACAAAAGAAACATACTCATTTTTGCCTAGTTCTTATTTGAATTAGCAGTGTAAGGACTTTAATTATCAAACAAATTGGGTCCCGACTTGAAAGGCTGAGTATCCTTAAGAGGATGGATCTCTTTTAATAACTTATTGCTTGAAACGATAGATATTTCGAAGACAAAACAAGATGATGCTTTATTAAAGACAAAATAGGATGCCACTCCACTAAGTAAGTGATCAGACAACGAATAAATAGAACAACGCTCTTTTGAGCAAGCAATCCTAGAAAGGATTGGATAATACTCCATTGAGTAGGTAACCTAAGATTACTTTTAAGAAATACAAAGAATAGGATAACGCTTTTATGAGCAAGTAATCTTAAAATAGATAGGAGGTGTTCCATAGAGCAAGCGTTCTAACAAGGAATAAATAGGACAACGCTCCTTTAAGTAAGTGATCTTGGAAAGGATTGGATGGCTCTTTACTAAATAAGCGACCCAACTAAGGATAGGATAACTTTCCTTTGAGTAGGCGATCTTAGAAATGATTAGATAACACTCTACTAAGTAAGCGATCCAACAAAAGATAGGATAGCACTCGTTTGAATAGGTGATCCTAGAAAGGATTGGACAATACTCCATTGAGCAAGCAATCCAACAAGGAATAAGATGGTGCTCCCTTGAGCAAGCGATCCATGAAAAGATTAGATGGTACTCCAATGAGCAAGCGATCTAATAAGGAATAGGATGGTGCTCCTTTGAGCAAGTGATCTTAAAAAGGACTAGATGACACTCTAATGAGCAAACGATCTAAGATTAATATACAAAATAGACAATGCACTAAAGCATAAGCAATCCATAAATTTCAAAGACTTTGATAAGTTTTGACAAAATGATATGATACTTGAGTTTGAGGAATTTTGATGATTTTTCAAAAATTTTGACTTTTTCTTTTTAAGAAATCTCTCTTGACTTTTTTTCTTTTTTCTCTATTCTTCTTTTTTTCAAGAAATTAAAAAAAAAATTCTTTGATGGAAAATCATGTTGGTAACAAGTAAGAAAATCTTGAAGACTCTAAAGATCACAAATAAGGGGTTGGCTTGCCCTTTGCCCATTGATTACTCATTCTTTTAGTCTTGTTTCCTAGAGCAAAATTCATAATTTTTGCAATCTCTCGAAGTACTAATTTTAAGCTTAGGGTAAAAACCATTCATGTTTTTTAGAAAGTACTAAACTATTTTTTAATTTTCTACTAAGGAGATAGATACCACTACTTGAAATGTTTAGTCACATAAGACTTCTTTGCACTCTCATAGGTTTGTTTTCACTCTCGATATCAATTCTAAAAATTGCCGCCTATCTTGTAAATGGTACATGTTGATCAATCAATTAGGTCTTTACTGAGTTTGCAATGTAAGGCTTTTGGTCAATGGTTTAAGCAAATGGATATCAATGCATTTAAGCTAAGTTTAAAGAAATCATATATAATCTATCGCAAGCTTACAAGCCAAGAACCTAAGAGAAACTAAAGATAGGCTTACCCCAATTTCATAAGCAAATTCTACCGAAGATAAGTCATTTTCTTTAGTCTAAAGAGTTTCATCAAGGGTGGTTTAGTAGGTAGGATCATAAAATGAGGGCTTTGCTTTTAGGCTTGGGAATTGAAAGTGTTTAACCATTGGATACAATCATAAATTTGAACCTTTCACAATTTACTTATGCTTAAAAGTAACCACCTTACTAATATTTTCTTCTTCTATTTCCTTTTTTTTTCTCTTTCTTTTTTTTCTTTTTCTTTTTCTTTTTCTTCTTCTTCTTTTTTTTTTTTTAGTCGAGGTGATCACCTTTCATTGCTGAGTTTTCACTTGATGGGATTCGAAGCCATAAAACCATGGTTTAAAGAGTATAAGCTTGGGAGAAATCTATATGCCTTTGAAGTGTTTAGGAAAGAATCTATGGGCTTGATGTATGTAAATAAGTGTATAGGCCTGAGTAAAGTGTATACAGTCTGAAACTCTTCTTCATTATGAAAAAATTGAATTATCTATAATAATATTTGCTCATAAATTGGCACAACTAAGGCAAGCATAAGTTACTCTACTCCCTTTCTCTAAATTAATAACCCTAAACTCTTAATTGCCCCAATATAGAGTGGTTCTTAGTAGGGTTAATTTTAAGAAATATCCTTATAAGATTCAAATGGGTTTGCAAGAGATAATTATGTTTAGGGTAGTAAAATGAATGCCTAGCATCACTTTGACCCATGTACTAAGTTCAAGATGGACCTCATTTAAGGAATGAGACCAAGTACTTACATTGTGTCACTTAACGCTCATGTATGTTTAAGGTTAGTGTTTTAGATATGGTTTGCCTTTTTTCATCCTAAACCTTTTAAGTGATGTGTTACCATTCCCTTAGATAGAAAATTTTAAATTTAAGTTCACATTTTATCCATTTTCACTCATTCTAAATTCGCATGAAGTGTTTCATTTAGTGAGAGGCTAATTATATGCCCTTGTTGAGCTAAAGATAAAAAAAATATACAAGAAAACTTTTTAATTTAGATAACTCGTATCCAACACAAACCCCAAAGTGAAGAAAAAAAATGCCGGAACTAAAATTCTTTTCCACTTCTTGCCCTCATTTCTCTTACTCCTTTAAACTTAGCCCATTAAGTTGAATTGATCTCTTGGAGATATACCCAAGTGATTCAAATGTTGAGTCAATTTGTCTGACAATAGTAGTAGGCCTTCAATGTTTGGTGCTTCTTCAAAACCTAAGGAAGGAATACCACTATTGATTGACCCATTAACCTCTAAAAAGCTTAGTTGGATAATTTCTAGATCAATCAAATCTTGCACCTTATGTTTTAGTTCCCAATAGTTTTCTACGGTATACCCTACCTCGCTCATATGATATTCACACCATTTGTTGGGGTCATGATCCCTTGGCTTATATTTCTTTGTAAGGTTTCACATGCCAGTATCCTTGCTTCTCTCAATTGCTTGAACACTTCAACCATTGGAATCTTGAATTGTATAAGTTGCCTCCTCTTGTTATGGAAAGTCTTGTCTTGATCCTAGGCTTTCCTAATTAGAACATTCGCTCTTGACTTCTCTTTCTTTAAATCATCCTCATGCTTAAGCTATGATGTGCTATCTGTACTAGGAGCTAAGTGTTCGAGTTGCTTGAGTACATAACCTATTGTCGGTTCTATGCTAGTAAGTCTTTCTTCTAACCTTTCCAACTTTCCTTCTAGAGTTGCAACCTTTCTTTCCAAACCCTAACAATGACATACCCCTTAGGCTTGACCATTCAAATTTGTTTATAACATTTTTTCCAAACTTTGTATCATATTGATAGTAGGCTCATGAACTTGCAACTCTTTAGATTCGTCTACTTTATATGGTATGTCAATAGGCCCCCTAAGCTTAAGTATGGGCTATGGTCTCGGCTTGCTTCACATGCTTACTTAAAACCCTTTCTACTATGGCTATTCTCTATTTAAGAGCCTTAGACATCTTGGTTTTGACAATGAGTAATTATAGGCTTCAAGTTGGGATAAATCACTTAAAAAGTAATCTTTCAAATCCTGTAAGAATCTCTTCTTGTTAGCAACATTACATTTGTAGACTCAGTAAATTTAACCTTCTAAACATGGTGTTGGACTCAAGTATCGTAAATATTTTCCTAAATCAACAAGACCATATAAAATGAAAACCAACTAAAATTTTGAACTTAAAACTTAAAACGAACTTGAAAGACTCAATGATACAATTTGGAAACCCTTATCATGCAAGAAATACCCAATCCTTATATATATGTACTAAAAAAAAAAATGTAAGCGTAACCATAATAGAAACCGTAAATATCAAATCATAAAAATTTTTAAAACTCTATAAAATTATCTTAATGCTTGAAAAGCTATAAATCAATAAAATTATCAATAATTTTGTGAAATCATATAAAACTGATAACAAACGAATCAAAGATTATTTCAAGTAATAATAAACAACAAAACTAAGCTAGTTAAAGGAATAAATTAATAAATTTACAAAAATTATTTTACTTGTGTATATAAGTAGCCGCATAATATGTATATATATATATAAATATATTATTAAGCAATTTCCTTCTCTTAATCTATCATATGATATATATATATATGTATGTTGTGTAATAAAGCGATCTTCCTAAATAATTAAGCTAATCGATCCTTAAGCTCCTAAGTGTAAGTAAATTATTCTCGAGTTGGTGAAAAATGCTAAAACATACATAATCTCACTCGAACTCTAAAACATACGTAAAGTTACTCGAACCCCAAAACCTAGGATGATTAAGGACTTACGATCCTAAATGAATAATTAAAAATATAATTTGAATAAATTTTATTCAACTCTAAAATATTTTAAAATTTCTTAAGAAGCAAATCATAACTTACAAATTAATTTAAGAATCAAATCCTAAAAAGAACTTCATATAAGACAATTCCCTTATTTTCACTTATAAGCCATGTTACATTTGGATAAATTGTAAACCCTACTTTTAGTGGACTTGTGATTCAATAAAGAGTACTTCTTAAATGATCCCAAGGATAAACTAAGCTAAGAATTCAAGTTTACATTTAAAAATGAATTTAATTTTTCAATTCGAAACCTTATTATCGATAAAACTCGAATACGAGAACCATAAACTCTAAATCCAAAACCTTAAAACAATTAAGAACTTGTAACCCTAAGCGACTAATTAAGAATTTAATTTGAATAATTTTATTCAACTCTAGAAATTTTCATAACTTTATAAGAATTAAATCATAACTTGCAAATCAATTGAAGAGATAAACTCCAAAAGAATTTTATATAAGACAATCTCTTTATCTTCATGCATAAGATTTGTGCACATGAATAGTAAACCAACCAATCATCCTAAATAATTTATCAATTGATAAATATAAACCCTACTTTTAGTAGGCCCATGATTCAATTAAAATTACTATCCAAACGTTCCTAAGGATCAGCGAAATTGAGAACTTAAGCTTATTAGAAACAAATTAAATTTTTCCAATTCAAAAACCAATTATCAAGAAAACTTGAGCTTAAAGAACTACAAGCTCTAAACTCACCCAAGACCTCAAACCCTAAAACAATTAGGGAATTTTGATCCTAGATGACTAATCGATAATTTAATTTGAATAATTTCATTTAACTTTAGAAAATTTCACAATTTTATAGGAATCAAATAATAAAGTACAAAACAATGCAAGATGAAAATTCTAAAATAATTTCCTATAAGACCATGCCCTTATCTTCATGTCTAAGCCTTACATATAAATAAGTAGATGAACCAATCACCTTAGATAACTTATCAATTGAAAGGTGGAATCATTTATCAATTGATAACTTATTAAAATCAAGTGATAAGACATTTTCCTTATCACCCCTTCACTTATACTACATATGAAAAATTTTTCACAAAATTTCACATGCTTAACTTCATTAAATGAGATAAGACAATTCCATGACCCCAAAGCACACTAATGGCCAGTTTAAACAAGAAGAAAAGGGGGGCCATGCTCTTGTCTTTCAACCATCAATCATTTTCTCTTACACACCACTATTCACTCCTTAATATTTACATCATCAATAGTTACAATTGTTGACTTTTATATAAGCTACAAAACAATCAATTAAAGTTTCTTGCACACACTTTTTCTCCCATTAAAAAATCTGCCACTCTCTCCCTGCTTCACTCTCATTTTCAGTTCCTTTTCTCTCACTTTAAACACAAATCAAAAGAAGAAACTCAACCCCATAAAAATCCCAACATTACCGCTATTATTTTTGCTTCTATACTCACGGTACCAAGCTTTATTTTGTACTCTCTATTTGTCAACTTCAAAAAACACTTTTAGGAACTTTAAAACATCCTGAAAGCCCCAATTCAAAGGTCAAGACTCTAGTTCCAAAGGAGCTTGCAAGAAGAAAGAGGAAAAACAAGGAACATAAGAGGGTACTTAGTTGCACAACTACCATTTCTATGCTTTTAAGATGAGTAAGTTGTTTCTTTGTGTTAATGGTTTAGTGTTACATGTTAGGAGACCATGTTTTCATAAAGATATTAGCATGATCATAAGATAATAAAATAGCTAGACCACCTTAAGAAGTAAGCTTATGAACCCCTTTACATGAAAGTTGAAATATGAGTATGCTAAGTAAGTGTTATGTAAAGATATATGTTTAACACTTAAAATGGAAGATTTTAAGTTAAGAAAATCATGAAATATGTACATGAATGAGGAGACATCACCCTAGACGTGGAGTATATGTGAGCTATTTAGATTTTATTTCCATTTCTATTAAGTTAAAGATGTTCAAACCTAGCCTTAAGTAAAAGAAAATCCATTACATGAAGCTTTTGTGAAACAACCAAACTTGTGAGATATGAACCATGATATGGAAGTTGTGATAAGTATGAGACCTACTATTTTCATGTAAAGTATAAGCTAAGTAATCATCTCATGGAAGAGAAGTTAAGTTTAGATTTGAATATAAGTAACCTAGGTTCATGATCTAACCCTTAAACTTAAGAAAATGATGAAACAAGTTGAAAAACCAAGTGAGAACCCCTTAGATTCATCATGACCAGATCTAGAACATAACTAAAAGCCACTTAAAAATATGATAAAACCAAGTGAACAAAGTAAAAATATTAACCAAAGCAAGTATACAAAACCTAAAACTCAAAATCGAGCCTAAAACTCTCAAAACGAGCCTAAAACTCTAAGTTGGACCATCATTAAAATTTTGACTAGCACTTTAAAATATTAAGGAAGGTTGTTTTGAAGCCCACAAGAAGTCCACCTAAGACTCCATAAGCCCAATAAAGTCACTAACTTTAATTCGAACTAAAAACAAGCCCATTTGATAACTTAAGCCCACATAAAAACCCAAGGAGTTATTGCTGGCACTAAGAGTGTAAACCAAAGTTGAAAATCTGACCTTAAGGAGTATTTAAGTTTGGAATAAAGTCCTAAGCCCAAGCCCAAAGAACTTCCCAAGTTACAAAAAAGCTTATTAACCAAACAATGCCCAAAAGCACTCCAAATAATGAGGATTGCTACTGCTCTGACCTCTGGGCAGTTTTGCATGCCTCATCATGAAAATATAACCTCACCACGTTAAAATATACTCGAAAATGATGAAGATTGACTATAAGATCATAAAAATTGGATTTGAAACGAGAAAGTTATATGCAATTGAACTTTTAAGTAAAATTGGGAAAAAAAAATTTATGAAACCAAGTTAAAAGTATAACTTAAAAGGTCTTAGCTTGGTTTTCTAGGTTTTATTTCAAATCCTTATAGTATCGCATTTGCAATGTCTAGGGGACTTGGCTTTGGGGAGATAACCTATTTCGAATTATTTTGATTGATCCGCATGGCTGAGTGAGTAAATTCTCAATGACTCTTTACTTGATTTTACTTGTAGAATAGATGCACCTAAACATATATATATATATATATATAAATATAAATTTGGATGCTTGTCGGGTATGGGAAATGCATGTATATGAATATGTGGATGAATGCAATGGCTCGTTAATTATATATAATAATAGGAATTCTTTATGCTAATTTATACGTGAAAATTGTATGGAATGAAATTGTCTGATCACTTTGAAAATAGAGTTAATCACTTATACGATTAAGAAATTAAAATTAATCATGCATTCCTCATATTGCATACGGATAACACCGATTGCCGCTTCAAGCAGAAGATGAGAGGGGACTCATAGGAGGACGTGCCTCCTGCAGGATTGGGGCACTAACTATGTCATCATATATATTGAGTCTCTATCCTAAGTTGATGGGCTTACTAAGTACCGAGAGATGCCAATCGTCGGTGAGCGGCTGCGTCTTATGACTTCTACTTAGGGCGTATGTTTGTGGATTGCAGAGATCACCATACTGCTAGACTTAGAATTTTAAAAATATGATTTGTTATTCAGTAAAGAAAGTATATACATATATATATATAGTTTTGTTTTAGCTTAAGCATAATAGTGCAAATGAAATAAAACCCAAGGTCTAGAACTCGGATTTTGGTTTCGATCAGTTAATTATCTCTAAACCCCGACTACAGGGGGCATTATTCTGAGTCATATGCAGTTCCTAGGTCACTGCATTCGTTGTTTGACATATTTATTGTTCATGCATTCATATGATTGTGCATTTAATAAATTTCTGTCATGTGGTATTGATGAGGGTAACTATCTCACTAAGTGTAAGCTTACACCCTAACAGTTCTTTTCCTTATAGGTTGATCAATAGTCGGGAAAGGGATAGGAGTTGAGTGCAGAGTGCTACCATTGAATCAATATGATGAAAAGCTTATGTAGTTAATTTGGAATACTCCAAAAAATGACTAATATCTCAATTAAGTTTAGTATCTTTAGTAAGTTTAGAATTTTCTGGAATTATCTATCTTATTTCACTATTTTAGTAGGGAATACCAATTCTCTACGGTTCTGAGGAATTGTGGAAAAAGGATATGCATAATTATTTATATTATATAATGAGTTAGTAAACTAAAATTGAAAACCTTAGCAAATAACTATTTAGAGTCTCGCAATCCTTGACTTACAAGGCGATTTTCTTATCATGAGTGTACATGTGATATGGAAATTCTAGGCTATACTACTAGGCCCCTCCTAGGGTCGTTATAACATCTCCTTTCTTTAAAAAAAAAAAAATATTAAGTTTTAAATTTTAAAAACCATTCATTTATTTCTTGGAAACTTTTATTGAAAAAGAAAAATCAATGTTGATTTTATGTTATAGAAGCCTAATATTGACAAAAAAATTTTAAAAATGAAAATATTAAAATTAACGACCGATGACACAAGATAACGATTATATTACAAGGATGATAAAGAGAAGCGAAAATTATTTTACAATAAGAATCTTATTAAAGAATGACATAAGGGTAACAACTTATAGAGAAAGCTCTATCAAGACCGTAACAACTTAAGGGATAAATACAAAAAATTAGAACTTCATTTACAAAATTGATGACCTTAAGATGAAAAATAATTTACAATGGAAAACTAATGGTTAAATTATTTTAATTTTTTTTTTTTTTGTATTTCGTTAGTTCCTAAAAATATGGTACATTTGGGGTATTACAATAAAAATTAACTAAGTAAAATAAAAAATTATCACGAAACTGGTTTTTTATTATAAAATATCATTTTGAAATTTCCTTTTTTTGAAAAAAATTGTTGGAAAGCCTTTAAAATAATGACAATTTCATAATAATCTTTATCATAGTTAATTTCAATAATTATATACCCAAAAAAATTACAAGTTGATACTAAATTTTTCTTTTTAACATCTGCATATTATGGTAAATGAGAAATATTAATGATTTTGTACTTTATATATTAAATCTTATATTACATAACCTATTACTAATAAAATAAAATAAAATCTACAAAACTCACATATGTTACACAAGATAGCATATAAAATAAATGTAATACATTATGCTACACATGCGTACGATGCAATGGGATTGGTTATTAATAGATTATAGGAATAGAATTATTAAAAACTTGTTGTCAATATTCATGTAAACTTACATATATGAGTGTATGAATTTCTAAAATTTTTTTTTATTTTTGAAAATAAAGCCCATGTACACTTCTATATATAAGTACATTAAATTTTGAAATAAGGTCCAATTGGTTGCTAGTTTTAATAATTCTTTTTTAGCTCCTATAATTTAAAAATTACTAACTTCTCTTTATTTTACAATGATACAAGCGAATAGGATTTATGGGTTTCAAGCTCTATAACCTTTGGTATTCCTAAAGAAATGCCTAGTAAGTTACATCAAAGCATGAGTGGTTTCGCTTATCACCACCAGGTTAGGATAGAGACCCCAGCGACCTAAGAATTATACAATGGTAGCTAGTTCTAATTTCCTAAGGTAGCATAGGTCTGATTGCATCTAAGCATACAAATGATTATTAATAAATAAAGCCCCCCAAATCCCCAATTTGGGCCCATTGCTCCAAGGTTTTTTCTCAAGGCTTACATCACTAAAAACCAGTTAATGCAACTATATTACAATAAAAAGAAAATAAAAAATGAAAGCCAATTAATTAATTTTTTTTTGACATAGCTAACACACTGAGGTCCTTAATGGAGTTACCAATTTTGTTGAGTCCTATTTTGGTTTTCCTTAATTTATTTATAATAAGCCTAGCCTACTCAATACAAATACTCTACATTAAATTAAGGAAATATTTTTCTTTAAAAAAGTTTAGAAAAATTCGAGTTACTAACCAATTAAACTAGTAACAAGCTAAATTATAATTTTTTGGTAGGAAAACCTTAATTTAGCTATTATTCTACAAATATTCTAAAAAATATTTTTTTAGAAAATTAAATAAAAAAAAACTAAGCTCGGGGGCTAACCTATTAAGACTAAGTCGCTTTAAAAGATAAAAAGAACAAATAGTTTTTATTTTTTTATAATTTTTCTAAAAGTGCTAAGATATGTATAGATATGCAAAAATATAACTAAAATGAATTTTTATGATTTTTTTAATTACGAATTTTCAAGGAAAGAAAGTTTTTCCTTTTTCCATGGTTTCCCCAAAGATACCTACGTACCTGCTAGTCGAGATGAACTAACGTAGTTTTTTTCTTTTAAAAAAAAAGATTTAATGGGTTGATTCTTTTTAATTTAAAAATTAAGTCAAGTTTATAGTTTTTAACTAATTTAATTTCATTAAGAAAAATCCTAAAAAAAAACTAATTTTTATTCCCAATTGGAAAAACAAAAAAACCTAAAGACTTAATTCTTAAAAAGACTTTCAATTAGTATTTTTTAATTTTGGAAAAACTGACTATGTGACAAAACTTTAAAAAATCCTAAAACACCTAAATGAGGAAAAATAAATAAATAAATAAATAAAAGATGCAAGTTTTATGAAAATATGTAATTATTATGGAAAATAAAATATGAAAGTTTTATGAAAATATGCAAATATGTGATTAGTATGGAAAACGTACCTTATTGTGAGAAAACTACAATTATTATTAATAATATGCCTAATAATAGAAAAAAATGTTTAAACAATCGAAAAAAAGTTTAGACTATAAAAAAAAAAGTCTAAACCATAAAAAAATATCTAATTATGGGAAAGATATGATTTTTGAAAAAAATGCAAGTAAGAATAATAATGTAAATCTAACTAACACATGCAAATTTTTTAGTGAAAATATGTGATTTTATAAAGATACTAAATTATGGCATCAGATACAAATTAAAAAATAAACCTCCAAAACTACTATTTTAACTATGATAATTATGAGAATGACCAATCTAAAGAAAAAAAAAAAAATTAATGATTGAGCTAAAAAAAAAAAAAAAAAAAACTGTAGGTCATGTTGTTGTTCTCCGTTATGTAGAATTGTTGTTCGTCAAGGTGCTACTTCTCGCGTGAGGCTATTATGTAGCTGCTATTGTATGTGCTGCTGCATGGAGCGTGCTGTCGTAGAGCTACTACATAGCTTTTGATTGCACGTGAAGTTACTGCTCGTCGTGGAATCGTATTCTATGTGTTTAGGATCTATGTGTGAATGTGACATGTATGTGGATTGTGTATGTTGATGCAAATGTATGTGGAAATTATGAATGGAGATGTAAATTATGAAAACGTGCCAAAACTTTATAACCGAATTATTATTTATAAGCCACCAATTTGGATCTTTTGGATCATAGATTTAATCTTAATAAATCTAAGATACGATCATACTCGATTTAGATTCATTGAAGATTTAATCAAGTTTTTAAAAACATTTTATTTATTTGGGCTTTTTATCTTGAGCTTGATTTAGTTCATTTTAATTTAGCTTAAAATACATGCTAGTCCATTTAATAATTTCTAAGTCTATTTAGCCTAATATAAATTAGATAAAAAATCCTCTTTATATTGAATCGATCTAAAAATATTTTTAATAATGTCCGATTGTTTAACGACTTAGAATTTATTAAATTGACTATACATCCTCATTGTTCAATCCAACCCAAAGCAACTTAACTTGACTCAACTCTAATTGACACTTATATTATTTTTTTCAATTTTCATTTCTTTAATTTTTATTTATTTATTTATTTCAGTTATTTTCTATTTTTTCAATTCAATTCTTTCATTCTTTTTTATTTTTATAAACTTAGTTCAAAAGTAAAAAGAGATTGAAATTAAAATAAAGGGCAACAAATATAAAGTATCTACAATAAGCCTTGGACTCAATGTGAGTCTTGAACACAACATAATCCTTGAACATAACATGAGCCTTGAATATGAAATCAGTTTTAAACATGACATAATCCCAAGAAATAACATGTGCCTTGAACATGACACAATACAAGGCTTCAACTTAATGCGAGGCCTAAATGAGACACAAGGCTTGAACTTGACATGAGGTTTAAACATGACATGAGCACTAAACACGTTGTGAGGTTTGAACATGATGTAAGGCTTGAATAGTCTTGAACATCACATAACCCCTAAACACGATGTAAGCACTAAACTTAATATGAGGTATGAACATGATGTGAGATCTAAATATGATGCTAGGCCTAAGCGCAACGTGAGGTTTGAACATAACATAAGTCTTGGCACCATAGGTTAGACATGGCACTTGAAATGTGAGTAGAACATAAGAAGTTGAATAACAAGCCCTTTTAATTTAAATGTGAATAGATATTACCCCATCACACAAGTTGAACACGAGACATTGACCATTAGTCTTCCGATCTTGAATACATGTGCTTGAACATAAGAGTTAAATATGAGTGAAAATGAGAATTGAATATGACGTGAGGCTTGATCTAGACATAAGTTTTATAGATGATGTAAGGCTTGAACATGAGTGCTCATTAGGTGAACTTATGACGATACATGAGTTCAACATTTGAGTCAAACATAAATCCTCTAATATAAACACGCATGAACTAAATCTTAGAGTTAAACATGAGCTTAAATGAATTTATCAAGCATGAACTTCTTAATAAAACATGAATTGAAAATTAGTGTTCGAATAAGGCTCAATTCCTTGATAAGGTTCCATTCCTTATACTATCCTTGTCATTTTTTCTTCAACTTCCCATTTGCATAGTTTTACAATTTCTATCTCATTTTGCACTTTACTTTACTAACTCTCTTACTTTCCTTGGTTTTCACATGTAACTGCCCTTTCCTCCTTCCTTAAGGGGTAGCAATTGTAATGGATGTTGCTACCACTTTTCAAGAGTCATCAAGAGGAGGCAGCATGACAATAGATATAAGTAATCCCATGTTTTGAATAACTCTAATACTTTTATCATTCAAATTGAGCAAAGGGAGGATGTCATAAATCAATGTAGTATACAATTATCTAGAGTACTCATGTGTCTAACACTGCATGTGCCTTGAGCCTTGTGCATACACGCACTTTAAGCATCACGAGCACATATGCATCAAGCCTTGCAAACACCCATACATCAAACATCATACATAAGGAATATTGTATAATGCAAATATAATGAGTAGTGACCATCACCATGCAAGAATATTCTCTTCATGTACCGTATCTATTTATAATTTTCCTCCCCTAGTTACTGACATGTGGAGAAGGGGCAAGTCAACAAGTCTTGATGCATCTAATTTCCTCATTATACCATTGAGGATCTAGTATTACTTTATAGTATACTAATCTTTGAAAGTTAGGATACCTTAAAGGGGCACATTGATTTAGCCTTACAACAATGCATTTTTCATAGGAGTACTTATATAAAACCTTGGTTATATGTGCATATTTGTAATTGATTACTTATTTTAGTAGGCATTGCCATAAGCCTTATTTCATATAATATTCTTATTCACTCAGTTGTAACTCTTATATTTTCTTATAAGTATGAGTTATACTTGAATATGTAGAATAAATAATAATGAAGTTCATTGATCTACTTTCGTGCTCTTTTATCTCCTTAGCACTTTCATTAGCTTTTATGAAAGTTTCTTGTCATTTAGAACTTGGAGGCGATAGCTTTTCACTTAGTAATAACATGCTAGACAATAATGTAGTCGGACGGATTTGATCCCCTTAATGACTTATAATGTCTTGACAAATAGTAAGAAACATATCTTGACCCAGTAATAACATAACCAAGCATCTCTTGAGTCTAAGCTTGCTTTGTTCTTAAAGACTTCATGCACTTAAGAGTAATATCTCAACTAAGCAGCACTATTATCTGGTGTAAGGTAGTAAAATTGCTTCATTATCTCTTTTTTCTTCTTGAAAAACTACACTGCGTGGTAGGGAGGAAAAGCTCAACCTAGTCACACTAGTGTTAAGCAATCATGAACTTCAAATTTTGGATTGACATAACTTCAAGGCTGCTTAGGCTATTTGATCTAAGGGGCCTCTTGTAAAATAGATGTAATTGTGAGACTACTTAAACCTAATGATCTAAGGGGTCTCTTTTAGGATAGGCATAATTTCAAGACTACTTAGACTCAGTGATCTAAGGGTTTTCACATGTCATCTCATATATTAAAACAAGACTTTTGCGATGATATATAAAAGATCCCTTTTAAGAAGTGTTTAATCACGTATACATAGAGATAGTGGCATTGATTGCCTCAGATCAATAATTCTTTCCCGTTAATCAAGGGGTTATTTCCCACTACTTGACTACATAGCATAGCCTACTAAGATGTTACATAGGTTTGAATGTTAATATGTTAAAATGATCACCAATAGGATTATCTCTACTACTTGATGGCAAGAAACATAAAAATTAAATAGCATGAAACTATACATGATTATTATGGCGTGATGTATGTTTGGGAGCCACTGCTCTTACCAGTTTGCAACATAAGAGCTAAGCTCATCATCGTATGCTTAGAAGACCAGACTCTTGCTAACTAACAACGATGTGTAGTATATATGTTATATTCATTATTGTTTTCTCGTGATTAATCAAGGGGTTTAGTTTCCCCCATTTAGACATAAACTATTTTGTGAAATTAACCTCATGCCCTAAGGAGATTAGTCATTTACTTTGTAGTGACAATAGTAATAAAATAAAGATACATAAATACTTATCACATTCTCATTAGGAAATATTAGTGCTAGGAAAATGAACTTCTCTCATTAACGAGAAGTGGTCATCACTACACTTACATATGAAATGAAATGAAAATTAGGATAAAACCAATGAGAACACATCTTAGTTACCGGTAGTTCTCGCACTTCTTAGTCTATAAAGTGCTTTCTTTCTTCATAATATCATTGGTTCACTTGTGTTTCTTTGCGCCTCTTCAACAATTGCACATCTTTTTCTTTTGAATGCTCGTATCTAAGCTTCTTCCCTTAAAGGTAGTTTTGCCTTAAGGGGTTCCACTAAGGGTGTCTCCCCTTCATTCATATGCTCATTAAAGAATGCTGCTTTAGTAAAGTGAGACTCATTAAGTGTGAATGGGCTCTTTATCTTAGGAATAAGGACATCCTTCTCATTCCAGTAACCTTTCATACATTGATACCATGTCGAGGGTATCATTTTTTGACTATGCAATCGTGTCCTTCCTATAAAGAAATGGTAAGATATGAGTACATCAATCACATGGAACCATATGGAGATGTAGATAGGTTCAATATTGAAATCTACTTTGATACGCCTTATTGTCTTTATGGAAGACTTGTAGAAGTTGTTCAACGTGATGGATTGTTTTACTAAATATTGAATGTCTATCCTTACAGCTTTGAAAGTGGATATTGGTATAATATTAAGTGAAGAACTATTGTCAACGAATATCGTCTAATAGGATAGCCATTGAGTATGCTTTCCACATATAGAGAGCGATTGTGATTAAAACTCTTTATGCAGACGTCAGCACTAATGAATGTAATTTCACTTTCAATCGTTGAAATTATTTCCTCTATTGGACATCCTGTTGTACATTTCTTGTATTGACCTTGTGCAATCCTTATGAGCGCAATCACGGCCTTGAGTTAGGCTTCCTCATTAAAACTAAGGAGATCAAAGAAATTTATAACACTGGAAGTTTTTAACAAGGCAAGGATAATGTTATCATCTCCACTTTCTTCAATTTTGTGTTCTTCACCTTTATCTTCATATGCCTCAACTGACTGTACATCTATGTCTTTTGTCTTTGTAGGGTTATGGGTAATAATGTTTACGGTACCATGTTAAGCGTTATGGGCCTATAGTGGATTATTCTTAACATTGTTGTCTTCAATAATCAATTCACCATTCCAAATTCGTTCATTAAATATCTTCCTCAAAGTCTAACAATCTTTTGTATGATGACTTACCTTTATGTGAAATCTACAATACTTAGGATCACTTTTTCTTCATTTGTTGGTAAGTTATTAACTTTTAGGAGCCTAATGTTTCCATCATGTAGCCATTTGTCAAGGAATGTGTACACTTTTCCCATTAAGCATAGGTATGCCAAAGATGGTTTGGTGCTCATTGGCTTCTCACTTCTAAATTTCTTTGCTCCTTTTGGACTCTCCTCATGGGTTGAGTTTGCTAACAATGTACACTTATTAAATCTTATGTTCTTACCTTTTTGTTGTGCTACTGAATTGTTGGTCATTTATGCATTCTTAATCAACATAGAGAAAGAAACCAATAAGAGATTCTCAAGATGCATTACATACTCAGTAAATATCCATTGAATGCAAATCTTAACTAACTCTCTTTCATCATAAATGTCTTGTATGTCCAAGGAATGGTCCTTAAAGTGTTCAATGTAATCCATGAGATCTTCCTTAGGCTTCTAACAAATCCTTCCTATGTCAGTGAGGTTTACCTTTTCTTCAGTAGAGAAGAACTTCTCCAAAAGTATGTTGTGCATATTTCCCCATGAACTAATTAACCCTAAGGGAAGGTTAACATGCCAAGTGTATGCCTTCTCAATGAGTGATTTAGAAAATTCTTTTAATTTCAAATCATTATCTAGACTGTACACTTCTAAAGTCTCGATGAACTTTAACAAGTGTTTTTTAGCGCTCCCCTTCTTACCAGTAAACAACATGAACTTCAGACTTATATAGTCTTTAGGGTACAACCTTATAACAATGCACTTATGACCTAAGAGCTTTAACTCCGATACCTTAATTGTGGACTTTGCCTGTATCTCCTTCAAATACATGTCCAAATCTTCTTTGGTCATGAATGAACCTCTTTGGGTAGATGTGCCCATCTTCATTGATGTCATAGGTGTAAGGTGCATGGCCGTAGGATTTATAGGTGTAAAGCTTTTGGGCATAGGGTTCATTAGTAATAGTTGCATAGAGTCAACAATTGCCACACTTGGTATAGCAAGTGAGGATGATGAGCGTCTAATCTAATATTTTCGGTTCCTTATTTTAGGTAATGAATCTTGTGTAGCTGTGGGTTCCATTATACGTTATCACTCCTCAACCCTAAGAATGTCTTGCTTATTAGTAATAGAAGGATTAAGTGGTTGAAGAGCTTGTATGGCATGTTGTTGCACTACATTAGAGGGACTTGGGGTAGTTACCCCTTATTAGTAGTAACAAAAGCGGCTAAAGTGGGTATATACTAGGTGAACATCACTGTAAGTTCATTTAAATTCCGATTGGTTTCTCGAAGCTCATACACTAATTGTACAATGTTAGGGACACTTTCTTACATACCATCTCCTTCATTTGTGCCTTTAGTTAGAGGTAGATTTTGATCATTAGTCATAGTAATGCTATCTTGTTCTTAATTAACATGATTAGTAGGATCAACTTGTCTCTTTCTTGGTGATACCATTGTATAAATATCAAGTCTTCCTTCTCCAGTGGAGTCACAAAAAATGTAGGTGTATGGGTACGAATAAAAGGGTTATGTGCAGGCCGCATGTCAAGTTGCACTATATATGACTAAAGAAATCACTTGAATTGTATGTATATGATGATCATGAGAGAAGTATAGGGAGAAGGAGTAAAGAGGAGGACTAGGCAATTTTGGTGAGATTTTAACTCATATGGTAATAAGTAGAGGAGCACAATAAAATCAAACTCCATAATCGATGAAGAATGGGGTAGAATTCTTGAGGTGTTTAAGTGTTTGATTTTTAAGACAAATTTTTGGCAGACTAACGACGTTGATAGGGTTTCTCTTATATCCAAATGAGGAAGTGAATGGAATATTTATAGGAAATAATAGTTGATTCTATCTATTGAATAATGATGGTGATCAATGGTTAGGATAGAAACCTTTTATTAATGGATCAGTCATTTTATGAGTTTAGACCTACATAAAAATTTTATTATTTTTAATGTGAGCTAAATTAAGAAAGGTTAGATTAGGCGAATCAATTCAATAAGCCTTATTTTAAGCTTACTATACTAAAACTCCTTTGATCATCTTGGATATTTAAATCTAGTCACCTTAGTAAAAAAAATCAAACTTAATTAATTAATGGGCTTTAATCTCAAACTCGTATTTAACCTTCTATGACAGTAAGCACATGAACAAATGAAAAGAAAAACAAAAAGCTAGTTTCTTAGCATTGATAGGATATAATCCTTTTATCACTAAGTAATACCACAACTAATGTGTTTTCCCCACATTTTTTTCTAATTGGAGCCTTATTTTCTTTTTTTCGTTATTTTATCTTTTCAAATAAGTATTACTACTATATATCATCATTTCATATGATATATCATGTCAGCTTTTTACTTAGACTTCACTAATGTAATTCTTTTTTTCTTTTTTTTTTGGGTAAAAACTTCACTAATAGAGTTGACGTGACACATAGTAACATTGGAGGAATAGATAAAAGAGGTAGATACGAATCGATTGGTCCACATAACATTATAATTCAGACCAAATGGAGAGCGTTAAAGCAAGACCAAGGTTGACTAAAATAGTAAACCGTACTTCAGGCCGAGTCATAATTCATATTGTTGCAAACAAAAGAAAACATTGTCCATCTAGTTGTGTGTTTTGTTAGGTTTTGTGTATATTTTAGTAGGCCATCGATTGTTAAGCTCGACATTTTAGATCTATAAATTAAACCGTAAGCTGTAAACAGTTCTAGCTGGATTGCGGTGAGGCTGATTTTTCTATATGATTAGAGCCAGTCAAATTTGCGGTTTATTTTGACTTTTATTATACACATCTCCATCTCTTAATATATTTGTTCCTTTTTCGAATTAAGATTAGTCAGTAGAATATATCATCCCTATGGTCATCTAAATTGACTAAGGAAGCGTAAATTATCTTATTTCTGTTCCTAAGCAAACTTAAAGTGACTAGTAGACAATAATGATGAATTTATTTTTATAGATCCATCAATCAGACCATAGACAGGGAGCAACAATTCATACTTAATCATGGTAAAGCTAATTTTTCATTTGATGATTTAACTCGTTACATAGGCAGTTTGATTTAATGTTGTATCTATCCTTATCTTATCTCATAATACACTTGTTCCTTTTTTTTTTTCAATAAAGTTTATAATCTATTTTTATCTCCATAGTCCTCTAGACTATAATATGTAAAAATAGTTTGAAATGAAATATAGTAGAAGAGAATGATATTAAGACTGAAAAAACACACCAATTCCTAAGTTTCAAAGCGTCAATAGAATGGAATGTAGTAAGATGTCTACATAGTATTATTTATTAAAATTGTTCTTAATTATTGGATATTATATTATGATTAATGATGATCAATGAGGAAAAAATAAAATGGCAATTACTCCATCATGGAATTAGATTTTCCCTTAAAACTGAAATCATCGGTTCTAAAAAATTATGGTTTCACATTTATATTGGAAAGAAAATATAACCTAGAATCATAATTCTATTATGGTTAATTTTCATGTATTAAACATGATAGAAGGTGACCAAGGAAATAAAAATTTGTACCACATATCTTAATTTTTGAGCTACTTATGGCCACCTAAAGTGGCTAATGCGACACATTAGTTATTTATTTATTTTTTCTTTTTTGTCTGCGTATTGATGTTTACACATAATATAAACAATATCCGTGAAAGCGAAAGTCAAAGACACCACAGATAACAAGAAGACCTACATAGGCATCAGATCGGACATCCCATAATATGCTTTTGTAGTCTAGCTGCGCCGCTACATTTTACTTCCCTATACAATACATAAGAATAGAATACGTTACTTATACATATGTTTTTCTTTCCTTCTTTCTTTCTTTCTTTTTTTTTTTTATTTTTTTTCTTTTTTCCCTTCCCATCTGATTGTCCTATATCAACTCCTCAAATCGAAACAAGACGGAGTGGTATCAAAGTCGGATTTTTTTCTTTTACGATCCGGCTTTGCTGCACCTATTATATAGATGCTTATTAGTTGCTTCTCTTTGATCTAAGCAACTTGAGCAGCATTCTTGCCTTTGTCTTGGTTCTATTACCACATTGGCTCTGTAGAAGCAGTAACAGCTGAGTCACAACTCTAGCGCATACCGCCTCTTCGCGGGCGGTTAATGAGTCATGACATAAGATCATAAGTGAATTCACCGCATTTTCACTTCCTTCATGATCAGAAACTCTAAAAACCATCTTAACAAGAGCATTAATGCCGTTGGGATGATCTAGAACGGCATTTTTTACCTTCTGATGCACTAAGACCCTCTCTAGTGTTGCAACTGCTAGTGATGCCAAGCATTGTTCACGCCTATCTGCACTTATAATGTATGCAATAAGCCCATCTACAAGGCCTTCGAGGACTGGACTATCTTGTATTGTTGGTTCCGCTGAAAATAACAAGGACGATAAGGCCTTGACACCAATATCCGATTCCTCAGAATTAAAGTGAAGAAGAAGTATAATTTGATACAAGATTCGCATGTTTTCACCAAGCATACGACACAATTCCTTTGTTTCCGGAGAGGTTGAGATTGTCTGAACAAGTCGACATAAACTGATCTTTATGGAATTACTTCCATTCTCAAATTGACATACAAATGCTTCTAATTTGGGCTTATCCTTAAGCACGTTGAGAGGCTCCAATTCTCCTAGAGCCAATAGTTTCAAAGCACAAACAAGGGTTTTCTCCATGAATTCAGCATGATCATTGGAGAATTTTTGCCCCGCTTCGCCAAATACCAACTCCAGTAACAAAGGAAGGAATCCTAGCCTAAGGAAACATGGAGATTTTGATGGAGATTCTTCGATTATCAAAAGCCGGATTTTCTCTATTGCTTGGAGCTTGGCACTTAATTTGGTTTCATGAGATTCAAGGTCATTTTTCAACTTAATTAGGAAGTGATCAGAATCGATTGTTTCCAGGAAGTTAGGATCAACCTGTTGACACATTTGAAGCCACTGGTTAATCAAATGCCGAAGTGTGTGGTTCGGGACAATGGATGCATCCTGGAGCTTCTGCATTGTGACTGGACATGTGAGATTACCAGAAGCAAACCATTTCTCTATGTTGGGCCTATCATATGTTTGTCCAGTGCATAGAGTCACTGGATCTGTGAACAAGTCAAGACTAATTGGACATCTAAACAAATGAGGTACCGCCATTTCAACTTCTTTCATATTGGATAACAAAATCAGAACAAAGCCAAATGAAAAACACACAGAAAGAGCAAGCAACGAGCAAGAGAGAGAGGGAGAGAGAGGGGAGAAGGAAAAGAAAGGACACTAAATTTTCAATTGAAACCAGTGCTTGGTGCTAAGTGCAGGAAAATCTAAGAACTCGAAATCGATTACAGCGCTATCACTCACTACCTAAAAGAAAATACTTATCTACTAAAGAAAGGCTTTCCATGAAGACTTTAGGCCAAAAAGAGTATTGATACATAACGAAAGCTTGTGAAAGTTCAATGAGAAGTTTTGGAGTTGCGTGAAATGGATAAAATTTGAGGTTTCCGATCTGAGAAGGAACAAGATGAAGGAAGAAACAAAAGGGCAATCTTAGTTGGAAGAATAAGAAGGGAACATTGACATACGTACAAACACTTTGGACATGGACCTTCCTTATCTTGGTGAATTAAGAAGACAGGTACGAAGAAATAATTGGAAACTATAATGGGAAAATTGGTCCCCCTCACACACTCTTTCTCTACAAGATATCAATATTAATATATGTTTCAATCATATGGTCAAACTGACCACAGCATAAACAACATAGTGGGCACTGTCTTTGAATTTTGAATAGAGGTGCCCACATGAGTAGGAAAATGTGGAATGAGACTGTACAACATGTTGGGAGAGGGAAATTGGTAATGGTTATCATGAGGTCCAAGGGAAAAAAGACATTTATAGAAGATACCTTCAAAACAGGAAATTAGTGGTTTGGTCACTATGCTTGTCTTTTATGCTCTCTTGTGGCCTTGTCTCCCTGATTTTATGGAATCAAATTCCATAAAGACCAATCTTATACATGAATAAGAACATAATGATAAAAAAAATGACCATACATCAACATATACAAACTCGTATTATTTTTATCATTAGTTTAAAGGCCACCTTATTCTTATTAAAAGTTAAATAGAAAAGTTAGATTCATGAAATATTTTATTTCATGTAACCAATCAAATATGATCAAAGCCATTATAGTTTACTAATTATAGCACTCTAATAACTAAAACACTGGTTTACTAATAGGAAAGACCAGGTTGAATCTCTTCTCTCCAAGTTATTGTGTATTCCAAAAATAAAAATAACAAATAAAAAATAAACAAGAACTAACCAAATATAGATTGCTTTCTCGACTTTTGATTCCCTATTATCAATAATACCGGTGGGCTTTGGGATATTTATAGCACTAGTTTATCAATAGGAAAGACAAGATTGAATCTCTTCTCTCCAAGTTATTATGTATTCTAAAAATAAATAAAAAAATAAAAAAGAACCAACCAAATATGGATTGCATTCCGACTTTTGATTCCCTATTATACATAATACCGGTGTGCTTTGGGCTAGTGGATTTTACGACTTCAAAAGCTAGAGTGTGTTCCTTTAATGGAAAATGCTTTTTAATTTTTCTTCTTAGTACTCATTGTAATTGATGGCTCATTGTTTTGATGATGGTGCTTAACAACCACACGAAGAATATGAAAGAGCACAAAAATAAATAATTAAACAAAAGATTTCCTTTTAGAAAAAAATAAAATAAAACTTGAATTCACTTTTCACATTATTATTCACTGACGTTTTTCCTGAAATGGTAAATGGTTTATCTACTAATATCTACATCCCTGTCCGTCAATTCTATTGACTACAACCTTTTGACATACTACGATTGGTCTTCGGACTTCTAACGCGTACGTTATATTCGCTAGTGAAAAATTTGGAAAATACTCCAATAGTAACAATTATTGAGAATGTTATAACATTATTCTAAAGCTTTAATAATATTACTAGTAAAAAGGTTTGGAAAATGTTCTGTGTGAAAAAGATACATTCTAAGTATGAGATGTGTTGATTACTATAAAATTGAAGACTTGACGTTTTACTGGAAAAGAAGTTTACAGCTAATTCTTTTAATCGTTAGATGCCTCAAATGTCATTTATGAAGTTGAACTAGAAACCTAGTGTACCGCCGTCGCTGCTGAATCCTCGTGCTTAGTTTGGAATAGGCTTAAAGGCTACAAAACAATAAATAATATAGTTGATTATACGATTTTATGAGGATATAATTTTATAATATTTTTTTTATTAAAATGAATGTAAAATTATTTAGGTGCAAGCTTTTAGTATGATTATAAATTTTAATATACGATTCTACAAGTTTACAATTTTACCAGTTTTATATAATTTTATACATTTAAAGTAATAGTAGAATCGTAATTTTGACTATCATCAACAAATGTAAGCCTTTGAGAGTATTGAAATTATTTGGCATAATTATTTTGATACTTAAGTTAGTAAAGGAAAGTGTTTAAAAAGTTGTATACAAGTAAAAGGTAGTAGAGAATTTTAAAAGTGGGAATTAGTTAGCTATTTATAGGCTAAGGTCCTTCACTGTACCTACATGGCAGTTAAACTATTTCTATGTGCTCAATTATCTACTTAGACCATATCATTGAATCTTCGATAGAAGGACAGTAAATGGTTATTTTGTGTAATAACATATCTGTACCAATAGTCATAATCTAAATACTTAGATATGCTAGTCGAGGATAACAAATTTAGGCTTTAAACACTATATTGTAATTTGCATCTTTAGACCATTGTAGCCATAGTTCTAAATTATTCGGAGCTCTTCCCTTCTAATCCGAGCTCTTTTCTAATGGTTCGTTCTCAACTCCTCCAATTCAAAACTTCTCTAAAGTGTTCATCTCTTAGCCCTTTTGACTTAGGTATGATAAATTTAAAGTGGTTAGATGTGGTTAAAACAGCTCGACACGATCTTTTAAGAGATTAAGCTAAACCTATTGGGCCTTCGGCCAAAATCTTCTATAAATGAGCACCAATATCTTGTGCTTAAACACTTATGCCACTTTTTATATGGATCATGTAATGATTGATATAAAGGACTTATGATTGATATTGATTAACATATTCATAATGAATGAATCAAAAGGATGCAATTATGATATGAACATTGTTGTGTACACAAGTGCACTAAATTAAATTAGTAATGGTTGATCGCACGGAGAAGTCAGGTTGAAACCAATTTAGATATAAGTACTAGTGTTGCCTATGATATTTGCATTGGTTTTAAACCCAGGACACCGATGAGCGTTTGTCTTAAATATAAGAATAATTTGATAAAGTGCTAATTTGTTGCATTAATTCTAATTATACCGTGTATGGTGTGGCATTCTTTTGTGTTTGTTTGGCAACGCTTCATATGTTGGGCTTCTTAGCTCATATCCAATGACTTATTTCGAACTGTTTCAGGTAATTAAAATTTGGATTAAGAAGACAAGGAGAGGCCTAGGTTTCCAAATCATTGAGTATGTTTACTAAATAATAGGAATGTATGTTAAAGACGTAACCTACCCTCGGCTTGATATTACTCTTAAGCTCTGGAATGGGGTCCCTTCGCTACAAACCAATGCTACCAAGTGTTATAAGAATGCAAGATACATGGAGGATTGAACTTGCAAGCTAAAAGAAGAAAATTCAATGTATTAATTAAGAAGATGATTCCTAATTACATTATCATAGGCTATTTATAGTATGCCCGCTTCGTTAAAATGGAAAAGCAGTAAATTACATTAGGGTTGAATCAAAATAACAAGCTACATAAAAAAGGGTAAATGTACCAAAAATACAAAAAAGAACAAAAGGTAGGCTAATGGGACACGCAATCGCCAATTGATGGGTCATACACTAGCTGAGAGATATGGAAAAGGGGCATCGATGCTCATACTAGTTGAGCTTACTAGAGGTTATAACTTCCGCAGCAGGTTGGCCAGGATATAGGGTAGCTCAGACTAGTTCGGAGGTCACTCCTATGGTAGAGGTTACAATGGAAAAAATGTTAATAGATAACAATCGTAAGAATATTGAAATTTGAGGGGTCTTGAGATGGCCTCCACATTGTTCAAGTTCGATTCCTTAGGGAGTGGGGGCCCCAGCTCGAATGTATGTTAGGATGCTTGAACAGGTCAGAAGTTGGTGTAGAAGGATACCTTACAAGTAGATCGCTAAGTCTGCAACTGGATGATTGTTGAGAATTCTTCTAACTGTGCTCCAGAGGCCTCGGATTTGCACTCTTGTGATGGGACCAAAGCTCGGACTAGTCGTCGGAGAGGTTGGAATCCCATCAATTGGTTCCTCAAATTGATGCTTTTTTGGTTTTCTTTCATTGATAGATTCATTTTGGTCAAAGCAAATACGTACAAGCATATATATATATATATATATACCTCGATTAAGTGCCACATGGATTCTAATTATTTTACTTTTAAGGAAAGATCAATTCAAATGAAAATTATTCTACGAACAACTTTCCTAGTGCTAAGGGTTAATTTTACTTTTCCAAATTGAATGGAGCATTGAAAACTTACCGTTGCAATAAATAAAAATATTCCACCTTTGGACAAGCCCAACTTCATTGTATGATATGTTAAGAACTTAAAATCTATTCATTGGAACTGAAAATTTTATGGCTCAATGTATGTTTCGGAAATGTTTTAGCAGTTTTGGATCTCTTTTTACTAACGAATTCTTGATAACTAAAAACTTTCAGCAGTCAATAAACTAAGAATATCTCATTAAATATTCTACTGAAAGGATGTCTACATTACTGGAGTAAACAAGTCTATCCGAGACAAAATAATATTACACTCAAACCCAAGCTGAATTCGATGATGCAAAGCTCAACTTCATCAGGTCTAGAATTTACTGCTCAAACTTAACTTAAAGTGCTTATCAATAATTTCGGGTTCAACTTAACTATGTTTGTCTAGGCTTGTTTAAATTTTGGGAAAAAAGTTTCCTTCTATTTAAAACGATGTGGAAAGCAAAACTATCTCAATATTCAGCCTACTCTTTAGCTTTTGAGCTTAATTAGGCTTGCGTACTAGATGGAACAAATCTCATGAAGTTGAAACTTCAGTTTATTAAGCTCTAGTCATGTAGCTTGAGTTTATCTCAACTTACTTAACTAGTGCAGTAAAATTCAGCTAAATATCATGTAAGGATGAAATAGTTTTCAAGTACTTGGTTAACTCAAAAGTTCTAAGCACACGAAGCTTTGCTAAAGATAAATGAATTTGAGTTCAATGATTTTTTTTCTCTTTTTAATTGAATGAACTAGATTAATCATTAATACAGAATGAAATTATTTTGGTGAGGTGCGCATTGTGTTTGATGGTTTAGATAATTTATAGATAACTTAAAAGTTTTAACATTTAATAAAAGTAAAAGTTACAGTTAAAATTTCCTAAGCCATTTTCATGCATATTCTATGTCATCACTTTTAATAAAATAATTAAAAATCATCTTAAATACGACGGACACCTCTTGTATAATGTGCAAAGTATGATCAATAATAGTTTGTGCGCATATAAGATTTGATTTACTTGATCGTCACAAACGAAGTACACATAAAACAATAGCAAATGGGTTTCGGAGTTTACATAAAAGCACGTGCATTTGATGGACCTTTTATTGTTTTATATTAAACCATCAATTTAAGCTTTTCTTTACTCTTTTTTTCTTCTTTTAATCTTTTCTGAAATTAACCAATCGCAACGAGTCATTCCCATTGCAATAATTCATAAAAGTTTTAACGTAGCCCCACATTTTGTTTACATAACAGCCCATGATAGGATATTTGATCTCCGGGTTTCCGGGGTGGGAATAAAACAGGGGTTTTCTCATTTCAATCATGACTATAAATTAAAGAAGACTTAATTATTGACATTTGTGAAACAACAGAGAAAATTGGCCCAGTGAAACATATAAAAAATGTGTATATGTATAGCCAGAAATATCAAATATAGGAACACTTCACATAGAGTTTTCAATTGCACAAATAAAGCTAATCCTCCAACTTGAAATAATGCTACATTCGGTATCAAAATTTTAGATTTTAATTAATCATCTAAACTTTTCAAATATCAATTTCAATGAAATGTTACTGCTAAAACACCTAGATAATCTATCAACTACCCTGCACTTCACAGCAATAAACCGGAGAACTTTTATCATTTTCCGAAATCGTCAACAACTCATTTGGAGGAACAAAAGCATGGAATTCAGTTAACTCCTTGAATATGCAAAATTTGCTGGAGCGTTAGCTACTTGATTCGCTTCTCTTGCCACATATCCAACCAGAACTTCAAAATGGATTAATAAGTCCCTGCAAGCAAAAACAATGACGTGATATTTCCATTACAAGTGGCTGCAATCTGCTTTTTGCAAAAATGAAACTGCAATTTTCGAGTCAGTGTTAATAACAAGTTTAGGAATTTTCAATAGAACCGCATAATTCAAGCCATAATAAATTGCGCAGAGTTCCTCAACCAATATATCTACACATCCTATTTTACTTTGAATAACCAAACAACTAGTCACCATTTTCATTTCTAAACACACCAGCAACTACAGCATAAGGATTATCAGCATGGATGGAAGCATCTATGTTTGATGCTACCCATCCATTTGAAGGCGGTATCCATTTAACGTAGCAGGGAATAATTGTTTTCAATTGAAATCGTTTTCTATGATAAGCCCAGAATTCACTTGCAGCAGCTCTAATGTCTAGAATAAGGTGATGAATCCTTGACTTTTGCTGCATGACTAGCATATTTTTATCATACCAGACAAACCACAAGGCAAAAGCATAAAGAATTGGCTTAGGGGTTGTCAGCTGATAACAGTCAGCTCTTTTTTGAGTTATCAAGGCTGTGATCCAGCTCTCAAAAGGCAAGGTCTGTAGCTCACTATTTCTTTCCATCAATCCTATCTCATACTAGATATGTCGTATAAAAAGACATTTTCTTGAGGCATGTTCTGCTTTCTCGATTTATCCACATCCCCCCGAACAAAAAGGAGAAACTGTTGACATGAGGATGTTTATTCGATCATATGTTGATAGTCCATGTTGCAGGACACGCCAAAGAAAGACTACAACTTTAGGACTTAATACTGCGGCCACAACCATTTCCAAGTATAATCTGCAGGCACAGGCTATTGTTGAGTAGAGACATATACAAAGTAGGACTAAAGCGATAATCTTTACCATTTTTTTCTACCATTTCAATCTTTTTGGAAATCATAGACTTTGCTCATCAACAAAATTAACGAAATACACCTATGTTGGCTTCAAATACTGCACACTATAAACAAGATCTAGCTCGTGGGTAGATATGGATTTGTCTAGAGTTCAACGTGGTTGTCAGTGGTCAGATATGGATGAAGAAGAAGAAATGTAAAACACAATTATATGTATTTTTACTTTTGATGTCATTTTGGATTTGTTATGTAACAAATTTTTTAACTAACATGGCATAAATGGCTTTAGAATATTGTATGCGTAGCAAAAATATGCACATGTTAAATGAGTGGTCGATTGAAAAATACACACTAAGGTAATGGCGATTAATAGAGTTAATTAAGGCACAAGCACTAACTAACAATTTTTTAATTGCGTATTATAATCAAAGCTCAAAAAATTTGGATATTCTCGAATGAAATTAATATAAAGTTCAAGCATTAAAAAAGAAAATATCCTATATGATAGTGTCTTGCCTTCTATCCAAAGGATATGACATCCTATCAAGTGTCATTGTCTCTATGTAAGCATTCATAAAGTTAGAGAGTACTCTCCAATATGCTTGTTCAAAAAGCATGTCTACTTGAAATGATTTTAAAGTTAGAGAGTACTCTCCAATATGCTTGTTCAAAAAGCATGTCTACTTGAAATGATTTTAAAAATAAGTCCCAAAATGTAGATGAGCTTTGAAGCTTAATATATAGTTACTTTACCTACATATACAATTAATGACCTATCACATGTGTTGATAAATATTGTAGAGGGTTAAATTTGATCTATAGGTCTTGAACTCAATAATTAAAACGGATTTGACTCATTGAACTAAGGTGATAGGCTTTAGAGAGTCAAGCTCATATATATTCGAGATAATCAAAGGAGATTTAGTATGGTAGGCTTAGAGTAGAGATTTTTGAATCAGTTTACTTGTTCCAACATTTCTCAATTTAGTTTACATTAAGAAAATAAGGTTATTGTCAAGCCTAAACTCATAATGGAGAATTTATTTGAGGTCCATAAAAGAAAGGATCAATTTTAACAGGTGATCACCATTACGATATAATGGACCAAAATTAATGACCAACTTCTATAAATACTTAATCCCTTCTCTCATTTGGACATAAGAGAATCATGACTAACATTGTTATTCTGTCGAATTCATTACTTAAATCGATTAAACACTTAAATCTATTTTAACAACGTACCCATTCATTATTCCTAATGGAGTTTGATGCTATCCAACTTCTCTACCTATCATACACCTATGTTATAGCCTTATTGAGATCATCTACTCCTCTTCCCTACCATTCATCACTTAGTTATCCCATAAGTTCTACTTAAGTCTAGGCATTCCTTTAGTTACGTATAGTACAATATTCACTAAACACACATGTGGCCTTTTAACTCGAACCCTTACACCTACAAATATTATTGTAAATTGTAATATAAAATGTTGATTAGGAACTTTGGAGATGGGAAGTGAGTTGTTTAGGCTTGATCCTTAGCGTCTAGGCTTAATACGTAGCTTTTGACTAGTGAAACTTGTAAAAAACACATTAGAGATAACTCCAATGCAGGCACTTTGACACTTTAGTTAAAATCAAGGAGAGAATTTGGCAAAATAACAATAATATTCGAAGAGTTATAATACCTGGAGGCCTCATCCCTTATCTAGAGAGGATGGGGTAGAGATATTTTAGGAAAATATACCTTTGAATATATATTTTTAAATTGGTATCTTCCTGATTCAAAGTCTTTTTAAATAGGAAAGTATATTTATTCAATAGATACTTCTTCTCAAAAGTCTAAGTATTAACTTAGCTAAAGAGTTGAGGTCACTTGAACCCATAAGGGCTCTCGTTCAAGTCAGACATAGACTTAGGATCAAGTCGATATGGGCTGAGTAGGTTCGCCATTTCCAGTGAAGTGGGTTCTCGAAGGCTAGATGAATAATAGAAGCCTATCTTGATGCAATTTAGGTGAGCTTATCTTCTATCTAAAATTGGTACTAAGTTGGCCTAGGTAGGTTTACCCTATGTTGTTTTAGGTCTCATGTCCAATTATAGGTAGGGTTAGGTCAAATTAAGCCTAGGGTAGCTTAAGCCTAAATTTGCCTATCAACAAAACATGATAATTCTATCTTAATGGTATGATCATTGATCTTGCAATTAGATTGATCGAGTTCAGATCCTTCTCCTCTAAAGTTATGTTTGCAATAGTTAGCCTAAAGGGAAAAAAGAAAACTATAAGTACATGCTTAGTTATTAATATTTAAAAGTAAGAGTAGCAAGTACAAACAAACCTAGTGTTTCAAAATGGATAGAAGATCTAGAGTCTAAATAGTAAAAAAATATATATATCTTCTCATATTAAAATCACCACCTACAAAAACCATCGATAGTGCAATCATTGCTTTTATCCAAACGAATGACTTGCATTATTGTTTTGTTCCATCAACAAGTTCAATATGGACTTCTCAACTCATATAAATAATAATTACACCATAGTGAGGACTCATCGATTCAGAGTTGCTACTAACCTCATCGATTACGTCTATAGTGTCCACAATAAGCATTAGATGATCACCTGGTGACCAACATATTGGGAATGGTAATCACCCTTGGTGCATGCATAATTAAAACAACATTTTAAAGTTAGACATACTTTAGTTCTTTATTTAACTCTAATATCGACAATCAGCCAAATAAAATAGAGTAACCACATATTTGCACTTAGTTTTGCCCATAATAAAACTTTTGCAAAAATTTCTTAAGAGAATTGCAAATAACTTTTCTAAACTTTGACTTAGATATGGATTGGCCCCTTGAATTTTCAAGATGTGATTTTTAACCATATAAGCTTTGACAAATTAACAGTATAAATGACATTTCCTTTTTTAGTTTAAAAAATTCACATTATGATCAAAGTTTAAGGGATTTTAAATAATATATTTTTATAAGTTTAGGAGATGTTTGTTGTAACAACTTGATTGAAACTCCTCTCACCATGATATTGTCCACTTTGACATAAAACGCCATATAGTTTTGTCCCATAGTGCAGCAATTTCCCAAGAGGTCATCTATCTTGGGATGGCTTTAGCTCGATTATGCTTAACTTCAGAGTTTCGACATACTTTGAGCTACTATACCAAAAAACGCCTTGATGATTTGAGTTCCTTTTCTCTACATATAAGAGGTGTTACAATCTACCCTCTTTACAAAACTAATATCCTCATCAGTTTCATTACATAGGTCTAGAATCACCACCAAGTAAGGCTTTACCTTTTCAGTTGGTGAATTGCTCTAATACTACCTATAACGATCCAATCAGAACTCCTCCTACTAAAGTATTATCTACTTTAGTGTAAAACGTCTTACGGTTTTATCCTCTAGTGTAGTAACTTCCTAGGAGGTCACCCATCCTAGAATTACTCTAGCCTGAACATACTTATCTTTAAAGTTTCAACGTACTCTAAGCCACTACACCAAAAAGCATCTCGACGATTCAGAATTCCATCACTTAGCATACAAGGGAGATACAAAGAAGATTAGCATGGCCTTTGTACAAGGTTGATACGTACAAATCAAGAAATGGTCCAAATTTTCTTGTAACAACCCAATCATAACTCCTCCCACTAAGGTATTGTCCGCTTTAGTGTAAAATGCCGCACGATTTTGTCTCTTAGTGCAATGGCTTCCTAAGAGGTTACCCATCCTAAGATTGCACTAGCTTAAGTACACTTAACTTTAGATTTTCAATGTACTCTGAGCTACTATACTAAAAGGTACCTCAATGATTTGAGTTCTTTCTCTCTATATGTAAGGGGTATTACAATTTACCCCCCTTACAAAAATAACATCTTCATTAATTTCATTACATAAGTTTAAAATCACCACTAGGTAAGGCTTTGCCCTTCCTACTAGTGAATTACTCTGATATTACTTATAATGACCCGATTAGAACTCTTCTATCGAGACATTGTTCACTTTAGCGTAAAACAAGTATATGTTACTACACTTGGAGTGCTCAGATTAATGCAAAGAGTTCTTTGTCATACACAAAGTAATTCATTTGCGATCCTATAAGCTTTTCACTATATAGGTAACAGGTCCGTCTTCTTGCATTAACATAGCACTCTAAGTTAGGTAGGGCCAATACAAGCATAGAGGTTAACCTCTTCTTCACCTCAACAAAACTTCTCTCTTCTTTCTCTCCCAATTTGAATTCTATGTTGTTCTTTGTCAGCTTAGTTAGTAGTCTAATAATGGTACTCAAGCCTTGAATAAAGCAATGATAAAAAGAATCTAAGGCTAGAAGCTCCCCACCTTGGTACAAGTGGTTGGGTTCAGCCAATCAACAATAGCTCGGATATTCTCATCATCGATGCATAGTCCTCCTCCCCTAACTACATACCTTAGAAAGACTACTTATACCTAATAAAAATAATACTTCTTCAAATTTTCAAATAGTTTCTTTGCTTGGAACACATTAAATATAGCTTAAAGGTGGTTGATATGATTTGGCATATCAATACTATACATGAGAATGTCATTAAAGTAGACCGTAATAAATTTTCCAATCAAATTTTGTAATATATGATTCATCAATCTCATGAAAGTATTCGAGGTGTTCGATAAGCTAAAGGGCATTATCATCCACTCATAGAGACCATGTTGGGTTTTAAATGCAGTCTTCCATTCATCTCCTGGTCCCATTCATCTCCTGGTCTCATTCAAATTTGATGGTAGCCAAACTTCAAGTCAATCTTACTGGAAATTCTAGCACCATTTTGTTCATCTAGCATATCTTCTAACCTCATAATAGGGTACTTATACTTAATCGTTATCTTATTAACAACTTTGCTATCTACACACATACACCAAGTGCCATGATTATTTGGTATAAATAAAGCTAGTACAGCATAAAGGCTAGGGTTCTCCTTCACATAGCCTTTTTCCAACAACTCATTAACTTGCCTTTGTAGTTCAACTGCTTACTCAAAATTCATCTGATAAGTAAGCTTGTTGGGAAGGTTAACACTAGGTGTTAAGTTAATATAGTGTTGAATCCCTTGAAAAGGTAGTAGTCGTTCAACCCTCAAAGCATTGCCTTTAATGAACATGGTTCGTTTGTTTGGGCATTGGATGGCTATGTACCCAAATCCCTAACACTTAAAGCACTTGATTTAGCTAGTCTTTCACCCTAATCTTTGTCCTTTCTTAAATGTCCTCTTTAGTGCTTTACTATCACTAAGTTGGCTCTTTTGCTCAGTTATGATGTCTATCTGTCCACCTAACTCAGTGTTATATTGTGCTCGATGACTTTCGTAAGCAGGTTAACCGAATTGGATAGGTTGGATCAGCCTATTCCTCTCCTATCTCTCCATAAGTTAAGCAATTCTAATAGCCTTATCCAAAATGACAAAATGTTGTAGCTCTACTACATCTCATATCTCCAACCTTAATCTAGATATTATTTAGGCTAAGGGTTCATCGACCTCACATCGGCTCATAAGCATTTGAAATTCTCGCATGTACTCATCCATAGTGTGGTTCCCTTGGTTTAGTTATAAGAATTGAGAAAAAGTGTCCTATAGATAGGCTTTTGGAACAAATTTGGCTCTAAGAACTCTTTCCATCTCGGGCCATGTACTAACTATTCTATATCCATCTCATCTTTGCATGGATTAGAAATTCCTCTACTACATCGTAGTATACCCTAAAAACTTGATTGTAGCAATTCTGAGCTTATCATAGTCTTCATACTGATAGTAATCAAACACTTATTCTACCTTCTCTTCCTAGTCCAAGTATTAATCAACATTCCTAGAGCCATAGAAAGTTAGTATCTAAAGCTTCATATGGTCAGTAGCTCGAGGTGCATGATCTCTCTCTTCTACTTCATAATCGTCCCCTCCTTCTTCCTCATCAACTTCACCTATGTCTATCCTTCTCCGTCCATGTCCTCCTACACCTCTACTTTGGTCTTATTGAGTTGGGAATAACTTTTAGGTAGGCTGAGCATCACAACTAATGTTACCAACTTTAGGAGTAACTTAGGGAGTATTGCAAATGACCTTAACAAGTTGGGAGGCTAATGTATGAATAGCTCATGTCAAGTTAGCTATCAAGTTAATCATTTCATCAAACCACTCATTAGGACATCTAAGTGTATTTTGGGGTTGTCGACCATAGTAGACGTTACCACCATTATCATCTTCGATTCCCTTGTTTACACTAGAATCAATCATCTTCTCTTAATTTGATCTTATTCTCACGGTAAAACACAAAGTCCTTGGATTCTCATTATTGACCAGAAATAGTATACACTAACTTAAACTAATTAGTCACACATATACATGCACACAACACAAATACTAAGGTTTAGATATATTCTACTATAGAATACTAGTTCGATGGCTACTTTGACATATAATAGAAATACCTAGTCAATACTTGCTCTATTTCCCAAGACTTAAAGTAGAGTAGGACTAAGTGCTATACAGCAACTACTAAAAAGAATAATGATACTACTTTCACTACTTACCAAAACACTACAACTAACCTTTACGTAACTACATAAGCAACAATACTAATTATATACACACTTCCATAATAGTACTAAAATTACAACAATAACGTAGCTTAATTGTAACTTACCTAATACGAATCCCTACTCTAACACTAAGATAACACACCACACCAAGGACAAATAAGGGCAACGTTATTGAGGTGAGTCTAATTCCACAAAAAGCTTGAAACGTAGGATAATGAAAACGCGAAAGTAAAAGAGAATAAGCAAAACTCATGATCAATTCTAAGGATATGATGCACCAAAAAACCTTTTTAGACTCACGAACTAGCTTAATAAAGGATAGAATAATGATTACAGCTACTTATAAGGGGGTATTTTACACCTAAAATTCTAAGTAACCTACTTAACATGGAAAAGACAAAGAGCATTGTCTAAAATAAGTAAAATATAAGAAATAGACAAAGGGTTATAATAGAAATTGCATAATAGAAGCTTCTTTAGCAGATTTCTTCACGTAAGTGATTGGGACACATCGATGACAATGATTGGAAAAGGTCCCTGTAAAGGGAAACAAAAAGGTATGGTTAGATTCTGTTGATGTCAAGTTGATCTCCGAGCCCTCTTTGGTTATGTCAACTCAGTTGTACTCATGGGATGTTGAAACAGGCTCAACCAAGCTAGTCAACAGATTGGTCGAGCTGTCAATAGAGCTATCTTCAGGTCACTATACAGTCATTAACAAATAATAAGGTGCTTGGTTTAGCATCAGTAGCAAGTCAACAATCAAAAGTAACTTGGACTCCTTAGGTATAGCTCGGGATGAAAGGATGTGCTTTGCTATGGTCTCATGTCCTTGTGTTCGAGCTTAAGTCAAGGGTCCAGTGGCTTGATTCCTATTAATATCTTGGATGTTAGGACCTTAAGTTGAATCAAGTTGAGCTTTGGCAAAAGGATCAGGAGCAAAAATTTCTAGGACCTTAGGTGTTCACTCTGCTCCTATATATTAATGGAATCAATAATAGGGCACCTACTTCTTTGCTTAGTTGCTCCTTTATTTTAGCCTCTCTAATGTTGGCCTCTTTAGTAGAGTGATACATTTTCGGGGTTGGACATACGGAGATGTACCACAATGAAGCCAACCGAAAAGAAACAAAAGAAAAAGTTAGCAAAGTCTAAGCAACTACTAAATGGATATGACGTACCACTCAATCTTGCTCGACCTATAATCCGCTAGATATGACGTACTATTACAAACTGAAAGATCACTTCCCACTACTCCTTACTAAAGGGAATAGATAAGAGTTGAATGATAATGAGAACACTAAGGTTGCTTAAGGAAATAATTTCTATGTTGAAGAGATGATTGATCTTTGCACATAAGAAAGTAGAGGTTTATATACCCACTCACTAAGGTTATTTTACATGTATGAAAAGAAAAAAAGGGTATTTTACAACTAAGTGATAAAGGCATATTTTTCATGTTTTAACAGTGCAAATTAAGATATAATTATTATAGATTTTATATAAATCATTAAGAATTGGTACTTAATTGTTTTCATTTAGACATTTCGGGAATTAAAGGATTCAAGAGTAGAATTACGGACGATTTACAAAAAATTTAAGCAAATAAATGAAGTTCGGGTCAATGCATGCAAATTTGAATCAAATGCAGTCGGCTTAATGATCGGCTTACAACTTATAAGCTTGTTCTATCAGCCTAAATGTCAGCTTTGCACTTACACCACCAGCCTTCATGGAAAAAAGAAACTTCACATGAGCTAACCCTAATTTTTCATATAAATAGCTTACGTTTCATCGTTGGAGAGACTTTAGAACTACTTTTCCTTAGACATTGAGAATTATAAAATAGATTTTAGATAGCTTTTGAAGAATTCTTTGGGAGAAGTGCTTTGATCATTGAGAAGATTTTGCTTTTGCTATGGAGACTAAGATTGAAGTTGCAATTGAAGATTATTTCTTTTCAATACAAAATTGGTGACATCTATTTCAATTATTCTTATACAATTATGTGAATTACTTATGCTTTCAATTATGAATTTCCTTACAATTTCAATCAATATTTGTGTTTTTTTTTTTTTCAAATCTATGGCTAACTAAGATTATTTGTGAGAATTGATGAAATCTTAGATAGTTAAGATGATGATTGTATTCATATTATAGGATTAAGAGATATATGGATGATTCACGATTACAATTTCTATGATTTCAATTATAATTGTTCAATTGATCATAATTATAAGAAACCCTAATGATACAGAAGTTGATATAGGGTTTGTTAGAAGTTCTTAGTTGATTTGATTAATCAATGTGGAAGTAGAGTTAATTGAATTAATTAGAAATTATCTAAAGATTAATGCAATGTTCAGCAATTGATTATTCATTAAGACATTAGAGATAATTGATTTAAGACATTAGGCAATCATAGTATCGAGTAATATATGATTATAATTTAGAGTTTACTGTTATTTGGAAGATACGGAAGTTGACTAATTAATTAAGGGTTTAAATTCTTAAGTTTTAAGGTATAATAATTTCACTTGAATGACCATATAGCTATCAATCTATATAATATGATAACAATTTGATTTGCATAATCTAGGGTGAATTATATTTTCCCACAATTCTCAATTTTAGATTTTTCATATTTATTTTCTTTTTAATAGTATTAAAGTAATTATTAGATTAATTAATTTAATTTTGATTGCCTAAATATTGATAAGAACTAGTATATGATTAGTAATTTCCTAATCTTTGAGGGATTGACAACCTTACTTTCTCTATATTACTTGATTCCGACCTAATATACTTGCTAGAGTATTCGCGATTTATTTTTACATATATAGTTAAAGCAAATCACTAGTTTACATAAGATATATTAAAAAGAGTAAAAGAGATAAAAAAATATTTGGTGTGAAAAAGAAAGAATCATTCTGGAATGCCATGTCAAAACATGTCAGAAGACTTGTGTCACTTAGTGTCTAAATGGGAGAAATATGATATAAGGTAGGTAAAAATAGAGTAACGCTTATAGTCAAGGGCTAACTTGATTGGAACCAAGTCAAGGACCAATTAGTTCTTCTAAAGAGAAGTCAGCTTGATTCAAGGCGGGGTACTTATGGTTGGATTAGGAGCTCACCTCAGCTACTCTTAACTTATCTTTTGGGATATAGCATTGCTGTTAAACAGGGGTGGATCTGGCACATTTAAAGATCTGATAGTCAAGTCAATAGGAGATCAACTTGGGATAAGAATCCCTATCTCGACTATGGCTTAGAGCTAGTATTCTCCGAGCAAGCCTTTGGAGTCCTCTAACTCAGTTGTACATGATTAGTTCGAGGGGTTGATTCTTATCATCTGCTTGGGGGTTAGAAAGATTTTTCCTCTAATCTATCAGTTGGTGAGGGATTAGATTAGATACATTGAAGGTGAAAGAAACTCCATAGTCATTAGGCAACTAGATTTGGTAAGTGTTACAATTGATTTTCTTTAGGACCTTAAACGGACCATTAGCTCAAGGAGATAGCTTGTTTTGTCTTACATGTAGGAATCTTTCTCGGTTGAGATGTATCCTTACTAAGTCTCTTGGGTAGAAAGAAATAGTTTGACGGCCTCGGCTACTACTTTGTTATTGCCTCTGATTGAACTTGGCAATCTTCCTAGTTACAAACTGGTGTAGCTCATGCAATTCTTAGGCTTGATTGACTCTGGATTGACTCTCTTCAATAGCTGTTGGGTTGCTGATCATATCCAAAGGAATAGCGGGGTTAAGGCCATAAACGACCTTGAATGGGGTCTCCCCAATAGTATTGTAGACAGTTTGGTTGTATGCAAACCTCACAATTGAGAGGCATAGATCCCAATCCCTCAAGTTCTTTCTCACGATAGCTTTGAGTAGATTACCTAGTGTCCTATTTACCACTTCAGTCTGGCCATTAGTATGAGGGTAGCTATTGGAGCTAAATATTAGTTTAGTTCTAATCCTTCTCCAAAGACTCTTCTAAAAATAGCTCAAAAATTTGGTGTCCTTATCTAAGACAATAGTCTTTGATATTCTATGCAGTCGGACAACCACCTATAAAAATAAATTAGTAATATATAAAGCATCGTTAGTCCAATGGCATGGAATGAAGTACATCATTTTATTGAAACAGTCTACTACAACAAAGATACAATCTTTCCCTCTAAATGTCCAGGGCAACCCTAAGACAAATTCTATGCTGAGGTTGACCTAAGGTAAGGTTAGCATTGGTAGTGGTATGCATTATCCATGGGGTTCTCTTTTCCTCTTAGCACGCTTACACATTCACAATTACTAACTATCTTATGGACATCCTTGGTCGAACTTGGCTAGTAGAAGTTCTCCTTCAGCAGATTGGCTATCTTAACCTCCCTAAAGTGGCTTGAAAGTCCACCATTGTAAGCTTCCCTAACTAATAGTTTACATATAGAGTAGTTTGGAATACATAGCCTATGATCCTTGAATAGATAGCCATCCTTGAGATAATATCATCCAACAATTATTCCTTCTCGACATTTTTTAATAACGGAACCAAAGTGAGGGTCATTAGCATACTACTCATTGATGAGTGAGAATCCTAATAATTTTGTTTGCAAAGTGGTCAGTAAAGTTTGCTATCATGATAGAGCATCGGCAACCACATTTATGCTTCCCATCTTGTGTTGAATGAGGTACAAGAACCATTCCATAAACTTTAACCATTTAGCTTGCCTCCTCGAAAGCTTATTCTAACTTCCAAGATGCCTCAGAGACTTATGGTTTACATAAATAACAAACTCTCGTGATAGTAAATAGTGTTACCAAATAGTAAGGGCTTCGAAAAGGGAATACAACTCCTTCTTGTATACAAAATAGTTCAGGGTAAGACCACAAAGTTTCTCACTATACTATACAACAAGGCGTTGTTCCTGGATCAAGACAGTGTCAATTCCCACTCTTGATGCATTGCATTCCAATTCAAAAGGTTTGTTGAAATTTAGTAGTAAAAGGACAAGTGCCGAGGTGAGCTTCTCTTTGATTTCTCTAAAGCTCTATTCAACTCGGTCATTCCATCTAAATCCTTTGCACTTTTTAGTCAACTTGGTTAATGGGGTGGCTATAATGCTAAAGTCCTTAATAAATCACCTATAGAAAGAATTAGGCCATGAAAACTTCAAACCTCAGTGACATTCTTCGGTATTAGCCATTCCAAAACAACTCGGATTTTCTCCTCATCTACTCGAATTCCTTCTCCTAACACTACAAACCTTAGGAAAACCACCTCATTCTACCAGAATGTACACTTTTTCACATTCCCATACAATTTCTCAACTCGCAAAATATCTAATACGTCACAGAGATGTTGAATATGGCAGTTTAGGTTAGTACTATATACTAGTATTTCATCAAAATATACGACCATACATCTTCCGATCAGAAGGCACAACATATGGTTCATTAATCTCACAAACATGCTTAGCCCATTGGTAAGCCTAAATGGCATAACCAACCATTCGTAGAGTCTATGTCTAGTCTTAAAGGTAGTCTTCCATTCATCGCTTAGCCTCATCCGAATTCAGTAGTAGCCACTTCATAGATTAATCTTCGAAAATATTTTAGCAATATGAAGCTCATCTAACATATCATCAAGCCTTGCTATCAAGCATCTGTACTTGACAATAATTTGGTTGATTACTCAACTGTCGACACACATGCTCAATGAACCATCCTTCTTTGGAACAAGTAGAGCTAGTACAGTACAGGGACTCATGCTCTCCTTCACATATCCTTGCTCAATGAGTTCATACCTATCTTTTCAGCTCGACAACCTGGTTAAGGTTCATCCTGTATGTAGGTCAGTTTGGCAGGGCGGCGCCTGGTTGTAGATCAATATAGTGCTCTATGCCTTAGATTAGTGGCAGTCCTTTGCGCAGTTATTCAAGAAATAGGTCGGAAAACTCATTTAGCAAGCTTCGAATTTCTTCTAGGACATCCTGCAATTTATCTCCATTACTCTTCTAACTAATAAGAACATCAATTCATCAGCCTTCTTAGTAGATTGGAGCTCTCTACGGTTCATCACCAGGGCTTTCTTCTTTCTAGCTAGGGTGAGCTGATTATGGGTTTCATTTACTTGGGACGGGGTTAGGGGTTGCAACATTATCCTCCTTCCATCCTTAACAAAGGCATAGGTGTTTTTATACCCATCGTGCGTAACACATTGGTCAAACAACTAAGGTCATCTAAGCAGCAGATATAAAGCTCCTATAGGGACGACATCGCACATTACTTAGTCCTTGTATACATTTCTAACACTGAATGGCACAATCACTTGTTTAGTTACATGTAAAGCACCCTTCTTATGAAGCTAAAGCAGTTTGTAAGGTCGGGGATGCTTTGAGGTTGACAGACCTAACCTCTGCACAAGGATTGCACAACCACATTAGTATAGCTTCCTCTATCTACTATGATCGTACATAATTGGCCTTTGACTATATACTTGGTATGGAATAGATTCTCCCTCTAGTCTTTTTTAAAGTTTGGTAAGGAACTTAGTACTTACCTCACAACTAAGGTCATCACTTCTCCCTGGTTAACATAAACACAAGTCTCCTCTTCCTCTTTAGCCTTAGGTTTTCTAACATCTTCTTCATTCTCAAGCTCGCTCTTGTTAGTGCTATCCTCTACATCTCCTCGGAGCACCATGACCCATCAGTTTCGACATTTAGCAGCCATATGTCTGAAGCCTAGACATTTTAAGTGCTTCATCTCACTATTCTTTCATTTGGAGGTCTGCCCTTTCTCATATGTTCTCTAAGTTGGCCTACCTTTGGTTCGACTTAGATGATCAACTTAGCCCTGCTAGTTTCCTCCACTGTCTTTAGATTGATCATTCCTCTCCTCGACCCTATATGGCCTTCTTGGCTCAGCTTATATAGGTCGGTGTGGTATTGGGACTTGCGAGAGTGTTGACCTAGGTTAGCTTGGAACACTTCTCCTCTACCTTTCAACCCTCTACGCTATCTTAATGGCCTCTTCTAATGTATAAAACCTCTGTACTTCCACAACATTATGAATCTCATACTTAAGCCTAGAAATGAACCACGATACAGTATGGGCCTCTAGTTCCTTACATTAACTCAAATCATTAACATCTAAGACTCTCTTACGTAGTCATCAACATATTGGCTTCCTTAGCGAAGCTCCTATAACCTTGCAAACATATCTTAGAGGTAAGTCTCAAGTACAAACCTGCCTCTTAACAACCTTTTTATCTCATCTTAAGTTCTAACACCTCGTCTTTTATCTCTTACTCTAGCAGCGTTTAGATTCTTCCACTACATGGTGGCATACCCAATAAACTCCAATTCAACAAGTTAGACTTTGATCGTATCCTCATACCCATAACATTCAAATACTTTGTTGACCTTCTCTTCCTACTCTAAGCATTCATTTGCATCTCCACTTCCTCTGAAGGGTGGGATTTATACCTTAACATTGTTTAACCCTTAAGAAACTCGACGTCCCTATCCTTGTGCTTAGAAATAGTCTACTTCTTCTTCACCAAACTCTTCAACATCCATCTCTTCATCATCTTCCCCAATATCCTCCAACTTCAGTCTTGGGGTAGTCAAATTGGGCAATTGGTCTGATTACCTTAGCCATAGTGTCTCTTAAGGGCGTCTTCTTATGGTTTTGCTGTTGCACCCCTTAGGGCTGTTGTCTGTTAACTTACATTGCGGTGATTAGACTCTCAACAAGGTCTATGAGTCTGTCAAGTTTATCATCAACTAACCTTGGGGTGTTACTACTATTATGACCATGACTAGGTTGAGCACCACTGGTCTGGTCACAAATAACTCCCTATATACTTAAATTTGACATGGTAAAGTATTGCTCAAATGGATTAATAACTTGCTAGCAACTTTAATACCTAATAGCCACTCAAATAGAATAGAAACAAACTTACTCTATTTTCATAATGAGAAATAGAGTAGAAACTGGGTAACAATGAGACCACACTTACTATCACGTAAATACACTGCAGTAGTTATGGAAAGAACACAACAACCATTAACAGTAAGGCAAACCAAAACTTCACTACAACTTTATACATTCCCTCATGCAACCGTACTCTTATCTTAATAAAGCTGATGCGTCTCTAGGGTTAGACACACGGAGAGGCATCACAACGAAACGAATTGGAAAGAAACAAAAGAAAAAGCTAGCAAAGTTCAGGCAGCTATCAAATGGATATGATACACCACTTAGTCCTACTCGGCCTACAATCCACCAGATATGACACACCAGTTCGAATTGAAGGGTCACTCACCACTACTTCTTACTAAAGGGAATAGATAAGAGTTAGATGATAATAGGAACACTAAGGTTGCTCAAGGGAATAATTTCTATGTTGAAGAGATGATTGATCTTCGTATACAAGAAAGTAGGGGTTTATATACCCACCTACTATGGTTACTTTACATGTATGAAAAGACAAAAGGTATTTTACCACTAGGTTACATAAGACATACTAAAAAGGGTAAAAGAGACAAAGAATATTTAGTATGAAAAAGAAAAAATCATTCTAGAATGCTGTATTAGAAGATACGTGTCACTTGGTGTTTAAATAGCAGAAATATGGTACAAGGTAGGTGGAAATAGAGTAACGCTTGTGGTTAGGAGCCAACTTGATGTTGACTAGGTTGAGGACCAATTAGTTCTTCTGAAGAGAAGTCAACTTGATTCAGGGCCGAGTGCTTATGGTCGGATCGGGAGCTTTCCTCAACTACCCTTAGGTTGTCTCTTAGGACAAAGCATCGTTGTTGAACAGTAGTGGATCTAGTGCATGTAAAGATTTGATAGTTAGGTCAGTAGGAGATCAACTCAAGATAGGAATCCCCATCTTAGCTATGGCCTAGAGCTAGTATTCTTCGAGCGAGCCTTTGGAGTCCTTTAGCTAGGCTACGCGTGATTGGTTCGAGGGGTTGATTCCTATCATAAAGGCCTCATTATCTTTTGTTTGTGTGGTGAAAATTAAGAAGTTGAGATCATACTTAGGATGATGGATTAAGATCCCCTGAGCTAGATTGATTCCATCTAACACCTTTCGGTGCATCAAGCCCTTGTACTCTTTACTCTCTTAGATGCCTTGATACGCTTTTTCATAGGCCCCTTGATATGAAGTGCTCTATTACTTCTCAACGACAATAATTTTTATCTTTAACTCCTCATAGGAGCTTTCTAAGCGAGTGATGTCCTTGTTATGTTTGATCTTAAAGGATTCGACCTCATTCTACTTTTGTTGGAGTTCATAGACAAGTTGAGAACCCTTCCTTTGCTCTTATGCTAAAGTTGCCTCCTTTCCTCTCAAACTATAGTCTCTTTCTTGGCCTTCTATTTCTAGGACTTAAGCTATTCCTCAACCTTTACCTTCTCCTCCTTTAGTTTGGCTTTCTCAGTACCTTAATTTTCTTGAAGATTCTTCTTTTCAACCTGTATGCTAGCTACTTAATTTTTAGCTTCTTCAACAATCTAAAAGGAAAAAGAGAGATAAGATGTTAGTCTAAGTGAAGTGAAAGGAAATAAAAGGTAGATCAGAAAGGGAACTAACGACATTCTTTTCCTTAGTAAGAGTTTCCATAATCATCATCAGTTGTTGGGAATTCTCGAAAGATTGGAAAGGAGTAAGAGTTTAAATGATAAGTTTGTTGGATCTAAACTTATAAAATTGGAGAAGACTTACATCATAGCAGCTAGTAGCAGCCAAGCGTAGCAAGTTGTTAGGCTTAAATTTTTAGCAAAGCTTGACTATATTGGTAAAGGTTTAAACATCATTTGGTGAATGGATTCCCTTGATAAGTTCTAATGTTGCTTGACCATTCCATAAGGCATGGTTGGCAGTACTAACATTCCTGCAAGGGAAGTATTGCAACACCTCAATATTTTATCTCAAGGGTAAAGTGATTAAGCTTGAAATTCTAAAGGGGGCTTCTCTTCCCTCATTAGGCTTTGCAAAATTACCCCCATTTTTAGAGTTTTTAGTTTTCAAGCTTTGCCCTTTCTCAGAATGTCTCTATAAGGGAGGATACTTATGCATGTTAGGTTACTTCCATGGCTTAGTGTTCTTGGTGACCTTTCTTTTTATGGTAGTTTTTGTCCCTTTTGTTTGCTAACCCTCCTTTTCCTTCCCTACAGAGGTAGTTGACTTCACTATCGACTTTATTGAAGCTTTGGTTGGTGCTCTAGCTTGGGGCTTAAAGGGTGGCTTGGCTACAACTTACTTAACCAAAGTCTTTTTAGGATCTTCTTTCCCTTTCAACCTACTAGCCTTCTACTTGGCAAATAGTTCTTTTGAACTGTAATCCTTAAGAGACATTTTTATAATAAACATACAAGAAATTAGATAAAAAAAAAAGAATATAACTTATATTAAGGAACTTACAAATACCATGTCGAGTACGAACAAAGAAGACCACCTAACTTTTGAAGTAGACATGAAGGTCCCTCCTCATATAAGGCCCTCTTAGTATGGTAAGATCACAAAGCTTACACCTTACTTTATGACAATGCCTTCATCTATATCCTCAACATTCTTATCAAAGGTATTGTTACAACCTTGATCTACCTAAGCTTTATCTCTTAGGAAGATTAAAGCACCATTGGAATACTTGGATATTATGACATCTGCATCGTAAAGGAATTATTTGTCATTATAAGCTTCCATGATGGTGTCATGGGCTTTTTGGTCATTAGTTAGTAGTTGCTTGATATCAAATAACCCAATCAGTTGACTCTAAATAGTTGGGAAATCTAGTCAAGTAGCTAGCTTGAGTATGACTCACTTTTGCTTCCACTTGTAAATTAAAGACTCTAACATTGCCAAAAATTTCCTTTAAGGTTGGGAACAAATGTAAAACCAATGCTCCTTCCTTTTCAACATAATATATATATATATATATATATATGTTTAAGGTGACTATAGCCCTATCTTCTAAGTCCTCACAAATGCATTTAAATGCCACTAATAACATATATTAGTTTGAAGTAAGCATGGAGGCGCACAAGCAATGGTATTGAAAATAATATCTTTGGAATATGGAAAACGGGTGTCTTAAACCAACCTTGAAATAATTTTCAAAAAGAGCAAACTCTTGGACTTTAAGTGTGGTGATTCATTCATGTGGTCGAGGCCTCTCAATCGACCAAGCTCAAGGGGTACAATGGAAGCTAAGACTCATGGCGTTAAACTCTTGTTCATTCACTATACTTGCAATGTCGTTTGGTCTCATATCATACTTTACCTTGATGTATAAGGATAAGGCTTAAGAGTTACCTTTGTTATCTGGAGGATAGTCATCAAATGGAAGCTTCTTCACCTTTTAAAACTTGAGAACGTGGATTCTTACAAATCCGGTCAACCTTGATAAATCCCAAGGTTAATCGATGGTAGGATCCACCATACTAAGGGTTCTTATTGAGGAGGGGAATAGCCTACTCAATGTGTAGTGGACAATTCTTGGCTTTGTTGCTGAGCACAAATCAAGTCATTGGATTTGGTTATGGACATGATATACCTTAGTAAATATGATTGATGAAAGTAAAGAACAAAGAAGAAATGTGTAATGTGTAAATTAAGAGAAAGGGAGGGTTAAAAGGAGTTAAGTCAATAATGCAAAAATCTGTAGAAGGAAAAGGAAAGAAGAAAATAAATTTGGAATATAAGGGGTAAGTTTGGCAATGGATTTTTAGGGATCCATATGTCCTGCAATTACCATTTAATATGGTCCATCCAATTAATCACATATAGACCAAATGTAAACCCTACTTTTAGTTGGCCTAAGACTTGATTAAGAGTACCTTCTGAACGTTCCCAAAGATCAACTAAACCAAAAACTTAAGTTTATGTTTAGAAACGAATTAAATTTTTACAATTCAAAAGCCAATTGTCGATAAAACCCGAGCTTGAAGAACTGCAAGCTCTAAAGTTACTTAAAACCCTAAACCTTAAAACCATTAAGGAATTTTAACCCTAAGTAATTAATCAATAATTTAATTTGAATAATTTCATTCAACTTTAGAAAATTTCACAATTTTATAAAAATCAAATCATAAATTACAAAACAATGTAAGATGAAAACTTAAAAACAATTTCCTATAAGACTATGCCCTTATTTTCATGTATAAGTCTTATACATAAATAAGTAGACCAACCAAACGCCTTAGATAACTTATTAATTGAGAGTTGGAATCATTTATCAATTGATAACTTATCAAAATCTAGTGATAAGACAATTTCCTTATCACCTCTTCACTTATACTACATATGGACAATTTTTCACAAGATTTCATAAGCTTAACTTTAATAAATGAGACAAGACCACTCCATGGCCTAAAAAGACTTTAAATGGCAGATCTAAAGAAGGAAGAAAAGGGGGCTATGCACTTGTCATTCACCCATCAATCACTTCTTCTTACACATCACTATTCACCCCTTAATGCTTACATCATCAATAGTTGCAATTGTTGACTTTTGTGTAAGCTACAAGACAACACTTTCAAGACATTTAAACCCTCATTCTCTCTCCATTCCAACTGGCCACTCTCTTCATCATTTCTTTGACTTTCAATTTCATTTTCACTTTCACATCTTCTTTCTCTCCTTTGAAATAAACATAAAAAGGAGAAATAACCTTATCCCACAAAATCAACTTTTCTTCCATTTTTGAAGCTTCGCTCACGGCAATTTTTTCTTTTGTTCTTGTGTCATTTTCTTTCACCATCTAAGACCTTTTAAGACCATTAGAATCTTCCATAAACCCCATTCCAAAAGACCAAACGATTTGGGTTCCAAAAGGTGGTAAAAAGGAGGAGGCAAAGTTAAGAGCTTAAGTGGAACCTTAGTGCACAACCACCAAACTTTGCTTTAAGGACCAGTAAGTGTTTCTTATGATATGTGGATTAGTATTTATGTTAGGAGACTTTGATTTCTTGAAGATATGAGTAAGGTTTAAGTTGTTATAACACCAAAAATCGCTTTAAGAAACAATCCATGAAACCCTTACATGAAGTTGAAACATGAGCATGTAAAGTTGGTGTTTTGTAAAGAAATTTGTTTAATGCTTTGAATGGAAGATTTTAAGCTAAGAAAATCTTGAAATAAGAACTTTAATGAAGGATGATCATGCTGGACGTAAGGGTTCCATAGTCATTTTGATATTGATTTTGTTTCCATTAAGTTAAACATGCTCAAATCTAGACTTAAGTTAAGGAAAAATCCATCACATGAGGTTTTATGAAGAAACCAACTTTGTATGACATGAGCTATGATATGGGAGTTGTATTAAATATAAGATCTTCTATTTCTTTGTGTGGAACATAAGTTAAAGAATCATCTTATGGAAGAAAAGTTAAGTTAAGATTTGGACACAAGTAGTCTAAGTATATAATCTACCACCTAAACTTAAGGAAATGATGAAACAAGTTGAAAAACCAAGTAAGGACCCCTTAGAACCATCATGAATAGATCTGGAACGTAGGAGAAAGAAGCTTAAAAATATGATAAAAGTGAATGAACAAAGTGAAAAGATTAACCAAAGCAAGTATGGTAAGCATACAAAGCCTAAAACTCAAAACTGAGCCTAAAACTCTCAAAACAGGTCTAGAACTCTAAGATGGGCCTTCAATGAAATTATGACTAGCACCTTAAAGTATCAAGAGAGATTGTTTTGAATCCCATAAGAAATCCACCTAAGGCCCCATAAGCCTACTAAAGTCACTAACTTAGTTTGAACAAAAAACAAGCCCATTTGACAACTTAAGCCCACTAAAGGGCCCAAGAAGTGGTTGTTAGCCTTAGGAATATAAATCAAAGTTGTAAATATGATCTCAAGGAGTATTTTAAGCTTAGGATAAAATCTTAAGACCAAGCCCAAAGAATTTCTTAAGTTATTGAAAAGCCTATTTACCAAACAAGGCCCAAAAGCACTCCAACACATGAGGAACGCTATTATTCTGACCCATGGACAGAATTATATACCTCATTTCAAAAATATAACCTTACCACGTTAAAGTGCACTCGAAAACAATAAAGATTGACTATAAGATCATAAAAATCAGATTTAAAACAAAAGAGTTATATGCGATTGAACTTTAGATAAAAACCGGGAAAAATTACGAAAACTATTTAAGAAAATAACTTAAGGAAAAGTTACTTAGTTTCTTAAGTTTGTTTCAATTCCTTATGAAATTGTGCCCACTCTAATCCAGGTTGAAGAGTTTCTGTTAATGCAACAGCTCATGAGCAAACACAGGCTTGTACAATGGAGACACTGCTCCTTTTGCGACTACCTTTGAACCATTGACTTCACGTTCGTTGCGACCTCCTCTCTTGTCACTTAGTTCGACTAAGGATGAAAAAGAGACCATTATGCAATCCTACGCTATCCCTTTCAAAGGGGTCAGTATTTGGCTAGAGAATCCTAAGTTTCCTCTAATAGGTTACCATGCAGGTCTGATTATGATTATAGGTCGTATATTTGATTAGGTCCAGTTTAGAGTGATCAATCATTTCATACAAATTATACAATACAAGCCAGAACAACAAACAGAATCATAGCATCACTCATAATCAAGCATATGCACACAACCAACTATCTAACAAGCATAACCAAGCATAATCTTAAGCCTCCAAAATATAGCAATGTATTAATCCTAACTTACCTGGACTCTTCGCTCACTCACTTAAGGTCCAACTTGCTCAAGCCATCGCCAATCATCCCTATAACACAAACGTGGTTTTAGTTTTTCATATAACTATTATAAGTTGGTTTTATCCTATAGCACTTATTGTTATATTTTGTTTAGGGTTTAATATATCCAGTTATCTAGGTTCTCAAATCTTTTACAATTATTCTAGGTTTGGGGTTAAGTGGGGTTCGATTTCCGCATCGATCTCTAAATTAGGTTCTAATTCGATTTCTAAGTATTGTTTTATACCCAAACCCTAAAAATTCATTTCAACTCATAATGTGAAATTAATCACATTATTTCTAGATATCCTAAATACCATCATTACTCCTAGTCAGTATTTTATTCCACCTGATTCACTTAAATCCGTATTAGTATATTGAATTTACTCCTGATATAAGAAATTTTTATATTTTTCATATAATTAGATAAATTAAAGTTTTCTATTAGATTTATTATATATCCCTATTATTTATATAATATCAATTTTTATCCTAATATTTTCTATTTATTATATTTCCAATAATTGCATATTATGTACTATCATTTATCATGTACATAATACACATCTAATATTTTTATCACTTTAATTACCATCTCCCAACATCAATTATCATTTCAAAATGTCTAAATTTATCCTAAATCAGATTTTACACCTAATTACCCTAATTTACAAAATTAACTTAAAATTTACTATTTTTCCCTGTTACTTATTTACCATATAATTAACCTAATAATTATATCTAACATCCTAAATGCTATAAGTATCATACTTCATCAAATTTCAATATCCTAAAACATATAATTAACCTTAGATTACCCATTTTATGTCTTATTTTATGGCCTAAGAATTATCTAAAAATTTCAAAAATTAATTTTTGAAAACGGGATTCATAGAACTATTCTATATTATCTAAGTAGTTTACAAAAAAATTTTGGACTCAAAACTACACTCCTAAGGTCATTTATTTCTAAACCGAAACATGTTCGGTTTTGTATAATTTCTTAAGAACCGTATATCATGAGACATATTTTAATCAAAATAATATTTTTCCTAAAAACTACATACAAAAATATTCCAGAATAAAAAATTCATAATTTTCTAAGAATATTTATTATTTTTACAAAATTACATAAAATCGGGTTAGAAATCAAACTCATCGATTTGGGTAGCTCCAGTCACCTTCGGTGGCCATGGGTTTGTCGACCCACTTAGGCACTGCTACCACCATATGGTGGTGGTGGCCGTTCATTCCCAGCTGCTCGTTGGGTCTAAGTTCTCCTTAGAAGCCCTAACTGTATAATTTTTTTGTAATTTTTTCTAAAATCCTAATTTACTCTCAATTTCGCCTCTCTCTATTTTTCTCACTTTCCAAACTGACCAAATAAGCTTTTGAAATTTTCTTGCTATTTATAGAGTATTAGGGAAATTATTATGCATCAAATTGTTTTGATAACTACCTTATCTTCTTCCAATTTACCTTTTATGTTATTCTAATTTTAATTGACTAATTTTTTTCTTATTTTCCCCAGCTGCCATGGCCTAAATACTAATCATTCCTTATTTTTTCTGATTTTTCCTTAATTAATTATGAATTTTCTTTAATTATTTATTATTATTTTAGCACATTTCGCGTATTTTATGTAGTTAAGCGTATTTCTACCTATATGTAAATTCATATATAGTACAAATAAATATTCCTAAATATTATTAAGGTCATTTTATGATTTTTAGTATATATATAATTTATCTTTAATAATTCGTTAATTATTGGAATGTATTTTACGTATTTTTGATAAATAACGAGTTCTATACTTAAAATTTATAATTTTTATATTCTTTTATTTTATTGCTTATTTTCTTAAATTTGAACTTACAGAATCATTTTTACTAATATTTCTGACTTTACTTATAATTTAGGCTCAATCGAATTTTTCAACTGATCAAAACCCTAAATGATTGGTTAGGGGTCAACCCAACACCCCATTAGCCTTATCTCTTTTTGTTTTGTAGAGCACTTGCAAGTATAGTGTCTAAGTCATTCTTCACCCTAAATTTTGATATCAACAAGAATACTACACATGCCTTCCTAAAACAATAACCTATGAGCCTGTCTTAGCTTACCATTTATCCAAGACAAGTAAGCTCCAAGCCTTATAAATAAGCTTTGGAGCTATAGGTATAAGGATCCCGACTCATAGTTGATAGGAATCAACTCCCAAGACTAATCATCATATGCTAAGCTAGAGGATTGTTAGGACTCACTCCTTACATCTTGGCTCTAGAATTACTTAGAGGAGAAGATTCCATTGCCAACCTAGAACCATACTACCCAATCCTAACTGGGTTGAAGGACAAGCATACCGAGTCAGTCAAGCTATTGAGCTGATGTGTCAGCCTACTAATCAACCATACCTATTACTGAGCTCTTACCATGATCTAGGTAACATCCAAGTTGACCAACTTCAGGTACCTATCCAAGCCAAGTTGTTAAGGTATTAACCTAAAGAGAATCTAAATATCCTTCAATGTTGGAACTCTAACTTAAATCGGACCAGATTTGCCCAATTCTTAAGCACTATTCTGATGCCCCTCAAGTTTATTCCTATAATTGTAAAACTGCCCCAAAATTAGTACTAACATAACCTACCTCCATACAAATCACCCATCACCTGATGATACGTATCTTTAGGTACAATGCTCCAAAATGATTCTCTACCTTTTTGCATAATGTGTTATTTGTCATTTTTACCAATTGAGAATGTTTTAAGAATCTTTTGTACATTATTCATTTTTGTCTTTTTCTTATTTAGTGTAACCCTACTTGAGGTCATATAAATACTTTACTTCCTTGTATGCAGACGACATCTTCATTATCATTGATTATTACACATTTCCTTTTTTTCTAAGTAACCCTAGTGTTCTCTCTTATCCTTAAATGTTATCTATTTCCTTTAATAAGGAGTAGTGGCAAGTGATCCTATATTTTGGACTAGTGAGTCATATTCAGCGAGTTGTAGCCCGTATAAGATCTAGTTGGTATATCATATCCAGCTAAGCAGCTGCTCGAATTTACTAAACCCCTTTTTTATTTTCTTGTTACCATTTGTTGTGGTACGACCTCCATGTGTATGACCTCGAAGATACATCATTAGTTCTCTCCTTATACCTTTTTAAACACATAATAACTTTCTTTTTCGTTCCTTACTAATTTATGCATCGGAAGGCCTTCGCTAACTATGCCTTAGGGGGCTTTCTTGTAGGTCCACTATACGTATGGCAATTGAACCACCAGATGACTACATACCAGTCATCCATACATCACCAGCAACAATGCATGTTCTACTAAGCATAAATAGGGGGAATGGATTCATGGACAATATTGCATCCCCATAATAAGTTTAACAATACTCTAGATTAAGAATTGTCAAGACTCTAAAGGGGGCTTAGTAGGATCACTTAATATTTCCATGACATGTGTACACTCATGATTTGAAAACCATCTTGCAGGTTAGAGATTGCAAGACTCTAAATGATTAATTACTATGGATATCTAATATTCCATAGTTCCTTAAAACAGTAGAGAATTGGTATCCCCTATCAAATAATAAAATCAAAGAGAATAAACTTAAAATTCAAACTTATTTAAGTTAGTAAATCTAAATATATAAGTAGTAGTAACATTTAAAGTCTCAAAATGAGCAATACAATCTTTCTCTAATTCTAACCTCCAAAACAAATCAATACATGTACTCAATGCTCAGCTCTTAACCTATGCTCAAATATTTAGCACCTACAAAAGAAAGATTATTGGGGGGTAAGCTACAAGAGCTTAGTGAGCTATCCTCATACTATACTGGAAAATAAGTTACCAAACAAATTGTTACAATCATATGAATGCATGCATACGTAGTATGCCAAACAATATAGTAGTTGACCAGTGCTACATATATTATTGGATTTTACCGCCCTCCGAGATAAGGGTTAGAGATACATCGGTACTAATCACGACCGGGCTCTAGCACCTAGGTTTTTAACCATAATTTTGAATTCCATATTTCACAAAATACATTTCCATTCTGAAAATTCAGTAATACACAAAATCTCAGGCCTAGACTTGACCTTTAGCCATACAGTTGGCGTTTCCATCGCCTAGTAAGCTCGTAGGTTCGAGTAAGGTCATGTTGTAAACCCTACTTTTAGTGGGCCTAAGACTCAATTAAGAGTACTTTCCGAATGTTCCTAAAGATCAACTAAACTAAAAACTTAAGTTTATATGTAGAAACGAATTAAATATTTACAATTCAAAAGCCAATTATCGAGAAAACCTGAGCTTGAAGAACTACGAGCTCTAAAGCTACTTAAAACAGTAAACCTTAAAACCATTAAGGACTTTTAACCTTAAATAATTAATCGATAATTTAATTTGAATAATTTCATCCAACTTTAGAAAATTTCACAATTCTATAAAAATCAAATCATAAATTACAAAACAATGTAGGATAGAAATCCTAAAACAATTTTCTATAAGGCTATGTCCTTATCTTCATGTATAAGCCTTACACATAAATAAGTAGACCAACCAATCACCCTAGATAACTTATCAATTGAGAGTTGGAATCAATTATCAATTGATAACTTATCAAAATCTAGTGATAAGACAATTTCCTTATCACCTCTTCACTTATACAAAATATGAACAATTTTTCACAAGAATTAATAAGCTTAACTTTAATAAAGGAGACAAGACCACTCCATGGCATGCAAGGACTTAAAATGGCAGATCTAAAAAGGGGAGAAAGGGGGGGCCATGCATTGGTCATTCACCCATCAATCACTTTTTCTTATACATCACTATTCATCCCTTAATGCTTATATCATCAAGAGTTGCAATTATTGACTTTATATAAGCTACAAGGCAACACATCCAAGACATTTAAACACTCCTTCTCTCTCCATTTCCAACTGGCCATACTCTTCCCCATTTCTTTCACTTTCAATTTCACTTTCACTTCATCATTCTCTCTTTTGAAACAAACATAAAAAGGGGAAACAACCTTACCCCACAAAATCAATTTTTCTCTCATTTGAAAGCTTCAACTCACGGCATTTTTTTTTCCTTTGAACTTACGCCATTTCTCTCATCATTTAAGACATTTAAGACCATTAGAATCTTCCATAAACCCCTTTCCAAAAGAGCAAAAGATTCGGGTTTCAAAAGGTAAGCAAAAAGGAGGAAGCAAAGTTAAAGGCTTAAGAGGAACCTTAGTGCACAACCACCAAACTTTGCGTTAAGGACGAATAAGTATTTCTTGTGATGTGTGGGTTGATATTTATGTTAGGAGACTTGGATTTCTTGAAGATGTAAGAAAGCTTTAAGTTGTTAGAATGTCTAAAAATCGTTTTAAGAAACCAACCATAAAACCCTTGCATGAAGTTGAAATATGAGCATGTAAAGTTGGTATTTTGTGAAGACATTTGTTTAATGTTTTGAATGGAAGATTTTAAGATAAGGAAACCTTGAAATGAGAACTTTAATGGAGGATATGCATACTGGACGTGAGGGTTCCATGGCCATTTGAATGTTAATTTTGTTTCCATTTAGTTAAACATGCTCAAATCTAGATTTAAGTTAAGGAAAAATCCATCACATGAAGTTTTATGAAAAAACCAACTTTGTATGACATGAGCCATGATATGGGAGTTGTATTAAGTATGAGATCTTTTATTTCTTTATGTAGAACATGAGTTAAAGGATCATTTGATGGAAGGAAACTTAAGTTAAGATTTGTACACAAGTAGTTAAGTGCATAATCTACCCCCTAAACTTAAGGAAATGATGAAACAGGTTGAAAAACCAAATGGGGACCCCTTAGGACCAACATGAACGGGTCTGGAACATGGGAAAATGAGGCCTAAAAATATGATAAAAGTAAAAGAACAAAGTGAAAAGATTAACTAAAGCAAGTGTAGTGGGCATATAAAGAGTAAAACTCAAAACCGAGCTTAAAACTCCCAAAACAAGCCTAAAACTCTAGGATGGGCCTTCAATAAAAATCTGATCATCACCTTAAAGTACCAAGAAAGGTTGTTTTTAAGCCCATAAGAAATCCACCTAAGGCCCCATAAGCCCACCAAAGTCATTAACTTTAGTTTGAACTAAAAACAAGCCTATTTGACAACTTAAGCTCACTAAAGGGCCCAAGAAGTGGTTGTTAGCCTTAGGAATATAAATCAAAGTTGTAAATCTGATCTCAAGGAGTATTTTAAGCTTAGGATAAAATTTAAAGGTCAAGCCCAAAGGATTCCTCAAGTTATCAAAAGCCCATTTACCAAACAAGGCCCAAAAACACTCCAACACATGAGGAACGCTACTGTTCTGACCCATGGACAGAATTACATACCTCATTTCGAAAATCTAACCTTACCACGCTAAAGTACACTAAAAAACAATGAATATTGACTATAAAATCATAAAAATCGGATTTAAAATGAAAAAGTTATACGCGATTGAACTTTAGGTAAAAACTGGAAAAATTACGAAAATTAGCTAACAATATAACTTAAGGAAAATTTACATAGTTTCTTAAGTTTGCTTCAATTCCTTATAAAAATTATTTCAATGACCAGGGGACACTGTTTTCGGAGACGACTTGCCTCTGGACTACTTTGATTGAACCACATAGCAGAGTGAGTAAATTCCCGATGACTCTTTACTTGATTGTGCTTGTAAAGTAGATGCACCTAATCTTATATTTATAAATTTGGATGCTTGTGGGATATGGGAGATGCATGTGTATGAAGTTATGGATAAGTGTGATGACTTGTTAATTATATATAATAATGGGAATTGTTTGCATGAATATATACTTGTGAATTGTATGGAATGAAACTGGTTGATCACCCTGAAAGTCAAGTTAATCACTTATATGATTAAGAACTCAAAATGAATCATGCATTCCCCATATTGCATACGGATAACACCGACTGCCGCTTCACGCAGAAGATGGGAAGAGACTCATAGGAATACGAGTTTCCTGCAGGATTGGGTACTAGTTATGCCATCATATATATTGAGTCTCTGTCTTAAGCTGATGGGCTTACTAGGCGTTGGGAGACGCCAACCGTCGGCGAGGGGCCGAGTCTTGTGGCTTCTACTTAAGGCATGTGTTTGTAGACTACGGAGGCCACCACACCGCTAGACTTGGGATTTTTAAAGGATGCGATTTGATTTTGGTAAAGGAAGTATATATATGTATATATGTAGAGTTTTGTTTTGGTATGAGCACGACAGTGCAAATGAAATAAAACCCAAGGTCTAGAACCCGGATTTTGGTTTGGGTCGGTTAATTATCTCCAAACCCCAACTTTAGGGGGCGAAATTCTGAGTCATATGCAGTTCCTAGGTCACTGCATGCGTTGTATGGCATATTGTTTGTTCATGCATTGATATGATTGTACATCTAATAAATTTATGTCATGTGGTACTGATGAGGGCATTTATCTCACTAAGCGTAAGCTTACTCCCCTATAGATTTTTGTTGGTGCAGGAGAACCTCTTCGCCAGTCCGGGCCGAGGAATGCCCTTGGTAAGTCTCGGGTAGAGACGGGTTGGAGTGATCAGAGAGCGAAGAGGATATAACTCAGATTTTATGCAGTTCCGTTATGAATTGCATTCGTTTGTAATATTGTCTTGGTGTGGGTCTTACGAGCCCATACAATTAGTTAATTTATAACATAGAAGTAATTTTAGTTAAATTGCTCTATATTACTTGTTTATGAGCCTAGTGGTAACGTAAAGTGGAAGGAGCCTTGTGTGTCGTATGAAAGGCCTATGATCAGCAAGGGGGTTAATAATAGACCTCTATACGGTACACGGCGACCTATCACGACAACGATAATGTTGGGTCGTTATACATGTTGTACAAGTGTACCATGCAAAAACACTTTAATATATATAAATAACCTCCGCAAGGCCTCTCTTTACCTCCACATGAAGCGACGGCCGGAATAAGTAATGCAATGCATAGATAATGCATACTCCTTTTAATTTAAGATAAACCAAATATAATTAAGTCAAATTATGAGGCAATCAATCAATATCAGTAAGCCATCTAAATCACGTAACAACCAATCACACAATCCAATCATAAATTATTGTATTTAACAATATTTCTTACAGTAACCGATCAGTATCAAGTACATGTATATATCAAAACCTTATGCATTAAGTTATTAATATTTAATTTAAGTGCACTAACTATAAGTACAAATAAATATAGAGTCATTGGGAGTATTCACTTGACTATGATGATTCGCTCTAGTCATAATAATCGATCGGAAGATCCTTGCCCTCATTGGAATCACTTGATCATTATGAGATAACAGATATAATAAGTAATTGAATTAACTAACGATTCTAGATATCTATCTACCTAATTCTACATAAATTACTATAAGTTTTTATTCGATTAAACCTAATTGCTAATCGTATGTAACTTTTTCATTCTATTTTTTACATTTACGAATTTATAGTCGTTTTTTATCATTTTCAGACATACGTTTACACAATGATGTCCGTTTTGGACTTTAAAACCCGTGTTTTACGATATAGACTAAATTTATTGAAATGTTATCTATTGAAGCTTAAATATTCTTATTGGCTAGTTTTATATTTTATTTTAGTAATTAATGATATCGTTAACCATTAATTCTTACACTTAGATGATCTTTTGATTTATTATTTTAGAGGCTTATGTTATCAGTTGCTTATATCATGGCTTATGTCATCATTTAATTAGGTCATTGCTTATATCATCCATTACATATGTATACTTATCCTTATGTATTCATACACTTTATACATATATTATATATATACTTATATTTCGAATATACTAATATGTATACTTGTGTACTTATACGTATACTAATACACATATCCATATACACATATGGTGACATACATATTTTAATATGTATTTTCGTGTGCCTAATGTTCCCTCTTAAGAAAGCTCCACAAATTTCATATTTTTGCACTTTAAGGGTGTATTTAGCAAGGTATATGTATGTATACTTAGTATACTCCTCATTTTAGGTTATGTACATAAAGAGTATTCATGTATATGGCTTTTTATACTTATGTAGAAGTAGGTTTCTTATTCTTACCTATGTATATGTATACTTATAATATGTATTTTACTAGTATATACCTATTTAGTCCATATAAATATATGTGTACCATATGTGTACATGTGTTTCTACACCCATATATGTACATCTATGTTTATTTCCTATATGTATTTGTACATGTACATAACATAGAAATTTTGAAAAAAACTAAATAACACATATAACTATTAACTACCTCACTTTATAATTAGATGTAGAGAGAGATCATAAACATACTTTATATAAAATACAAAGATAAGTGTGTTACACGTACCTTTTTTTCTTTCCAAAATGGATGACGTTTATGATTTCTAAAGTGAGGATTTTAAGTTGGTTATGAAAGGGAAATAAAAGATGAAAATGAAAGTTAGAAAAAGAAGGATGAAGAGAGGGTTACGGTTTTGAAGTAGGGAAGAGAAAGGGGATTTTGTGATATCCAAATGGAAATTTGAAAGACAAGAAAAGGAGTTCTAGAGCACTTAATGTGTGACAATAAGAGGGAAGGGTAGAAAGGGGGAAAAATGAAAATATCTTATGCAAAAAGAAGAATCCATTAGAACTTGATAGAATTTTCTAGGTGAAAAGGACATTTTTTGACTTAGTCAACCTTTTGACTTTGGTCAAATGTTGACTAAGTCAACTATTTGAAATTAAGTGAAATTTGTGTGTACATAATAGGGTAATTAAGGAAAATTAGGAGAAAAATTAAGGAAATGTAATGTTTATTGAAATAATTAGTAAAAATAGTTAATGTGATCTTTATCTAAGTATTTATATCTCATATAAATCATTTGGTATGCTACTTAATATAACTATTATAAAACGTATCATTTAGGATATTAACATTGACTATATGTAATATAAACATTAACTAAACACTTAACTCTATATAATATTAACCGATTTATATACTTAGAAGATGAATGTGATCTATGATGCAATATCTTAGTTTCTAAATGATTACTTTAGCATTATACGTATTTATGAATGATTGAAAATTACCTTTAATCTTTTACTAATGAATTAGTATAATATTAAGGATATATTGTCAAATAGGGTTTTAGAATGAAGTATAGTAAATTAGTACTTTTATATCTTCTAAGTTATAGTTTTAAGGTTTTATCACTTTCGAGTGCAATCTCTAGTATTTATATACGTTTAGGGTATAAAAGTTTTTTACGTGATTAAATCTTCAGTTGTTATCTTAAAGTTTTGATGAGATTCGAGGTTAACTTTTATAGTTACATATACTTAAGGTTTTAAGGTCTTTATATGAGATTAGAGGTTCAATTGATAATTTAAGGTTTTTCATATTCGCTTTAAGTTTTGAATCAAGGTTTTAATCAATTTTAAATCTCACTAGCTCTATTAACTTCAGGAAATTATCTACAGTTTAGGGGTTTGATTCTATACTTAAAAGGCTACATTTGCGGGGTTTATAAGAATTGTATAAATGGTACAATATTATAGTTGTTAAAATCATGTGTCAATTATAGGATTTTGCAAGTTTCTGATTTTATAACGCTTTCCTTAATTAAAATACATGCAAAATTATTTGAATGTAGACTATTGATGGAAATATCAGTTTAAGTATGCGATTCTTTAAGCTTATGGTTTTTATCTATTTCATATTGCAATTTCGATAACCTTATATGATTAAATCTTTTAGCAATTAATTATGGTAAAAACTATAGACTGTACTTATCCTATTTCTTGCATTTTGGAAAAATCAAATGGAATTCCATGTAGAGTGTCAAATCACCAGACCATAGTTTATGGTTTAATTTAGTAAAGGGCAAATCAAATCTGGCCAGGCCTATCCAGTCTTAATAGCTAATTTTTAAGATTAAAAGATCTTAATCCTATAAATAGAAATTACTAAGAATAATGCATGTACAAATTTAGAGTACAAAATAAAATAGACTTCAGAAGCGTATCTAAGTCCATGTAGGAAAACTTATGAAATTGATTTGCCCTTTAGTCTTCAAAGTATATGACATGAATTCCTAAGTTATTGACTCTTGTCCTTTCAATCATGGGAGGCTAGAGAGAATAGAATGGTGTGTGTATCTTGGGGACTACAATCATATATATATACATATTTATATAAAACCCTAAGTTAACTGCCTGTTAACCTTTTATTATTATTTCTAGTTTGGCTCGTCATAAAATTGGAACTAATATTTCGATCTCTACACATATTAACGCATACTTAATTTAAATGCATTAGAGTCCATAATTTTATTAGACTACTTTAATTTGGACTTTATATTATATGATAGCAATACTACACAATTATTATTTAAAAACACAAATAAACCCATATTATTAAAATAAACCTAACACCAACTTCTTCACCTCGTTGATGAGCAATTTGCATAGTTTTGCTAATCATCCTAGTGCTACATCTCCTAAGAATTGAACCTAGAATTCTCATAATATATCAAATACCTTTCACTACATTGAAACCTATAGCCAAAGGGATTGTAAAACCCAAAATAAAGGGAAAATAAAGCATTAAAAAAAAAAGAAAAAGAGTAACTAGAGGTATTTTATGTATAAGGGCTAAAGGGGTATTATCAGTTTTATGTAAGGGTATTTTGGGTATGAAAAAATTTCTATGAACCTTAGTATAGAAACCCTTCTTAGGTTTGGAAAACCCTTTTTTCACAACTCTTAAACTTATAAGTAGCTTACATGCCTAGGATTCTTGTGCAAAGGCTAATCTAAGGGATGTTTAGCACGTTTTTAGTTGAAACTCGTAAGATTTTCATTTTCATCTATAGGGTGCTATAAAAAATAAGTGTAAGGTAGTCTTACTTGTGTCCTACAGGATACTTTTGGTGGTTAAAGCGCCATTAAAGGATTTCTAAAGTTAAGTAATGTTGATGGTATATATGTTTTATTTTTGAGATTTGTCGATGAGGACTACGAAGGTTTTATTTGAAGTTCAGTAAAGATTGAGCATTGATGGATTGTTTGAATTGGTGTAAAGATGCATAGGTTATGGGGATTTGAATCTAAAGTGGTGGTTATGAAAAACTACAGAAGAGGGTTATAAATCGAGGGATGAAACATCACTACAATCTGCAAAATTCTGCAGATTGCAACTAGCGTCCAAACCCTAAGGGCTTTCTATACCCCTTAACAATGGCATCTAGATGCTAATAAACTAGCATCCAAACACCATAATCTCTATTCCGTGTAGCAATGTTTCTTTGGGTTTTTCTAAGTTCATTAGGCCTGTTTTTCAATCCTAACTCATTTTCAAAGTTTTTCTAAGCATGATTCTTTACCCAAAATAGTTTGTAAACCAATTTGACATCATAGTGATCATAGGTTCCTTAAGTGACATGAGTTGTAAGTGTGTAAGGATTATGACATTGAGTTAAAGGGTGGTGTTAGATAAGTTAGAGATTAAGAAAAGGTGTGTCATTCTAATATAAGTATAGGCTATGAATTGAGCTTTGGTGTTTATGTTATGATAGGTTCTAAAGAGGTTATTGTTTCAATTTTTAGTATAAGAGTCAAGGAAACTAAGTATGGGACACTTGCTTATTGGTTGTGATGTTAGGATAGTGAATATAAGTAGATTAATTAATTATTGGACATTAAAGGAATGTGTGTTGCATGTGCTTGGCTAGGCCCAAGGGACTGGGAGAACTAGACCTTAGGGTGATACCTCAATAATCCTTATGGAACGATGTCCTAATTAAAGTCATGCTTGGAAATGATCTGAGTAGATTTAGGATGCTACTTGGTTGCTTGGTTACTAGGGTGTTGGAATGACCTAAAACCAATACTATATGTTGTGTGTGTATCTCAAGGTTGTGAGTACCCTTATGTTGTGTGAAGACTAAACCAAAATACAATAACATATTGCTTGGTGCATTGTATATGGTTGAAACTAGTAATGCATGTGATTTGTGATGCTTATTCATGAACATGTGATGTTGTGTTCCGTACTAGGCTTCAGCTCATCCATTCTTAAAATTTTTAAGTATTGGTGTAAGTCAGGGCATTTATCTAGTTTAGTATAGTTGCTTTAAATGTTAAGGTGATGTAGTAGATTATTGTGAATATCATTACAATGTTGGGAATGACTTCGTATAGTTTGAGTAAGATTCAGGAATTGATTGAAAATATTATTAGGCTTTAAATTATTTATTACTATTTTGTATCATGAGTTGTAAGATGCTACTTAAGACTTCTCTTGTTAGTGCTGTTGGAAGTACGTTAGTTATTGAGTTTAGCTACTACGAGATGTTGAGTTTTGTTATTTTGGCTTATTGAGACAGAAGTTATGGAAATATGTAGAAGCTTATCTTTATTTGAATAAAAGAATTTGAGAATATTGATCATTCAGTACTATTTGTGGATAAAGGATGTTATTGACATCCATGATATTTTGTAAAAATACTGTAAGTTTTGAGGATTGTTATCTATGTAGAGAGGTTAGTAGGTTGCTATGATGCTTGACGTGTTAGTAAAAGCTAGGTCACATAGTAAGCTGTATCGTTCTAGGCTCTAGGGTATTATAGTTAAAGTGGTATTAAAGCTTTGGTTTTGGATGATAGAAAAGTTAAGGTGGTGAATTGTAGCATAACTTAGGTTGATAAATCACAAAAGAGTGTAGGTTATAAATCTTTAGGAAATAATCTATTAGATGGCAAGATGGAAAGAGTGGGGAATATAGGGGTTTTGTTAGAGCTAAAGCAAACCATTACCTTAGCTATTTTACCTTATATACATGATTTGGTTTCTATATTTTCCTTTCCCATTTTATTTGTTATATTACTATGTTTCGCATATGTATTGAAATATCTATTTATTTACTTAGCTTGATTATACGTTCTTTTAGGGTTGGTTTTTTTCTTTTTCATTTCTTTTGTCTTCCCGAGTTATCTAAGTGTGGAATGTGGAGTGCTAGAGGAGTTTGTAAGATAGGAGATGGAGTAATTTGATTATGCTTGCCCTTGATAAGCTCAATAAAATAATTAAAAAGTAGAGCATAGGCCCAAAAATAACTTCAAATATAAATAGTAATCTATAGTTGTCATTGAAAAAAGATTTAAGAAGCCACCAACAAATTTATGACTAGTTAAACATTTAATGCAATCAAATATATATAGCAATTTACATACCGAGAACTACATACATGATTCATAACCCTTAGTAATGACAAAGATTGAATAGATTCAAAAATGGATCAAGACATCTGCTAAGTCAATCAAGCACCTTCTTAATTGACCAAAACATCTATTACAGTGATGTAAATAAGCATACTGATGTAAAAGACATAAGGATGTTTATAAATCTAAAATGAATAAAACAAAATATTAAGCCATGAAGCAAACAAGTAGGATAAGAAAATCTTTGCAACCATAAAGACCTTACTAAAAGAGTAAATAAAAAATAGTAATAATAATAATAAATAGAAAAACTCTGTGAATAAACAAAAGTCACAAATACTAAACCTTTTTACCGAACCATACAAAGTAAATTGTAAGGCACTGAAATCAATTATAACATAAAACCATATTATGTAAACATAGTTAATTGTAAATTAATGAAGACAATAAAACTAATAGGTAGAATATTTCTTCATTTTTATGCCATGGCATGTCGTGTCAATTTTGTTAAGTCAGTACAAGTTTAGTTTCTTTGTCAGTTTGTGTCAAGTTCAGCTGTCGGTACGGCTTTGTCAAGTCAATTTAGTGTCATGTTGATATTCATTAGCTTGTTCATGTGTGTATTTATGTTGAGTTATGAAGGATATGATCTACCTAATGCTAATTAAAGATAATGAAAGTAAGAAAAGTTCTTTAACAAATAGTAGGTAAAGGTGGAACAATTAAAGGTTTCAAATAAGTCATACCCTCTTCAAGAATTAAATACATTAACAATAATAAGAAGGAACGATAAAACTATTGAAATATAATAAGACAATGTTGAGCTTGATAAAACCCATTAAACTCAATTAAATTGTATAAAGAGTATACAAGCTTTTAGTAAATGCTCAATTACATTGATGATAGACATCAAAGCAACAACATAACCCTTAAGTCTAATAAGCAAATTAATATGATTATGAAAATAAGTATATAAAGACAATAATAATAACTTGATAACAACAATAAGCTTACAACGAGTAAAGAAGGTATGTAGTAGGGTGAAGTATAACAACATTAGGATGATAAAGTAAAGGTTAATAGTGTTACAATTAGTTGTAAGTGGATGAGAAATGGAATAAATAAGAGCTTTGCAAAACTGGAGTACTCAATGCAGTAGGGAGAAGGAGGTTAATCATATGGATCGAGGGAAATAAAAGATAATTATAACAAAAGTGTTGCAGTTTAGTAAGCGGAGTTATTGCTTAAGTGTATATATATGGAAAATTTTACATTTAGTTATTTAGCTATGAGGAAAATTTTTGGAAGTCATAAAGAGAAAATTTAAGGAATGTCATTGAAGAGCTGAAGACAATATAATGAAAAAAATTTGGATAATCCAACTTCAATTAGAGGATTGCAAATAGATAAAATGAAGAGAGCAAAAGAAATTTGTATAGATAAAGGATGCTTAGAGATAACTTTATTATTTTGGGAGATTTAGCTATAATTTGATTGTATTAGGATGGTAATCCTACCTTGAATTCTAATGTCAAAGTGGATCAAGGAATGAATGTGATAGGATGTTTAATATCCGACATTGGAAGAATCCTACAATGAACATGGAGAGTTTCTAGAAAATATGAAAGTATTAATTTAAGAAACTAATGGAGACTTAAGAATTCAATCTTATAAGGGGATAAATACTTAAGTGCGTAAAACTAAATTTCAAGGGTAAGAGAAAATCTAATATGTAAATGTCAAAAGGCGTAAGGTACGGTGAAAGAAAGTTGTATGCAAGTCGTAGGCTAAGAACCTTATGGCGAATAGGGAAGTTGTATAAAGGTCTAAATATCGTAATTGGAGGCCTAAGTTCAAATTGAAGAGCACATATGGAGAGGTAGAATAGTTATTGAAAGATTGTAAAACGAGAGGAATGAAAAGAACAAGAAAGTTTGCAAATGGAAGTTACATGAATATGAATCTACATATGTTACTGTAGAGGATACTAGTTAAATCTTAGTGGAATTAAAAAGATGAATCAAGCTTGAGTTCCTCATATCAAAGTGAAATAAGAGATAAATGAGATAGAAGTATTAATACCAGAGACTAATAGAGTTTAAGATTAAGTGGAAGACCTTGTTGAGAACCTCAAAACTTTGTAATTTAAGAGGCTAATAGGGGATCTAAGAATTTAATCTTGTAATGGGAGAGCTATATGAAAATGAAAAAGCTGATTTCAAGTATCATAAGTGAGCAAGTATGAAGAGACATTGTGGGTTGATCAAGTAGAACAACAAAATACTCAGGAGGTACAAAAGATCCAAAGGATGTATTAAGAGTATTGCATTTCAGTGATTCAACTAAACTTTCAAGGGCAAAAGTTTTTATAAGGGGAAAGAATTGTAAAACTTGAAATAAAGTATAAAAAAGAATAAAAGAAAAATAGTAAATAGAGGCATTTTGTGTATAAGCGCCTAAGGGGTATTCTGAGTTTTAAGTGGGGGTATTTTGGGTCTAGAAAAAGTTCCATGAGCCCTATTATAAAAACCCTCATGGGGTTTGGAAAACCCTGTTTTTCACAACTCTTAAACTTACAAGCAGCTTGTGTGCCTAAGGTTCTTGTACGAAGGCTAATCTAAGGGAAGTTTAGTGTGTTTGGCAAAGATCTATCACGAGAAAGTAAAGGTAAGTGTTTAAATTATCTTTCTATTAAAGAATTTCATGAGAATCCTATTGAAAATTCATTTTTTAGGCTAGGGCAATAAAAAAAATGAATTTAAGAAGGTCTTTAGAGAATTTTACCATGAATCTTTGTTGGTGTGACATAATTTAAGGCGAAAGATGTCGAGGTAAGGTGGTTTAGATAGTTCCTTAACGGGCTTTTAATTGAAACTCCTAAGATTTTTGTTTTGATCCATAAGGTGCTATGAAAAATAGGTCTAGGATAGTCTTACTTGTGTCTTATAGCATACTCTCGACGATAGAACCACCATTAATGGATTTCTAAAGTTAAGTAATGTTGATGGTATATGTGTTTTGTTTTTGAGATTTTTCAATGAGGATTACAAACGTTTTATCTAAATTTCAATGGAGATTGAGTGTTTATGGGTTGTTTGAATTGGTGTGGATATGCATTGTTGATAAGGAATCAAGTCTGGAGTGGTGGTTGTAAAAGACGACAAAAGAGGGTTGTAAATTGGGGATGAAATGTCACTATTATTTACAAAATTCTGTAGATTACAACTAGTGTCAAGACACTAGGGGCTTTCTACACCCCTTTGACCATAGCGTCTGGACACTAGTGAATTAGCATCTAGATGCCATGATCTTTGTTCCTTATAGTAACATTTCTTTGGATTTTTCCAAGTTTTTTGGGCCCGTTTTCTAATCCTAGGTCCTTTTCAAAGTTTTTCTAAACATGATTCTTTACCCAAAATAGTTTTTAAATTAACCTAACATAATACCGATCTTAGGTTCCTTAAGTGACATGAGTTGTAAGTGTGTAAGGATTATGACATTAAGTTAATGGATGATTTAGATAAGTTAGAGGCAAAGAAAAGGTATGCCGTTATAGTAAAAGTATTGGCTATGAATTGAGTTTTGGTACTTGTGTTATGATAGGTTTTAAAGAGGTTATTATTTTAGTTTCTAATAAGTCAATGAAACCTGATACGAGACACTTGCTTATTTGTTGTGATGTTAGGTTAATGAATATAATCGAATTAAATGATTATTGGACATTAAATGAATCTATGTTGTGTGTACTTGGCTAGGCTCAAGGGTTTGGGAGGATTAGATCTTGGAGTAGCACCCTAATGATCCTTATGCGACGGTGTCTTGATTGAAGTCACACTTGGAAATGATTTAGGTAGATTTAGAATGTTAGTTGGTTACCAAAGTATTGGAGAGGACTCAATCTAAATACTATAAGGTGTATATATATTAGTGTATCAGAGTCGTGAATATCCTTATGTTGTGTAATGGTTAAACGAAAAGATAATAACCTATTGTTTGGTGCAATATATATGGTTGAAACTTGTAATGCATGTGATTTGTGCTTGTTCATGCATATGTGATTTATGCTTTGTATTAGGCTTTAACTCATCCCTTCTTAAAATTTTTGGGTACTGGTACAGGTTAGGGCATTTATGGAGATTAGTATTGTAGCTTTGAATATTAAGGCGATGCAACAAATTATTGTGAATATCATTACGATGTTGGGAATGACTCCATTTACATTGAGTAGGATTGAGGAATTGGTTGAAAATATTATTAGGCTTTGAATTATTTATTACTATTTTGTATCTTGGGTCGTGAGAAATCATTTGGGACTTCTCTTATTAGTGTTGTTGGAAGTACGTTAGTTATCGAGTTTGGCTAGTATGAGATGTTAAGTTTTGTTATTTTGGTTTATTGAGATGAAAGTTATGGAAATATGTTTGAGCTTATCTTTATTTGAATAAAAGAAGTTGAGAATGTGGATCATTTAGTACTATTTGTGGACAAATGATATTATAGACATGCATGATATTTTGTAAAAATACTATAGGTTTTGAAGATCATTATTTGTGTGAAGAGGTTAGTAAGTTATTTGAGATACTTGACGTGTTAGTAAAAGATAAGGACACATGGCGAGCTGTAATATTTCGAGTTCTAAAACATTATAGGGATAATGTAGCTTAGGCCTTCTAAATTATACAGGAGTGTAAGTGTCACTATTTATGGTTTGGCTTGTTGAACCGCCATCATAAGTGAGATTCTGGCATCCTCGCCGGCAAAATCGAGTTCAAAACAGGATAATAATATATTACAAGTAGAATTTTGATGCCAGAAAAAATCGAGTTCAAAACAAGAAAAGAATATATTACAAGTAGAATTTTACCTAAAAGATCACTGATTAGAATATATGAATGGAAATCCTAGAATAAATGGGTCAGCTAATTTTACCGAAAACGGAGAAATTTCTGAATTTAAGATCTCTAAAATCTTTCCGACAAATGCTTCGAGTTTCTAGACAAAAGCCAGAATTTCCTTAAATTCTGCCGACTTCGTGCTCTTTTTGTTGTTCAACTTTTCAACTCATGCTTTTCAGTCGAATCTGTTTATGTAACATCTGATATCTGATACCTGTGCCATGAGACTTTGAAAGCATGTTGATGAAAGCAAAAGAAAGAAAAAGGATCCGGAGTGGGTATCACATATGCGTTCATCTTGGAAATTTTATAGTGATTTTTAACTAATTAAGAATAGAATCTATAAAGTGCTCCGGCACTTTTGACTGGCCTGAAATTTTTTGGTCCTCGATCCCCATTATACTTTCGACTTAAGACATAGCCCATGCCCCCGATACCAAAATTTCCAAAGTTGTGTAATTTCTCTTATAAAGAGTTGAACTTCATTATTTATTCACTTAGAATCCGGACTAATTAAAAAAAAAATTGAATTACATCAATTATCCTTGAAGACTTTTAAAATTGTACTAGCACTCGGATTTTTCTAATTAGAGCATATGCAATGGGCGTTGCTTAACCCGATCCTCAATACAAATGGAACGACAGCTGCGTTCCTTGCCCAATGGTGTACATTTCCTAGGCTAGAAAAGTTTCTCTGATAAGGAACATGGATAACAGTTCCTTTTCCTTTATATATATATATATATATATATTAATTTTGATTGGTTAGAATATATTATCAGATCTACAAAAACTTTAAAAACATGTTAAGAAACTTCTGTAAATAAACTTAGAGATAAAATAATGAATTTCTTAAGAAGAAATTCCTTAAAATGTTGATATAGTATCTAAGATACAAAACGAGCTCCTTTGAAATGTACATGATCTTATATACCTGTATTAATGTTATATAATATTGTACCCATCATTAAGTTTTAAAAATACATAAAACTTGTACTTGTAGATAAGTTTTATAACTACATATCTAGTATAGATACCTACAATAATACATAGAAACTTTTGTAAAGTAACTACAAGATAAAATGATAAGTTTATTAAGAAAATAATTCATTAAGATGTAGATGTGATAGTTAGGGATACCAAACGGGTTCCTTAAAAAGATACATAGTCTTATACATCTATATTAATGTTATATAGTATTATTCCATCAATAAGTTTAAAAAATACATAGAAACTTGTAGATAAGTTGTATAACTACACAAATTCCTATGACAATATTCGTAGAGATGGATCTACTGCATATCAAATAGGTGTAACCGTAAAATTTGATAGAAAAAGAAATTTTGGAGGTATCAATATGATTTTTGAAAGTTTTCAAGGTAGATTTACCTAGAAATGACGTTGTTCTATTAGAGATAAGAAATATAATTTCAACATTTACAGAAAAGACGATTGTTTTTCTTTGTTTCAATTTTACTAGTTGCTAAAACCCTTTTCTATTGCCATTATAATATTTTACCAATGATTATGACGTTGTAACAAATAACAAATAAACATGGAATATGTTTTTTGGCCAGCAAATGCTTACTGGAAACAAGTCGTCTTTTCTCCCGGCGACATCTAATTAGTGGTCTATGCTTGCACCGCATGTTGACTCATCCTATACCAGCTTAAATATCACATTTAAAATAATGAAAACAGATGCACGCACGGACAAAGTTTATCATTGATAATAAAAGAAAAAAGAGTCACTATAACAAAGGCATTTCCTCACCTAGAACAAAGACATCTGAACTTTGAACGATATATTGTCTCTTATGGACAATTCAAATTGAAGTAACAGCTTAAACAAATTATGATTACTAATTCATCATACTAATCTGCAGGTCACCATAAACTGCCGAAAATCTAAAGGTGGGTTACCTAGACTTGCGTAATCTAAGATAATAGGATGCATAAAAATTATCCATGGACTTACATGTTTATATTATATTATGCTCCACCGGCTTATAGATTCTTTATGAAAAGATGACGATTATGATAGTGATCGCTATGGTTTCCTTTTTTTCTTCTCCCTAGGAAAGGCAATTGTAGATGAGTGAATTCACTTGACGTGGTCACTTGCATTCTGTGTGTGCCTTATGCTTCATGTCTAAAAATGATGTAAAGGTAATACACAGAAGAATGAATATGAGAGAATGGCAAAGAGGAGAATCTCAACCTTTTAGTTTTTTATCGGTTAAGCTTGTACCTTATCTAGGTAGTTGTTTGATCTATAAAAATAGAGCTCTTACAATAGAGTACCATTTCTCTAATCTCTAATTAAATTTTATCAAACAAGGAGACTTTATTGAGTATTTGGAAACTTTTGGTTCAACAACCTTAGTTATACTACCTTGGTGATTGAGGAATGAGTTTGAGCTTATTTATTTAAGAGCTACTAGGAAGAGCTCATCATAACCTAAAGCCTATAACAATCCCTATTGAGTGCATATGAGCATGCCAAGAAAAGATGAGAGCAAATGTACCGGTCCAACAATTATTGTTCTAAACCTACCAAAATAAATCTTCCTAAGTCATCTTTAGAAAGAGGTCCTATATGGATGGTCCTTTTTTTTTTCGTTTGTACCTTCTTTTTACCTAATATGTATCTATTTAAAATCTAGTATTTAAAAAAAATATATTTTATATATATCTTATTTGTTTATATTTCATAATTATGATGAAGATTATGATTAGAGTATCAAAACTATGAAATGAAAATTTTATCAAATTTTAGAAATGAAAATTCGCGTACTTTTAAGAGAAAATATTTGAAAAAAATATATTTTATACATTAGAAATAATTATTTTAATTGATATTTTTATAAATATAAATAAAATAAAGAATAAATAAATTTAACTTTATTAGATTTGTTGGGTATTTAATTTTTTGAAAAGAGTATATATAGAATTATATTTCCATCTTTTCAGAGAACCTTATTCTTACTAAATACAAAATTTAAGTAGATACTAATAAATTTGAAAAAAGATAAACCAAAGAAGTCATAGACTTGATTCTCTAAGCCTTATCACTAATCTAAGGAATCAAACTCAAAATACTACTAAAATCTCAATATTTTGATAAAGCCAATTTAACCCTTTAAAATTTTGCCCCTAACTTAAATACATGGCCAAGGTCTAATGGAGTTAAAGCGGAGTTTGAGATGTTAAAAGTGCAAAGGAGTAGAACAAACATAACCAACCAAGGTAGGTTACCAAGATGGATGACTAAGAGTGGATCTATAGCAAAGACAACTAAATAGTATGCATTGGGTAGTTCAATAAGGGATATTTATGTGGTTTATGGATTTTATTACTTTATAATATTTTCCTTTAGTTTGTTACTTAATTAGAGTTCTAATAGGATATTGGTTTATATTATTTTAGATGACATTTATTTTATGTTAGAAACTTCCCTCTATGTCATTTGTAAGGTTTTTCTTAATGCTTATAGATATCTTAGTCTTATATCAAGTTTAAGATTTCACATCTTTCGACATGCAATATAGTATTGAGACTTTGAGTCATTTCCATAGTGAACATTGAAATCTTTTTTTTTTTTTTAATTCCTTGAGTTCTTGTAGTTAAATTGATTATTATTAACTATGGCAAACATGTTATTTAGAATTCCATGCATAATATCCTAATTGTTTTGAAAAATACACATTAAATAAATTATTGATTCAATCATCTCTAATTCATTTTAAGAGTACTGCATAATATCTAATTTTGATTCTCCATATTGTTCACTATTCTTGTCATTCAATTAATCCAAAAATCCTAAAAATATCCTTTTTCTTATTATTCACATAAAAGCCTTAATTGCCATTCATTGAGATATAATTCTTAATTAAGATCTAGGTTAATAGTCAGAACAATCTAAATCATATTAATATCAAAGTATAAAGGCTTAGGTCTTATGTACTATTGTGGTAAGTACACAATGTCTTTGTTATTAGATTTGGTATTGGGCGATCTAAGGTTGTGATTTCTTTCTTAGAGTGGATTGTTGAGGTTGATTTGAAAGTTTTGATTTTTAAAATTGTATTTGTATTGAAATTGAGAAAACATCATGTGTAGTGTTATTATATATTAACCTACAATAGAAAATAATAATGATGTAATCAAGACATTGGATTGTAGAAAGGATCAATTGGTGGAGTTATCTATTCCTATGATGGAAGTCTAGCACAATCAATTTATATTAGTGATGTATGAGCCATATATAGGGAGGTTGATAAAAGGAGCAATTGTGGCAATAGTTAGAAGAGTGGTAGGACTGATGATGAGTCTTACTTGACAATTTTGGTGGAGGTAAGAGAGTAGTTAGTGGTGGTAGTAGAGTTACCAAGGGGTTAAGAAATATAAAATTAAAAGTTCCTAATTCTAAGGGTAACCAACCAATTGGAGATTTTCTTAGATTTAGTTTATAAGGTTGAAAAGATATTTTCATGTTATTATTATAATGAGCAAATAGAAGTTAGAGATGGCCACTTTAACATTCACTGATTATACAAGTTTACCATAGGACAAATATTTTGGTCTTAGATTGACGATCAAGAAAGGGGGTTGAATTGATTATTCTAAAATTTTAGTTCATTTTTCAAAGTGTTATCTCATAGAGAAAGCACAAAAATATATATACACACACATATATATATATATATATATCTTAGAAGGTAAATATATAGGAAACTAAAAGATATTGAGAGAAAGAAAATTAGGAGTCGATGTATGGAGTTCTTCCTTATCCTCCCTTCTAGCTCCATACTAAGGAACTAGTTTTTCCATACTAGCATATTTAATTATTTAAGAAAATCAATAAGGATACAAATAGAAATCTACTTTACCTCATAATATGCGGATCTATAAATTTCATTTTGCTTCTGATCCCTATATAGAAATATGCAAGTTTATAGAATAAATTGAAAACACTTCCAAACTAGTCTTAGACCACTTAGAGAAAGAATGGCAAGCCACTTTAAGGAATTCAACGAGATTTCCTCTACAATTTAGCATAATAACAAATAAGTTTGTTCTCTTGTTGCTACTTGTATTCTATTTTCATTTCCTTTTCTTCACATCTTCTATTTTCTTCACTCTCATGCAACTTTATATAAGAGGTCTTTAAAGCTTTGGTATGGAAATAGTCATTGCTTCATAAAAATATATATCAAGCCTTTCTTTTTTTCTTTTTCCCTTCATAAGGTGGTAGTCATTATTTGTTGAACTTTATAAGGAAATAGCAATTATAATTCTTAATGCCCATAATATTTGCTTCAATTAATAATTCTTTCATTCTTGATCATAATATATTTTCAATATTACTTCCTTAAATATTTCCTTTTCCATTGCTAGTTTAATTGTACTTCTAAATATATATTTTTTGACCCATTACTTGACTTATAATGACTCTAGGAGGGGCCTAGTAGTATTATTTACAATTTCTATATCATGTGTACACCCATGTTAAGAAAATCTCCTTACAAGTCAAAGATTACATAACTCTAAAGAGTTATTCGTTAGGGTCTTCAATTTTAGTTCATTGACTCATTATATAATATAAATAATTATGGATATCAATTTTTCCACAGTTCTTCAGAACCACAAAGAATCGGTATCCCCTACCAAAATAGTGAAATAAGATAGACAATTCTAAAAAATTCTAAACTTACTAAAGATACTAAACTTAATTGAGATATTAGTCGTTTTGCAGAGCATTCTGAATTAACTATATAAGCTTTTCATCATACTTATTCAATGATAGCACTTTGTACTCGGTTCCTATCCCTATCCTAAGGTGTAAGCTTATACTTAGTAAGATAAATACCCTCATCAATACTGTATGGCAAAATTTATTATAAGCACAATCATATAAATGTATAAACAGTCCAAATTGATGTAGTGGCCTAGAAACTGCATACGACTCAAAATTACGCCTCCTATAGTCGAGGTTTGGAGATAATTAACCGATCCAAACCAAAATTCGGGTTTTAAACCTTGGGTTTTATTTCATTTGCACTATTATGCTTAAGCCAAAACAAAACTGTACATATATATATATATATATATATATTTATATGTATATACTTTATTTACCGAATAATAAATCATATTTTTAAAATCCCAAGTCTAGCGGTGTGATGACTCTCGCAATCCATAAATACACGCTCTAAGTAGAAGCTACAAGACTTGACCCCTCGCCAACGGTTGGCATCTCCTGGTGCCTAGTAGGCCTATCAGCTTAGGATAAAGATTCAATAAAAATGATCACATAGCTAGTGCTTAATCCTGTAGGAGGCTCATCCTCCTATGAGTCCCTTTCCATCTTCTGTGTGAAGTAGCAGTCAATGTTATCCATATGCAGTATGGGGAATGCATGATTCATTTCAATTTCTTAATCGTATAAGTGATTAACTCGATTTTCAAGGTGATCAGACAATTTCATTCTATATAATTGCACATATAAATTATTACAAACAATTCCCATTATTATATAATTAACAAGCCATCGCATTCATCCACAAATTCATACATATGCATTTCCCATATCCTACAAGCATCCAAATTTATATATATAAGTTTATGTACATCTATTCTACAAGCAAAATCAAGTAAAGAGTGATCGGGAATTTACTCACTCAGCTATGTAGATCAATTAAAATAATCTGGGATAGGTCATCTCCCAAAAGTTGGGTCCCTTAGACATCGCAAATACGATAGTTTAAGGATTTGAAATAAAACTTAGAAAACTAAGCTAAAACCTTTTAAGTTATACTTTTGACTTGGTTTCATAATTTTTCCCAATTTTACTTAAAAGTTCAATTGCGTATAACTTTCTCATTTTAAATCTAATTTTTTATGATCTTATAGTCGATCGTTTTCAAGTGTACTTTAATGTGGTGAGGTTATATTTTTGTAATAAGGCATGCAAAACTACCCATAGGTCAAAACAGTAGTGATCATCATGAATTGGGGTGCTTTAGGGCTTAGTTTAGTTAATGGGCTTTTTGGTAACTTGGGAAATTCTTTGGGTTTGGGCTTAGGACTTTATTCCAAACTTAAAATACTCCTTTAGGTTAGACTTCCAACTTTGATTTACACTCTTGGTGCTAACAACAATTCCTTGGGCATTTATGTGGGCTTAAATTATCAAATGGGCTTGTTTTTTGTTCAAACTAAAGTTAGTGACTTTGTTGGGCTTATAGAGTCTTAGATAAACTTTTTGTAGGCTTCAAAACAACCTTTTTTAATATTTTAAAATGGTGGTCAAAATTTTAATGATGGCCTAACTTAGAGTTCTAGGCTCGTTTTGAGAGTTTTTGGCTCGGTTTTGTGTTTTAGGCTTTGTATACTTGCTTTGGTTGATCTTTTCACTTTGTTCACTTGGTTTTATCATATTTTTAAGTGGCTTTTACTAATGTTCTAGATTCGGTCATGATAAATTCAAGGGTTTTTCACTTGGTTTTTCAACTTGTTTCATCATTTTCTTAAGTTTAAGGGTTAGGTCATAAACCTAGGATACTTATTTTCAAATCTTAACTTAAATTCTCTTCTATGGGATGATTACTTAGCTCATACTTTTCATGAAAATAGTAGATCTCATACTTATCACAACTTCCATATCATAGTTCATATCTCATAAGGTTGGTTTCTTCATAAAACCTTCATATAATGGATTTTCCTTTACCTAAGGTTAGGTTTGAGCATCTTTAATTTAATAAAAATAGAAATAATATCTAAATGACTCACATGTACTCCACGTCCAGCATGATGTCTCCTCATTCATGTACACATTTCATGATTTTCATAACTTAAAATTTTCCATTCTAAGTGTTAAACATATATCTTTACATAATACCAGCTTAGCATGCTTATATTTCAACTTTCATGTAAAGGGGTTCACAAGCTTACTTCTTAAGGTGGTTTAGCTATTTTATCATCTTATGATCATGTTAATATCTTCATTAAAACATGGTCTCCTAACATGTAATACTAAACCACTAACACAAAGAAACAACTTGCTCGTCCTCAAAGCAAAAACAAGGTGGTGGTGCAACTAAATATCTTCTTAACTCATTGTCTTCCTTCCTCTTCTTGTAAGTTCTTTTGAAAACTAGAGTCTTGATCTTTGAAGTGGGGTTTTGAGTTTAAAGTTCCTAAAAATGGTTTTTGAAGGTGACAAATAGAGGGCACAAAATAAAGCTTGGTACCGTAAGTATAGAAGCAAAAACAGTGGTGGCAATGTTGGGATTTTATGAGATTGGATTTCTTCTTTTGATTTATGTTTAAAGTGACAAAAAAGGAAGTGAAAATGAGAGCGAAAGAGGGAGAGAGTGGTAGATTTTTGAATGGGAGGAGAAGTGTGTTCAAGAAGCTTTAATTGGTTATCTTTTAGTATGCACAAATGGCAACTTTTTAACAAGACTGGATGATGTAAGCATTAAATGGTGAATAGTAGATGTGTAAGACAATTGAGTGATTGAAAGTTAACAAGGCATGGCCTTCTTTAGGCCCTCTTTCCAACCGGCCATAGAGTGTCCTCTTTGGGCATTGAGTTGTCTTGTCACTTAATTAAAAGTTGAACATTTAAAATAATATGATAACTTGTTCATATGTAGTATAAGTGAAGGGTGATAAGGAAAGTATCTTGTTACTAGTTTTTGATAAGTTATCAATTGATAAATGATTCTAACTTTCAATTGATAAGTTATTTAGGGTAATTGGTTGGTTTACTTATTCATGTGCACAAGTCTTATGCGTGAAGATAAAAAGATTGTCTTATATGAAATTCTTTTGGAGTTTATTTCTTAAATTGATTTGTATGTTATGATTTAATTCTTATAAAATTATGAAAATTTATAGAGTTTGAATAGAATTATTCAAATTAAATTATAAATTGGTTGCTTAAGGTTATAAGTCCTTAATTGTTTTAGGGTTTAAGGTTTTGAGTGACTTAGAGTCTGTAGTTCTCGTAGTCGAGTTTTTATCGATAATAAACTTTTGAATTAGAAAATTAAATTCATTTTTAAATACAAACTTGAATTCTTAGCTTAATTTATCCTTGGAAACATTTGGGAAGTACTCTTAATTGAATCACAAGTCCGCTAAAAAGTAAGGTTTACAACTTATCCATATGTAACATGGCTTATAAGTGAAAATAAGGACATTGTCTTATATGGAATTCTTTTAGGCTTTGGTTCTCAAATTAATTTGTAGGTGTGATTTGCCTCTTAAGAAATTTTAGAGTCTTCTCGATTTGAATAAAATTTATTGAAATTATATTTTTAGTTATTTATTTAGGGTCATAAGTCCTTGATCATCCTAAGGTTTGAGGTTCGAGTAAGTTTAAGTATGTTTTAGGGCTTTTCACTAACACGGGAGTAATTAGCTTATACTTAGGAGCTTAAGGTTCAATTGACTTAATTATTTAGGATCATCGCTTTATTATGTAACATATATATATATACATATATATATATATATATATATACACACGATAGATTATGAAAAGAGAAAGAAGGAAATTGCTTAGTAATATATATATATACATATTGTGGGGCTACTTATATACACAAGTAAAATAATTTTTTGTGAATTCATTAATTTATTCCTTTTAACTAGCTTCGTTTTGTTATTTATTATTACTTGAAATAATCCTTGATTTGTTCATTATCAAATTTATATAATTTCACAAAATTATTGATAATTTTATTGATTTATGGCTTTTCAAGCATTAAGATAATTTTATAGAGTTTTAAAAATTTTAATGATTTCATATTTGTGGTTTCTATTAAGTTTAGATTTACATTTTTAAAGGTACGCGTATGTAAGGATTGTGGTTTTCTTGCATGATTAGGGTTTCTACATTGTATGATAGGGCCTTTCAAATTTGTTTTAAGTTCCGAGTTTGAAATTTTAGTTGGTTTTCATTTTATGTAATCTTGTTGACTTAGGGAAATATCTTTAATACTCGATTCTGATACTATGTTTAGAAGGTTAAATTTATCGAGTTTACATGGCTTCCCCTTTTACTGACTTCCATAAAAGTCTCTCTAATCTCATAATAGTTATTGCATAATCAATCATGCTTTCAAAAGTTATCTCCTTGAATTGTCTTTTGATATCTTAACAAATGTAGAGCGTCCATAAAATTTTCTCTTTATCATAAATATTTAATTTAGTGTATTACCCAAATTGAGTTAATTCATGAAGCTAGGATTTTAATATGTAGAAATGCATCTTTTTCTTTGAGATTCTACACGGTTAACCTCCCCCTACCTTAACTTAGCTTCTGTTTTTGTTTGTGCTTCTAGCTTTGGACTTATGCTTAATTTTTTCCTTACTCCACATTTTGTACCATCAAAGCTTTTGATTTTGAATTCTATTGATTTGTTCAAAACCTTTACTCTTTTAGACCTCTTCTTGAGTAGTCAAAACTTCTTTAATTAAGCAAGACTTCTACTAATGGACTTCATTCTATGACATGAGTCTATAATACTTTTTGTGCTTTTAATTGTATACTAAACTAACTTGTTATTAAACACTTATGTAATATTTTGTTTGTGTTAAAATGGTATTGGTAAACTTAATGAAATTGATAGCACATAGATAGAGGGAAGGTGAACAAAAAGTAAGAACTTGGAATATAATGAAAAGGCTGATGTGCAAAGATTTGTATGGAGTATTTCAAATAGGAGATGCTAATGTAATTGCAATCATTGAGAAGGAGGTGTATGAGTGTAGAGGAATATATTGAAGAGTTTAATACATTAATGGCTATTAGTGAAATTAATGAGAGTTTAGAGTAGTTAATTGATAGGTTCATTAATAGGTTCAAATTTAAGATCTTTGGTGTAGTGGAGTTGTAGTAATATATAACTCTAAAGAATGTCTTTAAACTAGGAGCTAGGGTTAAGCGACATTATAGGCCAAAAGGTAGAAATTATCTCAATATCTACATAAACATGATGAATCTAACCATGACCAGAATGAAGAGAAACTTCCTCTTAAGAAGAAATTAGAAAGGTTTGAGAAAAGAAAAAAGGATGCAAATATAAAGACTCCAAAGTAGGGATAAGACATGCATAGCAAAGACATTAAATGTTTTTGGTATCTTAATTTTAGGATCCTTCTAGCTCGATGTCAAAATCACTAGGTTAATGGTTTTTAAGTGAGAGATATCTAAGGTTAGAATTGAGAGTGAAGAGGAGAAGAAAATTCAATGTAAGTCTAATAATAGTGACATCATAGAGCTTAATGCATATAATATATCATTATTTAGGATGGTAGTTTAGATAAAGCTAAGCACCTAAGTACATTTAGACCTTAGAGACACAAGAATTTATTTTTTATAGATGCAAAATATGAGTAAGACTTGTTTGATTATTGTTGATGTGGTTTAATGATTAGAGGGTTGTCTATGTCTAAAAACAAGTTTGTGTTCTATTCTCCAATAGTAGTTTTTTCGATGAAGTTATTTATGATTTAGTCCATATGAGTGTGACAAACTATATATGATGAGATCAAGGACATATAATCATTTGTAAAGGATGGGCATCAATTCATTCTATTGCCTATGACTCTAGAAGAAGTTTAGAACAACTTATCCATTGCCTCTCTAGAAGATTTACTCTTCAAATAATTTTATAAGTAAATATCTCAAAACAAAACTGTTTAACTGCATTATCAAACAAAGATCCAATGAGAACCATCAATTTACGTTAATATAGTACTCTTGTAATGATTAGGTTGATTACTAATGTAGTCAGCTAAAGTTTAAGTTTTGCATTCTCATAAAGGGTCATAGGCTCAAGTCTATATAATCCCATAGTTTTCTCTTTATCCCTTTTTTCTTTTCATTTTGGAAAGCACATCTTGGTAATACAAATTTTTTCTTTATTTTCTTTGTACATGTATCTCTTCTTCTCTGACCTTCATTTTTCTTAGCTCTTTTCTTTCTCTTACACATATCTCCCCATCAATCTAAAAAGAAAAGAAAGTTTTACGTTTTTTATATCTTAATGGCAATATATATCAAAGAAATCCATTGAAAATTAAAACAAATATTTTATAGGTCCACTTTTTTTTTTTTTTTACTTCACAAGTATCAAGTGCAAATCTTACACACTACATGCAACCTTTTCAATCAAGCTTCTCTCATTTCAATTTAAAAGCCATCAATGCTTATCTACTCACATCAATCATAGAGTTTATATGTGTAAGTGCATGTATTCGTGGGTTGTATACATGTTGTACCACTATTGTTTTCTCTGAAGTTCAAGAGTTCAAGCTTTTGTAATTGAAAAGAGATAAGCAAAAATAAGTATCAAGTGACAAAGTGAAGTGTTAGTTATACAATGATAGTGATAGTTATACAATGATAGTGGTAGTCAATGAAATGACATACAATCAGCAACATCAACCTAATCAATAAGTGTTGATTGGATGAACAACAATAGGCGATTAGTGGTAGAGGGTGACAAGCACTCAATAATCTTTAGTAGCAACAATAACAACTACAGAAGACAATGATAACACAATTTTAATGTACATTTTACCTATAAGAGCAACAAAAGCAAAGGTGATGAGCTTATTGGCAAGTAAGAGTAGCTAAAATAGTTAATATTAGTAGTATTCTTTATACAACAACAAGCATTGGTAATATTAGTAGTATTCTTTATAAAGTAAAAAGGTGCTTTAGATAAAAAGGTGCTAAGAATATTGATGTGGCTTCCCAAGCACCCCTTTTACCTTTTTCTAAACCTGCTCCAAGTAACCTCTTGGAACAAAGCCAAAATTAAGATTTTAGGCTAATCTTTTCCTAAAGGCCTCAATAAGACATTAGCAATAAAAATGTACGTGACAAAAATCATGAAGGGAACATACAAGTTTGAGGGTCATTTATATTGTAAATTGGTAATTTATTGATGATACAAAGTAAGTGCACCTATCAAATTATAGCATAGTGAATTTGAGCCTAAGTGTCAATTCCTTAAGGACTACCTAAAGTAATAGTAGTTTCCTTAGTTCTTAATATCTAGCTTAACCATCAAGTGCAATTTACTAATATATTGGATCTAATTAAGCAAAATTAATCTAATATAAATAAAACAAAAGAACTAATAAAAATAAAAATAATAATAAAGATATGAACACGTGAACTTTAGTTTTCAAATGTTGAATTCCCCCTAGAAACTATGCAAGATTCAATCTCATTCTTGTTGATTAGACTATGAGGATTTCTGAATTGTACAAACATCTCTCGAGCATATTAATACCTAACCCTAGAGTAATTAACCAAAATCTTTTTATAATTAATAGAATCCTAAGATCACATTATTTTCTATAAATTCGACTATTAGGTTTTACTCTAAACTAGAGAAATTGTGTAACCCATCTTTAGGTCTATACTAAATCCTTCTAATTACGTTAGATTTATTCACATATATCATCTCTTGATCTTAACATATGATATCGAATAATGAATCGATAACCCAAGTAACATCAATTCAAAAAACAATTTATAGCACATAACTAGATTACAATAAATAAGAAATCATGAATTAAACTAAAGAAAAATAATTATTCTTACATAGTAAAATAAGATTCAATATAAGAATATTAAAAGGAAATAAAATAAAACATGGAATATGAATAGGAAAACAACCCTTTTTTACTCTTGTTCTACTCTAGAAACCTTAGCATTCCCAATAAACTCTAGCATGGACTATATTTATATATAAGTGAATTAAGGTTACAAGAATCTCTTGAAAAAAAAAATAATAAAGAATTTATGGAATATAATCTGATTATGACCCTAAGTCATGGCTGTACTTCCTAAGCATGATCTCCCTTTTAACTTGAAATTCAACAAATTAAGGGAACATGTGGTTTACGATTAAGGATTAACGATCATGATCTTAATCATAATTCTCTGATAAAAGAGTTTCCCTTACTATTTTGGACGTGAACTTAATTCATGGGTTACATTCCCAAGCTTAATTCTTCCTTAAGCTTTAAAACATGATAAATATTCTCAAAATCATCTTAAACTCAATCAAATGCACAAAATAAAGCCTAAAATTTAAATATAACTAAAATTACTCAAAATACTTAAGAAACACAATAAAAAATTATCAAAATAACTTACAAAAATAAGTATAAATGAGCATTATCAATAGGACAGGCAACCTCCCACTAATTCAATAGTTTGTGTCCAGTAATCTCCATAAAAGAATGAAAGTAGAACAAGCTTCAACTTGTTCCTCATATGCTGGTCATTTCCTTAAAAAAAAATATTACTTAAGATTTGAAAAGTATCTATTAGTATTGCTTTAAACATACTTAAAGCTAGATCCCTAAGATTCTCTCCCCAAATGTAAGCTCTTTTTTTTTTTTTTTTACCCGTCACTATAGTCCTTTACTCTTATTTAACACATCAATTTTTTTAATTAATCTATAAACCAGGATCAATAAAGTGATATGCGTAAATTTGAAGAAAAGTGATATGTGTAAATTTGAAGACTAGATCTAAACATAAACAGGATCTCTCAAGGGATACACTTAGGACCGAACTACCATTAGCTAATGAAAGAACAAGAGATTAGAATACAACTTTGTAGTGAGAATTTAGTTAGTAGATAAAAAAGGACAATAGTATTTGTGGTTTTTTCTAGTATAAGGATGCAAGTGAAAATAAAGGGATATAGACACCCTCTCCAATAGGAATTATGCACCAATAGAAGATCAAATCACATACAATTTACTTGATATGATGCATAAGTAGGTTGTATGGTTTGCTTACTACAATCTCGAGAAGACTAGCCACGTGATATGAAAAAGGGATAACAATATTCATTCACTAAATGCTTATTGTATCAAGTTATGTCAAATGATTATATTAGATTAGTTACAAGAATAGAAAATAACTACAAACCAAAGCATATCTTCTCCAAAACAAGTGAATAACTCAAGTTGGAAAAATAACTGCAATCGTTCTCAAAAAGAAATAACTACTAATATTTCAGAGCATCTTCCATTTTTTTATGATAAATTCCTCCCAAATTCCTTGGTGTAATGAAAGTAACCTTCATAACTGGTCTAAGGAATATTCTCATTGAAATCTTCCTTTTACTATCTTTCTTAATCATGTTAGAATTGTATCATCCTTCAAAAACAGTTGCATCAGTAAAAGTAGCATCAACTAGATCAATATCAAAACCATTAAGGGTCTTCTAATTAGAAGCGTTATATCAAAACCTCCATCTTCTTTTGACTGTATTAATCTTCAGCCTATGTTCACATTATGTAGTAGAAAACCTTCTAAGTATCTCAATTCATCTTCTAAGGCAAAATCCTTCAAAATTTGTTCTATAAGTCATTTAACCGCTTTGCCCTTGCTCAAGTCATCAGTCCTCCTTGAGTTGTAGCTGGATTCAAAACTTGATTCCCATCATTTTGTTAAGTATAATGAAGATTTTGCCTCAAATTCGGTACTTCCTTTGCAAGGTCTTCATTCTATTATGAAACATAAGCTAATATATTTACAATGTTGAATGTCGTAGTATCTCCTCCAAATGCATCTGGCAACTCCAACTAATAAATATTGTCATTAATCTTCTTATCAATCTTAAATGGACCATCAGTTGTGTTAGCTTCTACTATTTCTCAATAGGAAACGTTTTTCTTCTCAAGTTCAACCACACTAGATCTCCTTGCTAAAACATCGTACACTTCATACCCTTATCTCCATATTGCTTCTACTTTGCCATTTCCCTTTTAAGTTATCTAAACAACCTCAAATGAAGTTTCTGTATCTCTTTAGCCCTTTCTATTCCACCTAAAATTTCATATCTGGAAGCTACCATAGATACCATTTCCAAATGAATATTGGGTTATATCCATATATAACTTCAAATGGTAGCTTTACTATATAATTATGAGTAGATCTATTGCCAGTAAACTCCATCATAACTAAGCTTCATCTTAATCTATTAAATCTTTCCATTATTGCTCTAAGTGAAGCTCTAAGAATATGATCGACAACTTCTATAAACCATCTATTTGAAGATGACAAACTATATTAAAGTTAATTTATTTCCCAATCTTTTCCTTAAAGTCTTCCAAAGAATAGCTCAAAAATTTAACATCATAATTAGAATCAATTATTTGTGGGACTCTATGTAATCTAACAACCTCTTAGAGAAAGAGATTAACAATATATTATGCATTATAAGCCTTACGAGATGAAATAAATTGTGCCATCTTACTGCATCTGCCAACCACCACCAATATTGAATCCATCCCTTTAATTATCCTTGGTAATCCTAAGACAAAGTCCATACTGATGTCTACCCATCGCTTAGATGATATAAGTGAAAGGTACATATTCTTTGAAAGCTTCTTACTTGCTTTAAGCCTTTTGAAAAACCACACATTTTTCTACCACATTATGTACATCCCTCATCATATTAGTTAATGATAATATTGCCTTAGTAACTCATCAATTCTCTTTTACCCAAAAGAGCTTAATAACCTAGAAGAATGTACTTCCTTCACTAATAACTCCTTAACTAAACTTAATGGTATACACAATTTATCCTTTCTTAATAAATTATCATTGGCCATGTAATAGTCATATACAACAAATCTATCCTTACGTCTTACCAATATAAGGCTCGAGAACAAATCTTTACATGTTATTCTTTTCATAAGCTAAAACCAAGCAATTTAGATTATAAAGTAATGATTAAAACAAACATTCTAGATAAAGCATCAATAATAACATTAGTACTACCCTTCTTATATTTGATTATATATGCAAAGTTCTAAAGAAACTTCCCACTTTGATTTCCTTCAAGATAATTTCTACCAACCCTCCAAATATTTTAACAACTCATAATTAGTGTCGATAACAAATTCCTCTTGAAGCAAGTAATGTTGTCAAACTATAAAATCTCTAATAAAAGAATGGATTCCTTGTCATGTATTGAATAATTAAGTAGGGCACCACTCACAATGTACTTCATGTTTAACACATATATAGGCATATTAGACTTAACAATATTTTAAACCCCTTCTTTAAGTCATCTTTGGCTATAATCAACTACGTATTCTTAACTTCAAAAAGACTCTTGGTAACAACAATATCTTCTTGTCATCCTTGGTGACAAGGAACTCCATCCTTGTCACAACTAATGTAGATCAGAATTTTAATCCTTATAGTAACACATATAGCTTCCTTGTCACTAAATTAATGAAGATTATATGCTTTAGGATAGTCAAAAGTGGGTAACTTCAAGTTCTCCAGCTTTCCCCATCAATGATCAATTCACATTTATGACCTTTAATTTGACACATTATATGGAATAAATCTCTCTATACTCTATTTATGGTATAACTTTTACACTTACAGTGCTTTTGAGACATCACATCACCTTCAGCCCTTTTTGTTTTAATCAATTCCTCATTAAAATGTCTAAAGACAAAGCACTTAAAACTTTTAGGCGAACTACTGTACCTAGCTAGCCTCTAATCATCTCTCCTAATTTTTGAATTAGTAGAAACTTTTCCTTTGACATCTTTTTTCTTCTTAACTCTATTTCCTTTACTCTTACTCTTATTCTCCTAATACCTTCTAGAACTCTTAGATCTAGAAAAATAAGCAATACGAGTTTCTGATCAATTACATCACCATCTTAATTACTAATTGATGAATCAACTCCTCTAAGGTATCAAGTCTCTAAAGTTTCATACCTTTAGATTAGCATACTTCAAACTTACTATGAAACGAAAAACAATACACTCCTTAGGCTTTATGACCTTACACCTAATTATAAGCATCTTAAGTTTTTTTAACATACTTTCCCACATTAAAGCCTTCATATTTTAGAGTTTAAGGTTTCATATTTTTCATGCTTCTTATTTTCTAATACAAGTGACTCACATACTAGGCAAGTGCTCCTAGTGAAGTTATAGTTGTTGTTGGTGAATTTTAGGAGTTGGAAATATCCTACAAAGACAAGAAAATTACTTAGTACCGGGGCCAGTCATGTGTAGCCATTCTAATGCCTAAGTTAATAAAAAGGAATAAGGAAAGTAAAGTAAGTAGTTAAGAGTTATTACATGCCCCTTACAGAGTTTCTTTCCTATATTTATAGAAAAATGTCATGTCTGAAGGAGCATTTATTGAAATAACTATCTAAGCACATGGAAGTTTCTTGATTAGACACCTTTCTTAAAATGTAAGGAAAGTAGATAGTTATGTAATATAACCATGTTTATGATAACTATTCGCACCATGAACATGAATTCAAATTAAGAGTAGATCTATGTTGCTTGGCAAAATGCTGAAAATGTTAGTTACTCGACGATATGCTGAGTGTTGATTACTCGGCATATCAGCAGCTAAATGGACGAATAAGTGAAATTATATCAATGCTTATCAAACCGAGTGGATGAAAACTAATTATCAACAATAGTAAAGTTAAAATGGATATAAGTCTGAGTGTTCATCCCACAAGGATTACTTATAATGCAAATACTAGTACTTACCCGTTACCTAAATCTAACATAACAAACAAATTTAATTAATTAAGATAATTATTAAAATGAAACAAATGATAAATAATAAAATAACAAAACAAGCAAATTTAATTAATGAAAGATAATTAAACTAAACTAATAAAATAAAGATCAAATAGAAAATAAAATATAAGATAATTAAAATTAACAACAAACACATGAACTTAGTATTCAATTAATAATAGCCCTAAAATAGCTATGCAAGTTATCAATCCCATTCTTGTTTATTCGACCATGAAGATTCCTAATGTGAACTAACCAAACTTACATCTCTTGGCTAATTCTTAATCTTAAAACCCTCTTTACCTAAATCACTTCTGAATAAAGTGTCGTAAAGTCGAATGAAACCCTTAAATCCTACTATTAGGTTACTTTAATCTAGAAAAACCTAACTATTAAATGCTTTAGTCAACCAACATTTTCTAATTGTATTAGTTAGTCATATTGCATGCTCTTGCAAACTCTACAATAAACTCTAGCAATAATTCAATCATTGTATATTGAATTAAAGAAAATAATAAAAACAATACAATTAGATCACAATAACAAGAAATTATAGATTGATAATAAAAGAAAATTAATTACCTAGCAAGCTAAGGTTCACAATAATTGAATACTAAAACATTAAGAAAAATAAAAAAAGAAAAGAAATAGATTATCTACCATCTATTATGTTCTATTCAATGATGTCTAATTCACAAGGCTTATATCTTATTTATAGTACAAAAGGAATCCTGCAATATATCTTTAATGTATCTCCAATGCATCTCCAAAATATCTTTTTCATATCTTCCACATTTCTTAGATATCTCCTTTCATATCTCTTTAATTAACTTTCCAAATTAGGCTCATAGAATAAAATATGATGGAAGAATGACACCTTGTACCTCAAATCTATCTAAAAATATAAGATTTATAATCCCTAAAAAGACTACACCCTAAGACTATGGCCATGTCCTTTGCATGTGGTCCTTTCTTTCACTTGCAATTCAACTAATTTGGTGGTACGAGAAGTACATAGCCAAGGAACAACACTGTGGCGTTGGGCCTAGTTTTACACTTAATCTAAAAATCTTCAATTTCGATAAAAATTATTAACAAGAAGTCCATGGCCAAGGAACACAGTTGTAGCCTTAACTAGATTTCATTTCTTACTTGAAATTATTTTTGCTTTAATTTCTTAATCAATGCTTTTTTAAAACGAACTCCAAGACCTAATAAATCACTCAAAAATCCATCGAGTACTTCCAAAGTCCTTGAAAATGAGATTTAAATAAATTAATCTCCAAATTGCTATAAAATTAACTTAATTAATATACAAAATTGCACAAAATTACCCTAAAACTTGTATACCAATTATGTGTTATCAAATTTCCCACAATGAAGCTTTTGCTTGTCTTCAAGCAAAACAAACAAAGTATTAAAACAAGAAAATCTTAAGGATAAGGTCAAAAAAAAATTTCTTCTAGAAAAGTACACCATCAAATTCAAGGAACTTCAACAAAAATTTTCAAAATCACCCTTTCTCCTTATCTTAATGATGCCTTTAGAACACTTGAATAATATTACTTTAAGAACTGCTGAATTTCAACAATCAATCCCAATAATTCAAAGTTAACCTTATCACTTAAACAAAAATTAAACTAGAGATTAAAATATGCATCTACAAGCTAAGAAAAAGTTATAGAAATTTCACTACGTTGACTTAAAAAGAAGGGAATCTTCCTTTACTAATAATATTTTGAAAACCTAGACTAGATGTATATTACATCAATTCGTCCTCTAATTATTTTCCTACTTCTTTCAAATTTGATTAAGAGGCTTTTCAAGTTTGATTTAATTTTTTAATTGAAGCTAATTAGTATTGAGAAAGAACCTTGCTCTTTTGACAAATAAAGGCCGATGTGTACTAATTTAGCCCTTTTTCCCATTTAAGTAATTGTTAGTGGCAAAGCACCATGCTCTTTTAAGAGATTAATGCCAATCTTAACAACTTTATTTATTTATTTATTTTTTCCATTGGCAACCGAAAAGAGTCTTTCTCTTCTAAGGGATCAAAATTGATCCTTAACAATTTTTAGCAATTTTTTTCTTAATTTAATTAATACCTCCAATTACTTTGATTTGTTAAAAGTATTTTAAAGGATAAATCTCCTTTGTTTATCCTCTAAAATTAAGATTAGAATTAAAAATAACTAGTCCTTAACCTATATATATCTGTTCAAATCCTAAGTCAAAGTCTAAGCATAAGTAATAAGGAATCTTCAATCATAGGAATTTAATCATTCAAAATCCACAAAGTGTACTAAAGTCATAAAGAATTAGAGGCAAATTGGAAAAAAAAAAATTCTTGCTCATATACATGTGGGTGTAAACTTCTAAAAATTATATTTTGAAAACTTAAAAACTTAAATGCATCAATTTATTAACAAACATATATCATATCTTTTTCCCTTGCACTTATGTTTTACATTGTCCTCAATGTATAAAATATAGCAATAACAGAACATAAAAATTAAGAGAGAAAAATGAAAGAGAGAGCATAAAGGAATCAAAATTTCCCCTGTTTAAGATCTGACATCAAATTCTGTAGTTGGCATGCCTTAAGGTTCCTTTTCGAAATTAAATTCTTATAAGCCTTGTAAAAGAAAAACAAAAAACAAAAAAAAAACAAAATAAAAGTAAAAAAAAAAAAACTAAAATGCTAACCCTAAAACTAAAATTGTTCCACATGCAAATAAGAAAAAATTCATTAAAAAGCAGCATAAAATTAACAGGACTTTATATTTTGCTAACTATAAAATATATCAAAAACAAAGAAAACCAAGTTAACAAATAAATCTTTAAAGCACATCCTATAACTTCTCTTTCTATTTCTTATCTCTTAGCATGCTTCCTAAAAATATAGGAAAATATAAGTTCATATTTTTTTCAAAGACGTTTCCTACACACTTTTATGCACAAGTGTGGGAAATCAAATAAAACTTAAAAAACATAGCATTAACTAAAACACAATTAGAAAATAATCAATTTCATTGGAGCATAAATTCAAAACAAATAATTAATTAGTTTCTAGTTTCATAGTCTTAGTGCGTCAAAATAATATGAAATAAGTAAAGTTTAATTACTAAATAGCGAATTGCACCAATATGTCTAATATAGCTAATTAATTTCTTAACGACATTATATTATAAAATGACACAACAATTTTCTATTTATCATGAAGAAATACTTCAAAGAGTAAAAAAATTCATAAAAAGAAAAATTTAAACTATAAAAACAAAATATATGTATGCTATGATAAAGTTTATACATCAACTACTTGTTGTTGGTGAATTTTAGGTGTTTGAGATCCTGCAAAGACTAAAAAGAAAGCATAGTACCAAGGCCAATCCAATACAGCCACTTCAATGCCTAAGTTAATAAGCAGGAATCAATTAAGTAAAAGTAAGTGGTCATGAATTAAAAGATCCCTCTTACAGAGTAACTTCCCATATTTATAAGAGATCACCATGTTTGAAGGAGCAGTTATCGAAATAACTACCGAGATATGTGGTAAACTATTGATTAGATACAATTCCTTAAATGTAAGTAAGTAGGTAATTATGTACTATAACCATACTTGTAATAACTATTCACACCATAAACTTGAATTTAAATCAAGAACGAATTTATGTTACTCGATAGAATGCCATATCAATCTCTCGGTGAAATGCCAAGAGGTTAGATTATCTAGCCTATCAATAGCCAAATGAACGAGTAAAACTGAGACGAAAACTAACTATCAACATTTGCCCCTTAAGTCCTATATTCGAGTAATCAATAAAGGGAGTAATATGTAATGTGTTAGACACCAAATGGAAGCAATTCTTCGGATGCTGAGTAAAAGAGGGAGCGAGGCAGTTCGTATCCTAGTCGAAAAGTCACAAATTTAAATTCCTACTTGTCAGGACCCTAAAGGGGGCCTAGTAGGATTACCTAAAATTTCCACAACATGTGTGCACCCATGCTATGAAAACCGCCTTACAAGTCAGAGATTGCAAGATACTAAATGATTAATCACTAAGGTTACTGATTTTTTAGTAATCAATTTACTGTAGAATACAAATATAAATAACTATGGGTATCTGATATCCCACAGTTCCTCAGAACCGCAGAGAATCGGTATCCCCTACCAAATAATAAGACAGGATATACTAACATTATAGTAAGGTTTAATAAATAAATATTTTCTACAAAGGATGTCTATGTATAATCTAAAAGGTACTCAACTACTTCTAATACTAATGTACATATCTTCATCTCGTACTCAATACTCGAGACATATCCCAATCCCATCGTATGTAAACCTGCAAAGGAAACTAAGGGAGAATGAGCATAAAATAGCTCAGTGAGTTCATTCCTCACCACTACCGATCAAGCAAGTTTTCACACATTATTATCACACATGCAAGCAAGCTATTTACATACATAATGAATGCAGGCATGATGAATGCAAGCAACACATCCATAGGAGTCCGGAACTATGGAAGGTGTAGAATTACGTCGTCTACACTTCGATTATCTCCTGTACTTACCCGCACAGGGCACCTCAGCTTACCCGCATGAGGCTACCTAGGGGCACCATTCCACTAGGCAAAACTCGACTATTACCCTAGCCGAGAAAAGAGTTTCAATCCAAATAGGGGGAGTCCAAACTAGGACTATCCACCCTCCAGGGCCCCTCGGGTACAAACATGCGAGTCCTCTCGCAACCAAAATTTAACCAAGGTCTTACAGGCATAATAAATCGAGTCCTCTCGCTATCAAGTGGAGAACCCATGCTAGCTTTGCCTTAACGTTTAAAATACTCTTTATGGCTCCTCAAGCCCTTATAGCGATCATGTAAAAATTTGTTCATGAATAGAAAAGCTTTTTTCCAAAAATACTTTTCTTAAGAGTTTTGCAAGGCTAGCACTCTCCATTCATACATTCACCAAGTCATAGACATGCGACAAGTAGAACCGGTTATTTAAGTAGATATTTATATTTATCAATTCAAAAAGGTGATCACACGGATGATAGCATACAAGCAGAACAGTTATTCAAACATACAAGCAATAACAAACAGCAAAACATCATACAAGTAACACGCACAAGCAAGTAGCAAGTCATCAGAACTCCCTCACCTTGATTATTGCTCATTCTCCAAGCCTTTAGGGTTTCCAGGACTCGATATCGAACGCCTAAATCAAAATGGTAAAACTTATAAGTGTTCTGAGAATTCAGACTTCTTAGTTAACTAAAAGTCTATTGTAGTTTATCTAGTTTCCTTCAATATAACCCAAGTATAGTGTATATAGGGTTACCATACCCCATGAGATTAATAGTAACTATTTTCTTATATTAGTAAGGTATGAGGCTTCCTTTATGTATTTTGTAACTTTTTTCGTTCTGATTCTAATATTTGCGAACTTATATTCGTTTTTCATCCTTTTCGGACGCACGTTCACACAGTGATGTCCGTTTTGGACGTTAAGACCCATGTTTCTTGATATGAACTAAATTTATTGAAATTTTATCTTGTTGAAGTTTAATTATTCTTATTGCTTATGTTTATGCCCTAGTTTAGGATTTAATGATTGAATTAGCTATTTGATTCTTACACTTAGAAAATTTTACATTAGTGCTACTAATCCACATACTTGATTAAATTTAATTCAATCTAGGAAGTGTATTAGGGTTTAAGGGATTTTCGACTTCTAAATACATGTATATACCTATGTTATGTGCTTATGTAATCTTATTATTTCTTCTATTATAAACCTACGCTTACATCATCACTTATGTAATCAATTGATGATGTCATGGCTTATGTAATGTTTAGATGATGTCATAGCTTATGTAATTCATTTATTACATGAAAATATATATGTCATTAAGTACTTATACATATACATATGTTATATACCTACCTACACTCATAATATACTAATATGTGTACTTATGTACTAATATATATACTAATACATATACCCATATACGCATACGGTGACATACGTATGTTTATACGTATTTTCGTATGTCTTATATAGCCCCCTAAGAAAGCTTCACAATTTCATTCTTTTTGTATTTTAAGAGTATATTTGACATGATATATGTATGTATAGTTAGTATATACCTTAGTTTAGGTTATGTACATATTGTATACTTATGTACAAAGGTATTTATACTTCTATTCTTTTAGCATATCCTTTTATACATATACTTAAGGACATATGCACATGCATATCCTTCTTCTTCTTCATGATTCCTAGATTTCTACACTTAAAGAGGAGAACTTTGTGCTCTTTTCTTCAAGATCATACTTTTCACATGCCTAATTGTTTAATCTACCTAATTAACTAACTAATGAAGAATAGAAAGCAACATAAAGTAACTTAAGTACATACCTTTAATTGTGTTGAAATTATGGAAACAAAAGGAGAAGTTGTGAAAGTGAGAGAGGAAGAAGAAGCTCACGGCAAGAGGAAGTTGTTTTTGGTTTGTTTCTTTTGATTTGTTTTGTTTCTTTTCTTATTTGTTTTGCTTATGGAAGAAGGAGAATGGTGGGGTCTAGAAGGGGAGATGAATGGACGGCAATTTAAGAGGAGAAAGAAAAAGAAATGCTAAAGGAAAAGAAAAGAAAGGAAATCATGAGAAGAAGATATTTTCTTCAAATGAAAAGGATACTTTTGTTGAATTTTCAATTGTTGACTTTAGTCAACATTTTGACCTTGGTCAACATGTGTTGACTTGGTCAACTTTCAAAAAAATAAAGACCCTTTTGTGCACATAATGAACTAATTAGGAAAAATTTGGAGAAAGATTAAGGAAATGAAAGGAAATAAGAAATTTAGTGAATTGATTAATAAAAATAGATAATGAGATCTTCCATTAGGTATTTATATCCTATATACACCATTTGGTAAGCTACTAAGTATAATTAAATTGGAAACTATCATTTAGGGTATTAAGGTTTACTACATTTAACTTAAGCCTCAACTAAACCTTTAACTCTATGTAATACTAACCTAGTTATATGCTTAGAAGATGAATGTGATCTAGAATACAATATCTTAGTTTCTAAGGGGTCACTTAAGTATTCTAAATGTTTATGCATGATTAAGAGTTATCTTTAGTCGTTTACCGATAAAATGGCAAAATATGGAGGATATATTATCACTTAAGGTTTTAAGGTCAATTATGGTGAATTAGTGCTTTTGTATCCTTAAAGTTATAATTTTAGGGTTTTTATTACTTTAGGGTACAATCTCTAATGTTTTCCACATTTAGGGTTTTATATATTCTTACGCGATTAAATCTTTGATTGTTATCTTAGGGTTTTGATGTGGTTCGAGGTTTTAGGGTCTTCATATGCGGTTAGGGGTTCAATTGATGATTTAAGGTTTTTAGTATCCACTTTAGGTTTTGGATTGAGATTTTAATCGGTTTTAAATCTCATTGGCTCTTTTGAGTTTAGGAAATCATCTACAGTTTGGACATTTGTTTTCATACTTAGAAAGCTAAATTCGTGGGGTTTACACTGCCTATTGAAAAGACCAAAATGTAAGTAGGATGACACTTGTCTCCTTAGTAACCACCGTATTGCGGACTTAATAACTGTTAGAGAGTTATCAATTACCAAATTTCAAAGAATTAACACGTGTCATCAATCCGCACTACTTATCATATCAGTGATCATTTCTGTCAAAAATGCGTTCGCAGTTACGAGGTAGAATTATCCATATTTAAAGGACTCTTCGAAATTAAGATTTACTTATTTCAAACTCAGTCTTCATAACCATATTTTCTTGTTCTCTTGTCTTCAATCTTAAGTTCTTCAATTTCTAAGATACTATTCATAGATATTCAGGTACGGTTTGCAAAGTTATCCGTTGACTTGTCCTCTTTGATTTCGAAGCAATGGAAATTGAGGCCACTTCGGCGGCATGCTCTTCTGGAAACTTTGACAATAGTGTTGATGAAAGATTGGATAAACTCAATCAGATCAACAAGCTTCCTGTAGATAACTATTTGAGGAGAAAGAAGGTCGGTCCTCGGCAAGATATTTCTACAACACCATAACATACTTCTATGGCTCTCTAGATGGAATCGATAGTTTTGCCAATAGAGTTCTTGTCACAAAGTACAATTAGTATTCAGAAGACCTTCCCAGAATGTAGAATTTGAGGAGGAGAAGGTATGTTGCCCAAGGAAGTACAGATTCCACATATACCTAAAGTATTTGGATTTTAGGTTGTGCTTCCCTTTCTCGGCATTCATGAAGGGCTTCTTCAACTATTTCAGAGTTGCACCAAGTATATTCTCACCAAACACATACTGGCTCCTAGTAACTTTCGAGATAGTATGCAAAGAAGTTGAGGTTAAGGCTATACCTCAACTCTTTCAGTACTTCTTTACAATTAGGAGGCAGCTTAACGGGTGGTATTTTGCTATTGCAAGGCATGGGTGCAAGTTCATGGATAGGCTAAAGTCCAAAATTCACAAGTGGCATGATAAGTTTTCATCGATATTGTCCAATGAAGAGCTGGACTTTTAGACTTAATGGACTAAGCTAATCTGAATGAAGGATATTGAACTAATGTTGAATGATGCCGTAGTAGCTAAGAAAATACAAGAAAGGAGGAAGACTAAGATGTCCTTCTAGGACATCAAGAGGATTATCTGGCATTACAAAAGCAGAGAACCAATCTTCTCTTAAAAGGAAGGTATGCCATTGAGTTACCACCATATCGAGTACAGCTATGAGGAAAGCCATTCTCACGACTTAGTAGGAGAATAGCCATCTTTAAGCCTTACTCGGCATAGAGAAAGTAAGTTTATCCTTCTCATCTACTTTTATTAACTTGTTTGTTTATGTTATAGATATGGGTGTTCGTAAGGTAAATCCAGCCAAGCTACTGGCCTAGGCAAAGGCCAAGAAATCCAAAGTAGACAAGAGGGCTGCTATAGTAGCTACTATTGCTTATCTTGCTGTCATAAAGAAGTCGGCTAAAGAAGATACATCCAAGCAGGCAGTTGCTCAAAAGAAAACCTTATGGCCATCTGAAAGGTGAAAAGAGGGCAAGAAGATTTTACTTACTAAGGTTCCCCATTCTAACAAGCCTCTAGTCAAGAAAGCTCAACCCTTAGAAGAGTCGAGAAATGTTGGCCAAGAGAAACAACCTAATAGTGAAGCCGAGGACCTCACCATCATCGAGGGGCCATCGGTACTGCTGCTAGAGGATGCGCTTATAGCCGATAAGAGGTTGGGAAAAGAACTCATTGAATAACCACCTGCGAAAGGTCTAGGGGTTTAGATGAAAAGATGAAGGCGGCAATGTAGGCCAAAACTCTCAGCATCAATAGTGCTAAATACATCCCAAACAAGGAGGTTGGTGGGTATTTTGTCCCACATTAAAGCTAAAACATTTTGGATACTGACTCGGCCTTGAGTATTTTCTCATCGCTTCTTCCCTTGCTATGTAACGTCCTATGACCTGATTTACCACCAATTGGGAATTAGAGAACACTTCGAGTTTTTTAGCACCAATTTCTTTTGCCAGTTTCAATACTTCGCTTCATTGTTGTTGGCTAGAATCCAAATTTCAAAGTGTAATGAACTTTGACACTATAGGGGCCTTGAAGAACTAAGCTAGCACCACTTCCTTCTCATATTGAAGAACCATCTACATAATGGAGCCAAATAGTTTTCTCGACAACCTCTACATAATCTTCTTTACCAGTGAATTCGGCGACAAAGTTTTCTAGTACTTGAGCCTTTAGTGCCATTCTGGGTTTATATTATATACCATGGACACTAAGCTTTAGGGAATATTTCATCATCCTCCTTGAGGAATCAAGCCATTACAATGGCTAATTGGTGAGAACAATAATCAGGTGAGCTTCAAAATACGGCTTTAATTTCCTTGCCAAGAGAACCATTTCAATGCAAATTTTTCAATCTTTTTGTACCGAAGCTCTAGCCCCTACAAAACATGACTCACGTAATAAACGGGTCGATGCTCTTTGCCATCAATACAGATTAGTATAGAAGAAAGGGCTTGGTAGTTGACCGATAGGTACAAATATAAATTTTCTTCAAAGATGGGTGTTAAGAGTATTGGGGGTAACATAAGAAATTCCTTAAGCTCATTGAAAGCACTTTCATAATTGTCATTCCAGTTGAATTCTTTTGGATTCTTTAAAATTTTAAAGAATTTTGTACACCTATCCACACTTTTCGACAGAAATCTGTTGAGGCCGGCAATTCGCGTAGTGAGTTCTTGCACCTCTTTGACTGTGTGGGGTAACTCACGTTTCTTATGACTTCAGTCATTCTCGAGTTGGCCTCAATGTTGCATTGAGTGTCCATATATCCTAAAATGTTTCTTGATGTTATGCCAAAGATGCATTTCTATGGGTTGAGTTTCATGTTATATCTCTACAATGTAGTAAACGTCTCCTCCAAGTTGGTAAGGTACTAATCATCCTTCACACTCTTCACAATCATGTTGTTGACATATACTTCAACATTTCTATGGATCTAGGGTTTGAACATCTTGGTAATAATTCTCTAGTATGTTGCACCAACGTTCTTAAGCTCAAAGGGCATCACTATGTAACAATATATTCCAAAGTTAGTGACGAAAGGCGTATCATTTTCCTTATCCATCTTGATCTAGTAGTAACCAGAGAAAGCATCCATAAATGAAAGTAATGCATGTCCAACGGTTACATCTACCATCTGATCAATTTTTGATAGTGGAAAATATTCCTTAGGACAAGGCTTGTTCAGATCTATGAAGTCTATGCATATTCTCTACTTGCTGTTAGACTTCTTAACTAATACACAGTTGGCTAGCCAAGTTGGATAAGGCTATTTTCGGATGAATCCTGCCTTCAATAACTTTTGGACCTCTTCCTCTGTTGCTGCCTGTCTCATTAGTGCAAAATACTTCTCCTTTTGTTAGACCACCTTTACATTCGAATCAATCTGGAGCTTATGTATCATAACTTCTCTCAAGATACTTGGCATATCAGAAGGAGACCGTGCAAACACGTTAGTGTTAGCCTGTAAGAAGTTGATCAAACTTTGCTAAGTATTTGCTGACAGGGGTTTCCAAATTCTCGTTGTTTTCCTTAGGTCGACCCCCAAAGGAATTTCCATAGTATCACTCTCGTCATTTTCGATGTCAACTAACTTGCCTTCTAGATAAGTTTTAACCCGAAATACTTCTTCTCATCTCAAGGCCCTTATGTATAAGGACCGTGCCAATTGCTGATCCCCTTTGAACACATCAACCCCTATGGGAATAGGGAACTTGGCTTTAAGATGTGCAGTCAAAGGGACAATGCTAAATAGATGTTGGCAAGGCCATCCCATTATCATGTTATATGAGGACTAACATTTGATGATAAGAAATTCCACTTTATCTTTCGTAATATGCTCGTCGTCGCCAATCTATATTGGTAAAGGAAAGACTCCGGCTACTTAGATGGGTTAATTGTTGAAGGCATAGAGGTCATACTTGTAAGACCGTAGTTGTTCTTTGATTTTAGGCCTCATTTAGTCAAAAGCATGCTGAAAAATGATGTCGGCCGAACTTCTTATGTCAACAAGAATCTTGTTGACCTCGAAGTTAGCAACTCTCGTATTGATGACGAGTGTGTCATCGTACAGCCTTTGCCCTCAAAATCTTCCTCTCCGAAAGATATGGTATTGTCAATCTTGACTTTTTTTCCTTAAATATTACAATCATAATTCTTGGCATTAATCAAGCTTAAAGAGCTCAATTGGCCTATAGTAGGTCTGCCGACAATGGTGTTGATCACCCCATTGGGTGCTTTGCTAGAATTCATATCCCTTGCATCTCTTACGGCTACTATCGGCCGTATGTCATTCTCTTGTTCCTTATGTCACTTCTAAGACATTCTCTCGATACTTTTAGAATCATACACTAAAAACTTGCCTTACTATCTGCATTGGATTATATCTTCAATTGCATTCTTGAGTTGAATGCACTCATATATGTTGTGACCTTTGTCATTGTGAAAATCATAGTACTTGTTGGAGTTTCTCCTTGAGGGGTTCCCTCTCATTCTTTCTGGCTACTGGATGACGCCTCTTAGCCTACGTACCTCCATCAGGATGTCCGAAATTAAACAATTGATGGGTGTATAGGATGAGTATGTCAAAATCCTCGATCTACGTACTGAGTATATCCTTCACACTTTTTTGCTTGTGATTCTCTCTATCTCCTCTACTTTGATCAGCTTCTTACCATACCTTTATATTGTCTTCCTAACACATGTATGAGCTGGCTTTAGCCTTAAACTCAGCAAAAGTTTTTGGATTATTCTTTGCTAGAAACTTAAAAAAGTTTCTATAGGGCTTAACTCCATCAATTATAACATTGGGGACTACAGTCATATCCAATTCTAGGATCTGAGCGATCTTGACCATAAATCTAGCCAAGTAGTCCATGATTGACTCATTAGATTTTTGTTTGATGGTGTTAAGGATTGAAGAATCCTTGACTGGAAGTTTGCTTGCAAGGAAGTTTTGAAGGAACACTTCTACTAGTTCATTGAAATAGGAAATGGTATTTGGTTTCAAATGTGTAAACCATGTGCTGGCTACATTCCTTAATGTTGAGGGAAATGCTTGATAGGCCACTACATCACTCAAACCATGCAACTTGGCCATTGTACGATAGTACTCCAAGTAGATTTTGGGGTCCTTTATTCCATCATATGTCTTAAACTGTGGTAACTTGATGTGCCAAGGTATCCTTTCCTCCAAAATCTCCAGAATGAAGGGACTCTTTTTAATTTAGAACTGCTTAGTTAGAGTAGCAAGGGTACAGACATGCGAAGGACCTACATGATGTACCTTTTGCAGCTACTTGCCTTTGTCATTCTTCTTAAAAGCAGGAGCCAAAGGTCCCATCATATTCTCGACTTGCTTCTTTTGCAACTCAGGTGAATAAATTGAATTGTTACTATGTTTAGCATCGTGATCGCCGTGATCTTTCTTTTGAATCAAATTTTAGTGAATATTACTATGGAGAAGGTTAAGGATTTGCTCATGTTTTTTGTTTAGTTCTTGGTTTTCTTTGGCTAAGTCGAGGCAAAGTTACTCGAGTTTAGCTAATTGTTGCTCATAAGTATGATGACTCTCCCCTTCAGGTTGTTGGGAGGAAATGCCAACACTTACACTCTTGGATGCTTTAGTTTTAGTTATGTAGCTGTATTTAGTAATAAACAAGTGGCACCAAATGCTATTGGCGAATTTTGGGTGCTTGAGATCCTGCAAAGACTAAAAAGAAAGCTTAGTACCAGGGCTAGTCCAATGTAGTCGAAAACCCTACTCTTAGTAGGCCTATGATTCAACTAAAAGTATTCCCCGAACGATTCCAAGGATCAACTAAACTAAGAACTTAATTTTCCAATTCAAAGGTCTAATATTGATAAGAAAAACTTAAATAAAAAAACTGCAAACTTTAAAGTTACTTAAGACCCTAAACCCTAAAACAATTAAGGACTTTTAACCCTAAGTGACTAATTGATAATTTGATTTGAATAATTTTATCCAACTCTAGAAAATTTCATAATTTTATAAGAATTAAATGATAATCTACAAAACAATTTAAGAAGCAAATTCTAAAAGAATTTCCAATAAGACAATTTCCTTACCTTCATGCCTAAGCCATACATATGAATAAGTAAACCAACTAATCACCCTATATGACTAATCAATTGAGAGTTGGAATCATTTATCAATTGATAACTTATTAAAAACTATTGATAAGACACTTTCCTTATCATCCCTTAACTTATACTACATATGGATAAGATTTTACATGCTCAACTTTAATAAAGTAGACAACACAATTCCATGCTCAAAAGGGAGGCCTAATGACCGGTTTTTACATAGCCAGGAGGGAGGGCAGAGGGAGGGGAGAGGGGGTCCATGCCTTGTCTTTCATCCATCAATTACTTTGTCTTACACTCCACTATTTAACCCTTAATGCTGACATCATCTAGTGTTATCAAATTTTGACTTTTGTACATGCTACAAGACAATAAAATCAAGCGTCTTAAACAAACTATCTCACCCCCATGCAATCGGCCACTCTCTCTCTCATTGCCCTCACTTTTAATTTCATTCTCACTTCCATTTCTCTCACTTTAAAATCAACTCAAAATAGGAAACAACAAAACCCCACAAATCTCATCAATGCCGCCACTAACAAAGCTCCCAAACTCACAGCATTCAACTCCACTTTGTATCTTCCATTTTGTCAACTTTCAATGCTCCTTTTAGGATCCTTAGAACACCCCCTAAACCCCACTTCAAAGGAACAAAACTAAAGTTTCTAAAAAGGTGTCAAGAAGGAGAAAGTAAAACAAGAAGCTTAGGTGGAAACTTAATATACAACCACCATACTTTAGCTTTATGGACGAGTAAGTGTTTCTTTGTGTTAGTATCTTAGTATTATATGTTTAGAGACCAAGTTTTCTTGAGTATGTTAGTGTGATCATAAGTTAATGAAACATCTAAGACTACCCTAAGAAACAAACTCAAGAAACCCTTACATGAAAGTTGAAAGTTGAAATATGTGCATGTAAGGTTGGTGATATGTAGAGGTACTTATTTAACACTGAGAATGGAAGATTTTAAGTTGAGAAAATCATGAAATGAGCACTTGAATGAGAGGATAGCATGCTGTACGTGAAGTATTTGTAGGTCCTATGGATGTTATTTTCACTTTTATTAAGTTAAACATGCTCGAATCTAGACTTAGGTAAAGGAAAATCGATTACATGAAGCTTTTATGAAAAAACCAACTTTATAAGACATGAAATATGGTATGGAAGTTATGATAAGCACGAAATCTACTATTTTCATATAAAGTATGAGCAAAATAATCATCTCATGGAAGAGAAGTCATGTTAAGATTTGAATATAAGTAGTTTAAGTTCATGATCTAATACCTAAACTTAAGGAAATTATGAAACAAGTTGAAAAACTAAGCAAGAGCCCTTACAATTCACCATGACCAGATCTAGAGCTGAGTTGAAAGACACTTAAAAACATGATGAAAGAAAATAAACAAAGTGAAAAGATCAACCAAGGCAAGTATGATAAGTATATTAGGCCTAAAACTCAAAATCAAGCTTAATACTTCTAAAAAGGGCCTCAAACTCCAAGTTGAACCCTCATTAAATTTCTAACCAACAACTTAGCGCAACAATAAATGTTGTTTTAAGACTCTCAAGAAGCTCATAAGACACACCTAAAGCCCAAGAAAGTGATTATCCTTGATTTAGATTAAAAAAACAAGCTCATTTGGTAACTTAAGCCCACTTAAGAGCCTAAGAAGTGATTGTTAGCCTTAGGAGTGCAAATCAAAGTTGGAAATCTAACCTTAAAGAGTATTTTAAGTTTAAAATGGAATCCTAAAGCCTAAGCCCAAAAGATTTCCCAAGATATCAAAAGCCCATTAACTAAACAAAGCCCAAAAGCATACCAAATTATGAGGATCACTACTGTTCTGACCTATAGGTAGTTTTGCATGCCTTATCTTGAAAGTCTAACCTCACTATGTTAAAGGATACTTGAAAACAATAAAGATTGACTATAAGATCATAAAAATCAGATTTAAAATGATAAAGTTATATACGATTGAACTTTTAACTAAAACCGGAAAAAAATACGAAACCAGGTCAAAAGTATAACTTAAAGGGTTTTAGCTTAGTTTTCCAATATCTATTTCAAATCCTTATAGTATTATATTTGCAATGTCCAGGGGACTTAGCTTTTGGAGAAGAATTTCCCCCAAATTATTTTGACTAATCCGCATGGCTAAGTGAGTGAATTCCTAATAACTCCTTACTTGACTTTGCTTGTAGATTGGATGCACCTAAATATATACATATATATAAGAAATTGGATGCTTGTGGGATACGGGAAATGCATGTGTATGAATTTATGATTGAATGCCATAGCTTGTTAATAACATAATAATGACAATTGGTTGTGATAACTCATACGTGCAATTATATAAAATGAAATTGTCTTATCCTCATGAAAACTGAATTAATCACTTATACGATTAAGAAATTCAATGAATCATGTACTCCCCATAATTGCATTCGGATGATACCTACTGCCACTTCACATAAAAGATGGGAAGTGACTCACAGGAGGAGGGCCTCCTACAAGATTGGGTACTAGCTATGTCATCATTTATTTGAGTCTCTATCCTAAGTTGACCGGCTTATTAGGCGTCGGGAGATGCCAACCAATGGTAAGGGGCTATATCTTATGGCTTCTACATAAGGCGTGTGTTTATGGATTGAAGAGGGCACCACACCGCTAGACTTGGGATTTTGAAAGTATATTTTGTTGCTCTAAATGAAAGTATATTATATATGTTCTATATATATATATATAGTTTTGTTTTGACTTAAGTACAATAGTGCAATCAATGTAAAACCTAAGTGCTAGGACCCTGATTTTGGTTTGTAACGATTAATTATCTCCAACCCCAACTATAAGGAGTGAAATTCTAAGTTGTATGCAGTTCCGAGGCCACTATATGCATTGTTCAGCATACTAATTGTTCATGCTTTCATATGTTGTGCATTAAATAAACTTTTGTCATGTGGTTTTGACGAGGAAATTTATCTCACTAAATTGAAGCTTACAACCCAATAGATTTCTTTTGTTGCAAGGGAACTTCTTCCTTCATCTAGGCTGAGGAATGCTCGAGGTGAGTAGAGAGGAGATTTTTGTAATAGTCTTTTTTAGATAGCTATTTATCTTTATTTTTTGCTCATATTATTCTATTGTAGATTCCCATATGAACTGCATTCATTCGTAATATTCTTTGGGTGTGGAATTCAACAAATCCATACATTTACTTAAATAATTTATATCAAAGAAGTAAATTTTAGTTAAATTGCTCTATATTACTTATCTATGGGCCTAGTGGTAACGTATAGTGGAAAGAGCCTCATGTGTCATACGAAAGACCAATGATTAATAAGGGGGTTGATTATAGATTTTTATGTGATACACAGCGATCTATCATGACAACGATTGTAGCCACTCTAATGCCTAAGTTAGTAAGCAGGAATCAATTAAGTAAAAGTAAGTGGTTGTGAGTTATCAAATCCCTCTTATAGAGTAACTTCCCATATTTATAAGAGATCATCATGTTTGAAAGAGTAGTTATTGAAATAATTACTAAGATACATGGTAGACTATTGATTTGACACCTTTCCTCATATGTAGGGTGAGTAAGCAATTATGTAATATAACCGTGCTTGTAATAATCATTCACGCCATGAACTTGAATTCAAATCAGGAACGAATTTATGTTACTCAGTAGAATGCCATGTCAATCTCTTGGTGAAATGCCGAGAGGTTACATTGTTTGACTTATTGGCAGCCGAATAGACGAGTAAGATTGAGAAGAAAACTAACTATCAACACTACTCATGTCTAATAAAATAAATAACTACTTCTATCTATGGATGACATCAGTAAATCAAATTAGAAATTCCACATTCATGGCTTGCTAAGAATCAAATCTATCTTCGTAATTGCAAATCATAAATATGAGTGAAAAAAGGAAAAACAAGCATGCATGGAAGAATAAATGAAGAGAAAATTAAGAAAAAGAAAGTAAGCATATTTTAATTTTTCAAATAACAAAATCATTAAAAGATTAGGAATCTCAAGGAAACGCCTTACAAATTCTCTTTCCATCTTGCAAAAGATTATTCTAACAATGCCTCGGAAAAAACAATTTCAAGCTACTAACTTCAAAAGGGTAGATTTTCTTTTTTTTTTTTTTGCATGAAAGGAAGATAAAAACTAAATAACTAATATTACATATAAACTACAAAAAATTTAGTTGAATGGCATCCACCACAATCCTACGAGAAGGTATCCCATTCACATAATCCTAAAGAAAATGGGGGAAACTCTTTTCTCATCAACCAATCATCCCTCTTCAATTCAATTCCCCTAAAATTACTCATGATGGGTTTAGATTGAGAAGAGTTGTTTGTACTAAGTGTCTATTCAAATTTAATAATATATCTTAGAAGTTATAGGCACTCTATCTTAAACACTCTATTATAGGTTTTGTTTTTCTTATAAGACTCATAGTCAGAAAATAAAGAGGATTGAAAAACATTTGATTCCAATTGTAGGTCAACCTCTTCATTTTTCTCTTACGGGGCTAAGACATATGCACTTTCTTCAACTTTTACAAGAAGCACTTCTAAATTAATAGGATTGGAAATCATATCAACTTTCTCTTCTATTACTTGTTTCTCCAAATTCAAATCTACTTTTATGTTTTGGCTATTAGTATCCCCTTTAACATCCAACTCCTTTTCTTGCTCCACCACTAACTTACTTTCTTTATTTTTTCAATAACCCTTCTATATATTCAAAATAGTTATCGTTTACAAGATAATTGGAGAGGCTAAATAAAGTATAATTCAACAAAAAAAGGGGAAAGTATTAATATCAAGTGTACCAAACTTCTCTAAATGCACATTAACTAATTCTAATACAGTCTTACCTTTTGATTGCACATTTTCCTATGTATGTTATGAGCATGATGAGGTAGCTAGAATAGGGACTGATTCATTAAAAGTGTAAGACTTCGTTGCTAAATGTTTTTCTAAAACTTTTGTGAGAACTTCCTTTAGAAATCTCTCTCTTTTTTTAGAAATTAGGATGATATGTGTATGGAGTGAAATTTTGGCATTCATAGGAACAATACAGATATCCACAATATCAACACTTCTTCCAAAAGTTCATGAATAAGGGTTCCTCATACTTGCTACTATGATGTGTACTTTAGTAGTTATTTCCTTAATTTCACCTACCGTATTCCAACTTAATCTCTACAGTCAATACAATTCAAATCAACAATCTACAAAAACTCTCAATCCCAAGATTTAAGAAGAGATAAAATAAAATTTGTTGATGCAAATAAATAAAATAAACTAAGATGCAAAAACAATAAACAATGTAGATAAATAAAAATGTAAGACAAATATATATATATATATTCAATTTTTCAATTTCTTTTTTAAATTCTAAGAGTGGTTAAAATACTAGATTTAGGGCATTCCTAATATCGTAGATGTAATCCTTGGCAAAGACACCAAAAACTTGATTCATGTACATCTGGTAAGTGTACTTGATCAAGTGATAATATAGTTAAAACAGAAGTGAATTCGAGTATCAATCCCACAAGGACTATCTATAATTGTAAATAATGTCTAACCAAACAAACAAATTTAATTAATTAAAGATAATTAAATTAAACTAAACTAAACTAATAAAAAAGTAACAAATAAAATATATGATAATTAAAATTAACTAGGAATACATGAACTTAGTATTTCATTAATAATCTCCCCAAAATAGTTATCTAAGTTATAAATCCCATTCTTGTTTATTGGACCATGAAGATTCCTAATGTGAATTAACTAGACTCACGTCTCTTGGCCAATTCTTAATCCTAAAACCCTCTCCACCCAATTTTCTTTTGAAAATAGCGTCTTAAAACACATGAAACCCTTGAATCTCACTATTAGGTTGCCCTAATCCCTAAAAAAAATGAACTACTAAACGTTTTAGTCAATTAATTTTCTAACTGTTTCGGTTAGTCACATTGTATGCTCTCATGAACTCTACATTAGACTCAAACAATAATTCAATCGTTGGTACATTGAATTAAAGATAATAATAAACATAATACAATTAGATGAAAATAACAAGAAATCATAGATTGATAACAAAAAAAAATTAATTACATAGCAAATTAAGATTCCCAATAATTGAATACTAAAACTAAATTAAAACATTAAGAAAAATAAATAAATAAATAAGAAATGGATTATCTATCATTATATTTTTAATTTTCTATATTGATTTGTAGATTTAGGAGTTAAGAGGAAGAGATGTAAGTGCTATGTAAAAATTACTTCTTTGCAACGATCATAAATCATTTCAAGAATAAAATTCTGAAAGAGTTAATGTTATATTGAAAGATTGTTAATTTAAATCAAATTTGAATTTACACTTTCAACATCATTGTTACTTTATATATTTTCAATAAAATTTTCATTTTTGTGTTAATTTTATTTGATTGTCTATAAATAAAATTTGCAACTATCAATTTCTATTGAGGGTTATTACTATAAAATAATTTTACAAACTAATCTATAACTACATTACCTTATTGTTGCCTTTCTTTTCTTTCAACACTTTGCATAATCACATTGACTTTCTTTTTTATCTTATGCTTTACTAATTTTTATATAAATGTAAACTAATTACTTACTATAAGTTGTCTACATTTGTATAGTATCTTTTATAGTCCTTAATAGTAGACAATTAAATGAAATATAATTTTGCTTTATATAATATATCTATGTAGATAAGAATGGGCTAAAATCCCCTATTAAATTGTATTTACTTAAAAAAGTAACGTTTTAGAAGAGAAGATTATAGCTAAGGCTATTGTAATCTAATAGTATGTATACTAGTCTCTCAATTGGATGAATTAAGTTCAAATATCTCTATACCTAAGTTGTAATGTTTTATGGAAAAACAAAAAGAAAAAAATAAAAGAGGCAAAGATTATTGTTTGATCATATGATGAAAGTCATTAAATTTAGTTCCTCTCTACATACTTCTTTTCTTTGAACTTTCTATTTGGTTTGATGAAAGAGTGAAAGTTTAGTATTTTAAAGTTTGTATCTTTATGATGTGCTTAAACTACTATTAAAGACACTCATATATATTGCATAATACCCTCTAAAAGCCAAGTAGTTATTTTACTTTTGTATAATTTAATTTTTGAAAAATAAACATAAAAGTTTTTTTAGGTTTTTTACCCAAATTTGTAGCTTAAAATTTCATAAACAATAATAATAAATATTTAACTTCAATTGTATAATTATATTGAATTTTTAGGTACATGTAATACAAGTTACGTCCACATAATTTTTATTAACAATTCTACATGTAATTATTTTTATGTCTATGATGCAAGTGATTCATCCGTTAGTATATTTTAAGAGAACAAATGAATTTAGATGTTTTTATTTTTGTTTCTAAACAAAATGGTAAAGGCTTGTTCACTTTACTGTATGGAATAAGGTCGGATTGAATTACAATTCAATAGAAATAAAATAGACATGTGATAGCTATTGCATGCTTATTGCATTGTTTAGTTGATGTAAAATTGACTCAATGAATAAAAAAAATAATAAAAAGAAGTTATCCATTATGCTCCTAGAAATTCTATTATTACATTGACTACTAAAAATCAAAGAACCAACTAGTATCATCAACATAGTTGAAGTTGGAAGACTATAAAATCATGAGTAATGAAAGGATAGGAAAACTATAAATAGCTATACCCACTTGAAGCTTTTAGATCTTTTCACATTCCATTATGATAATTCATCTTTCTAGCTATTATTTCTAGGAAAATATTCTTTTTCCTTTTATATTTTTAGTGCTCTTTTTTTTTTTTTTTGGTCTCTAAGGAATATGAGCAAGTAAAGTTGTTTTAGGAAATTTGTTCCCTAAAGTAGGAACTCAATAGTGGATGGAGGATGAATTTCACCACTATTATAAACCATTTATGGGTTATGAGAGAGAAGGTAGTGTTAAGGGAAGAGCATGGAGGATTGGTGGCTAAGAATAGATGGTGATTCCTTTGAAAATAGATGGTAACTATTGAAGTTTTTGCTAGGTTTTGTATGTAAGGGAATTTGTGTGATTGGGTTAAATAGATCATGATTAGCAATTTATGAGAAGTGGTCACAAGTTCCAATTGACTATTTTATATAATAGTAATTCATCTAGAATGATTATTTAGGGTTTAACATCTAATTCAACACTATCATAGTCCTTTTATATAGAATAAATGAAGAATGGAAAACTATTCCCCCAAATGAACAAACCATAAAAGTTTATCTTTTCATCAACTATTCTATTAAGTTTGATCAATACTCCTAATTGTTGATGACCACCTTAATTCTTTGACTATAAAAAAGTAAAATAAAAATTCAAAGATCCATTATGAGTGAAATGTCACTATAATAAGTAAAGCTCATTAAGTTCTTGACACTTCACCCATTATGTTAGAATAACCACCATAGATTTGTTAGAATTACTCTCAAATATCAAATTTTTATTTATTCTTACCTACCATATTGAAATTTACATAGTATTTACTTCAAATGAAACTTTCCTCTGACTATCTCTATAAACCCTGTAAATCTAGCCTTCTTAGTATAGAATCAAACTCTTAAACTGTAGATGATTTCCTAAAGTCAATAAAGCTAGTGAATTTTAAAACCAATTAAAACCTCAATTCAAAACCTAAACCAAATATAAAAAACCTTAAATTATCAATTGAACCACTAATCTTATATGAAGACCTTAAAACCTTAAGTATATATAACTGCAAAAGTTGACCTAAAACCTCATCAAAACCTTAAGATAACAAATGAAGATTTAATCACATATAAAACTTTTTACCATAAATGTATATAAACACTAGAGATTGCGCCCGAAAGTGATAAAACCCTGAAACTATAACTTTGAAGATATAAAAGTACTAATTCACTATACTTCATTCTATAACCCTATTTAATAGTATATCCTTAGTATTATTCTAAATCATTAATAAAAGATTAAAGATAATTTTCAATCATTCATAAATACGTATAATACTAAAGTAATCCTTTAGGAACTAAGATATTGCATCATAGATCATATTTATCTTCTAAGTATAGAAATAGATTAGTATTATATAGAGTTAAGCGTTTGGTTGATGTTTATATTACATATAGTCAATGTTAATATCCTTAATGGCACGTTTTATAATAGCTACATTAAGTAGCATACCAAATGATATATATAAGATATAAATACCTAAAGAAAGATCTCATTAACTATTTTTACTAATAATTTCAATAAACATCATATTTCCTTAATTTTTCTCCTAATTTTCCTTAATTACCCCATTATGTACACACAAATTTCACTTAATTTCAAAGAGTTGACTAAGTCAACATTTGACCTAAGTCAAAAGGTTGACTAAATTAACATGTTGACAAAGTCAACAAATATCCTTTTCACCTAGAAAATTCTATCAAATTCTAATGGATTCTTCTTCTTTTTGCAGAAGATATTTTCATTTTTTCCCCTTTCTACCCTTTCCTCTTACCATCACACATGGAGTGCTCTAAAACTCCTTTTCTTGTCTTTTACATTTCCATTTAGATATCACAAAATCCCCTTTCTCTTCCCCACTTCAAAACCGTAACCCTCTGTTCATACTTCTTTTTCTAACTTTCATTTTCACCTTTTATTTCCCTTTCATAACCAACTTACAATCCTCACTTTAGAAATCATAAACCCCATCCATTTTGGAAAGCAAAAGAGGTACATGTAACGCACTTATCTTTGTATTTTATATAAAGTATGTTTATGATCTCTCTCTACATCTAAATGTGTTATTTAGTTTTTTCTCAAAATTTCTATGTCATGTACGTGTATAAATACATATAGGAAATAAACATACATATACATATATGGGTGTAAAAACACATGTACACATATGGTATGCATATATTTATATGGACTAAATAGTAATACATTAGTAGAAGACATAATATAAGTATACATATACATAGGTAAGAATAAGAAACCTACTTGTACATAAGTATAAAAAGCCATATACATGAATACCCTTTATGTACATAACTTAAAATGAGAAGTATACTAAGTATATATACATATACCTTTCTAAATACACCCTTAAAGTGCAAAAATATAAAATTTGTGAAGCTTTCTTAAGAAGAAACATTAGCCATACGAAAATACATATAAAAATATGTATGCTACTGTATATGTAAATGGGTATGCATATTAGTATACGCATAAGTACATAAGTATACATATTAGTATATTCGAAGTATAAGTATATATATAACATATATATAAAGTGTATGAATACATAAGGATAAATATACATATGTAATGGATAATATAAGCAAATGATGATGTAAGCAATGACCTAATCAAATGATGACATAAGCCATAATATAAGCAAATGATGACATAAGTCATGACATAAGCAATTGATAATATAAGCGATGGCATAAGCCTCTAAAATAATAAATCATAAGATCATCTAAGTATAAGAATTAATGGCTAATGAAATCATTAACTGCTAAAATAAAACATAAAACTAGCCAATAAGAATATTTAAGCTTCAATAGATAATATTTCAATAAATTTATTCTATATCGTAAAACACGGGTTTTAACATTCAAAACAGACATCACTGTATAAATGTGTGTCCGAAAACAATAAAAAACAACTATAAATTCATAAATATCAAAAGTAGAATGAAAAAGTTATATATGATTAGCAATTAGGTTTAATCGAATAAAAAATGATAGTAATCTATGTAGAATTAGATAGATAGATATCTAGAACCGTTAGTTAATTCAATTACTTATTATCCATGTTATCTCGTAATAATCAGGTGATCCCAATAAGGGTAAAGATCTTCTAATTGATTATTACGACTAGAGTGAGTCATTATAGTCAAGTGAGTACTCCCGATGACTCTATACTTGTTTATGCTTGTAGTTAGTGCACTTAAATTTAATATTAATAACTTGATGCATGGGGTTTCGGGATATACATGTGCTTGATACCGATTGGTTACTTTGAGAAATATTATTAAACATGATAATTGATGATTTGATTGTGTGATTGGTTGTTATGTGATTTGGATGGTTTTTTGATATTGATTAATCGCCTCATAATTTGACTTAATTATATTTGGCTTATCTTAAATTAGAAGGGGCATGCATTATCCATGTATTGCATTACTTATTCCGACCATAACTTTACACGAAGATAAAGAAAGGCCTTACGGAGGTTGTTTATATATATTAAAGTGTTTTTATACGATACACTCATGCAACATGACCTTACCCAAACGTACAGGCTTACTAAGCGATGGAGACACCAACCGTATGGTTGGGTCAAGTCTAGAGATCTCCGCTATGGGGTATGAGTGTAGACTGTGGGGGTTGCCTCACCGCTAGGTTCAGGATTTTGTGTACTACTAGATTTTCAGAAATAAAAATGTATTTTGTGAAATATGGAATTCAAAGTTATGGTTAAAAACCCAGATGCCAGAGCCCGATCGTGATTGGTGCCAATGTATCTACAACCTTTATCTTAAAGGGCGTTAAAATCCGATATTATATGCAGCACTATTCAACTACATATATTGTTTGGCATACTACGTATGCATGCATTCATGTGGTTGTAACATTTGTTTGATAACTTATTTGCCAGTATAGTATGAAGGATAGCTCACTAAACTCTTATAGCTTATCCCCTAATAGTTTTTCTATTCCAGGTGCTAGATATTTGGGCATAGGTTAAGAGCCAAGCATTGAGTGCATGTATTGATATGTTTTAGAGGTTAGAATTAGAGAAAGATTATATTGCTCATTTGAGACTTTAAATGTTACTACTACTTATATATTTAGATTTAGTAACTCCAATAAGTTTGAATTTTAAGTTTATTCTCTTTGATCTAATCATTTGGTAGGGGATACCAATTCTTTGTAGTTCTAAGGAACTATGGAATATTGAATATCCATAGTTATTTATATCCTATAATATGTTAACTAATTAACAATTCAACATCCTTAGTAATTAATCATTTAGAGTCTTACAATCTCTGACTTGCAAGGCGGTTTTCATATCATGGGTGTACACATGTTATGAAAATTTTAGGTGATCCTACTAAGTCCCCTTTAGGATCCTAACAATCTCTACTCTAATTACTCATTCGATATTAAAATCTCTTTTTAGATATGTTCTTTTACATATCAATAAAATTAAGCCATGGAAAAAAAATATAGAAGTCATTCTTATATTGACATAAAATAGTATTAGAAAATTTTAAATACACCTTTTTATTTATTAAGTACAAATAAATCCTCGAAACTCCCATAATATGACTTTATTTATCTACAAGTCATGATTAAAAGGTTACATATTTTCAAAAGTTATGTAAAGGTAAAATCACATTTTGAAAGTTTAGGGAGTTTACATTTATATACACGTAATTTAGGATGTGTATTTACGACTATGGCATGTGATAACATATTACATATGATGACATTTCCATTATTAGTTTATTTTGGCTATGAGCTTCTAAGTCTGGGTTGACATGTTCAAATTAAGCTTAAGCTGAGCCCTTAGAATCCAGACCAACCTCATCGAAGACTATGTCGAGCTTTTTGAAACTTGGTCAACCTCATCGAAGCACATGCCAAGCTCCTAGCTCCAACCTAATCTAAACAAGGGCCACTAAGCTGCTTAGTTTGATCAAGCTCAATCCATGAGTTTAATGAAACTAAGCGGGAGTAGTTATGCTAGATAAGGCAAGTTGATAACCTATTCCTTAGATCCTTTACACAAAATTTAGAGTCAAATAAAGAATCTTGGGATGTTTACCTAATGCCTTAGACTTTACAATGTCACAAACCGCCACGTGTCCCTAGTAATCTACCGATACGTCAAGCTAAATGAGCAACTAAAAGTCTCCAAAATAAATGTTTTATTCTCCAATTAATCCTAACTAATTTGGTTCTCCAAATATAAATTGAATAACAAATACATAAATATCCTTAAGTCATTAAACATGATAATGTAACATAAATTATAATCTATCTATCCTACCAAAAGGTTAACCCCATGATTAAAATCATAATTGTCGCTCCCCCATCTTGGTAGCATTGGTGAAAATTTCTTAGCTATTGATTCCTATAATTTCTTAACAAATACTTGCACTTGAAAAATAATATGGAATAAGCTGAAGCCCAATATAAAAACCCTTAACCACACACGTATGTCATGCATCATACAAATAATGTCATATGTATTTACGCAACAAGAATATCAAATAATTCATTTAGCCATCTTTTATCAGTGAACAAACAACACAACCTAGAATTATTTGCAACTAACCCTATACTCAGAGTAACTCATGACTCCACTTCATAGTTCCTAATTCAAGACACTGATGCTGTAGCTCCCATCTAAACTGGCATTAGACATTAGTACTATAAGCTCCAGATGCTACCTAACTTTCTTGGTTCCAAGACATTGGTACTATGACCCTTGGATACTAACCTAGTCTACCTTATGTCATATTCAAGGAAGGCTCTGCCTAAGACAACGTTACCCAAGGATCAATAAGGTGACACCTTAGGAACAATAGTACTATAATCCCTTTATGCCTAGCCAAACACAAGCAACAATCATAATATAACTAAGTATTAATTAGTCTGGTTTAATAATAATTAAGCTATACGGGAACAACCAACAAAGAAAGGTTACATGTACTTAGGTCTTGCAAATAACTAATAGTGTATAACTCGAAAATCTTTTCAATCTTTTTTCTTAAAGTACACATACAAGAATAACTTATTTTATTTTCTATTTCCTTGTTGTCTTTCTCTAATTAGGTTCATTTAGTTATCTTGCTATGCTCTTGAATTTAGATTTTAGCTCAATATGGGGTTTTATCATCAATTTAAGGTCTTCAATGTGTCTAAAATAGGTTGGGTTAGGCTTAAGGGGGAATAGGAAGGAGAAACAATAAAAAAGAAAGACAATAAGAATATGCCAAGGTTCACGACCATGTTCTTTAGTTCTGGTCCACTTATAAAAATTTTTTCTCTTCTTACTCCAAAACAAAATCCATGCTAAAGGGTTTACGATCACATTTGTGGTCTTGCCTATGGCACTCCTTAATTGATATTTTCTTTTCTTTTTTGAATTTTAACCTATCCAATCCATTCCAATTCAATCTTAACCTATCTAATACTCCAAATCTTCTGCAATTTGATCTTTCTCATCACTTAAATACAACGGAACACTCAAGTGTGTTTCCAAACTCAAGATCAAAACAACAATAACAATAGTTAAAATTGAAAAATACCTTGATTAATCACTTGATTATGAATTTGATAGGTGCCAATGTAAAACTTGCAACACAATGGCAAGAATCCAAAATTCTACTCCATTGATTTCAAAGCCTTCAAATAAAATTAAAGATAACTCAATTATCCTTTTCTTGGTAAGTTTTTTCATTAACAACAAATCAATATACTTACTAAGAATTAAATGTTTACCTTATTAGATTGCTTAATCTATAACCTATAAACACCAAAGAATCTTGTTCCTCAAAACTCCAATGAAACCTTTATATAAGGGAGATCTATAATTACATTCATCTCCATCATAATTCATAAGTTATGCAAACACATCTTATCTTATTGGATTGGTTAACCAAAATTGGTAATCACTAAAATGATTCACTCTGCAAACTCCAACAAAACCTTGAAAAGAAATAATCTTTAATATTAAATTTCAATTTCTATGTATCCATAATTAAAGAAATCGATCTTACTTTATGAATATCTCATTCTAATCTTGGTGTCACTACTATTAGGAAGGTTTTGCCATTGCCAATCAATGGAAATAAAATAGTTGATGGTTTAAAAGAGGATATTCATATGTAAGGTTTTCTATTTTCTTTTTCTTTTTTAAGACTATCTGTTGATAGTCAGTTTCCATCCACTTGGTTTGACAAGTGTTGATGTTTCACTTACTTGTCCATTTGGCTACCGATAAGTCAGGTAATCTATACTATCGGCATATCGCCAAGTAATTAACTCTTTCAGCATTCAACTGAGTAACACAAATTCATTCCTAATTTGAATTCAAGTTCGTGGCACAAACAATTATCACAAGTACAGTTATAATACATAATTTCCTGCTCTCTTTATATTTCAAGGAAGGTATCAAGCAAGAAACTTCCATATGTCCTAACAATTATTCTAATAGCTGCTACTTCAGATATGACAAGTCTCCTATAAATATGGGAAAGAAACTTTGTAAGAGACATTTGATTACTCTTGACTACTCACTTTACTTTCCTTATTCTTACTTACTGACTTAGGCAATAAAGTAGCCATGCCAAACTGGCCTCTATATTAAGCAATTTTCTTTTCTTTACAAAGCATTACCAACTTCCAAAATTCACCAACAACATTTGATGCCATTTATTTTTTCCTAAACACACCCACATGGCTAAAACTACATAGACCAAAAGTGCAAGTGTTGGCACTTCTTCCTAACACCTTGAAGGGAAGAAAGCGGGGGAAAGGAGGTGGAGTAGGCATATTGATGAGCAACAACTAGCTAGACTCAAGAAACTTTGCCTAGATTTGGCCAAGGAAAACTTAGAATTAACCAAAAATATATGAATAGATTCTTAACCTCCTTCATCATAGTATTCATCCAAATCAAAACAAAGAGCATGGAGATTACAATGCCAATAATAGCGATGATTCAATTTATTCTCATGAGTTGCTGAAAAAGAAAGCCGAGGACGTACTGAGACCTTCAACTCCTACGTTTAAAAAGAATGACAAAGGTAAGCAACTGTAGCAGGTACACCATATAGGACCTTCGCATGTCAGCACCCTTGCTACAACAAGCAAGTAATTCCAAATCAAGAAAAGTCCCTTTGTTCTTAAGGTTTAGGAGGAAGTGATACCTCAGCACATAAAGTAACCACAGTTTAAAACATGTGACAGGACCAAAGACCTTAAAGACCACTTAGAGTACTACTGTACGTTGGTCAAGTTACGCAATTTAAGTGACGTAGTAGCCTGTCAAGCTTTTCCCTCAACTTTCAGGAATGTAGTCAGCAGATGATTCAAACACTTGAAACCAAACACCATTTCTTGTTTTGATGAACTAGTAGAAGTGTTTCTTCAACACTTCCTTATAAGTAAGCTTCTTGTTAAGGAATTCTCAATCCTTAACACAATTAAACAAAGATCAAATGAGTCAATCAGAGATTACTTGGCTAAGTTTATGGCTGAGATGGTTCAAATCCTAGAATTGGATATGAGTGTAGCCCTCAATGCTGTAATCGATGGAATTAAGCCCCATAGAGACTCTTTTAAGTCTCTTACAAAGAATAAGTATAACAACCTTAGGGAGGGCCTAGTAGTATTGTTTAGAATTTTCATATCACGTATATACTTATGATAAGAAAATTGCCTTGCAAATCAGAGATTGCAAGACTCTAAATAGTTAATCGCTAAATTTTCAATTTTAGTTCATTGACTCATTATATAATATAAATAATTATGGATATCCATTTTTCCACAATTCCTCAAAACCGTAGAGAATCGGTATCTCTTACCAAAATAGTGAAAAAAGATAGACAACTCCAGAAAATTCTAAACTTACTGAAGATACTAAACTTAATTGAGATATTAGTTATTTCTTGGAGCATTCCAAATTAACTACACAAACTTTTCATCATACTTATTCAATGGTAGCACTCTACACTCGGTTTCTATCCCTATCCCAACTATTTATCAACCTGTAAGGAAAAGAACTGTTAGGGTATAAGTTTACACTTAGTGAGATAAATACTCTCATCAATATCACATGGCATAAATTTATTACATGCACAATCATATGAATGCATTAACAATCAGTATGCCAAACAACTTAGCAGTGGCCTAGGAACTACATACGACTCAGAATTATGCCCCCTATAGTCGAGGTTTGGAGATAATTAACCGACCCGAAACCAAAATCTGGGTTCTAGACCTTAGGTTTTAATTCATTTGCACTATTGTGATTAAGTCAAAACAAAACCATATATATATAATATATATACGTAGATTGTATATAATATACTTTCTTTCTAAATAACAAATCGTATTTTCAAAATCCTAAATCTGGTGGTTTGGTGGCCTCTACAATCCACAAACACACACTTTAAGCAGAAGCCACAAGATACGACCCCTCGCCGACGATTAGCTTCTCTTAGCACCTAGTAAGCCCATCAGCTTAGGATAGAGACTCAATAAAAATGATGACATAGCTAGTGCCTAATCCTACAGGAGGCCTTCCTCCTATGAGTCCCTTCCCATCTTTTGCGTGAAGCGGTAGTCAGTGTTATCCAAATGCAATTATGGGAAATGCATTATTCATTTAATTTCTTAATCATATAAGTGATTAATCTGATTTTTTATGGTGATCAGACAATTTCATTCCATACAATCGTACGTATAAATTGTCACAAACAATTTCTATTGTTATATGATTAACAAGCCATAGCATTCAATCATCAATTCATAAACATGCATTTCCCATATCCCACAAGCATCTAATTTATATATATATAGGTTTAGGTATATCTATTCTCCAAGCTAAATCAAGTAAAGAGTCATTAGGAATTCACTCACCCAGCCATATGGATCAACAAAAAAAATTCGAGATATGTCGTCTTCTAAAAGCCGAGTCCCCTGGATATCGAAAATATAATACTATAAGGATTTGAAATAGGATTTGGAAAACTAAACTAAAACCCTTTTAGTTATGCTTTTGACTTGGTTTCATATTTTTCCTGGTTTTTACTTAAAGTTTAATCGTATATAACTTTCTCGTTTTAAATCCGATTTTTATGATCTTATAGTCAATTTTCATCATTCTTGAGTGTACTTTAACATGGTGAGGTTATATTTTCATAATGAGGCATGCAAACTATCTATAGGTCAGAACAATAGCAATCCTCATGATTTGGAATGCTTTTGGGGTTTATTTGGTTAACAAGCTTTTTGGTAACTTGGGAAATTCTTTGGGCTTAGGCTCAGGACTTTATTCTAAACTTAAAATACTCCTTAAGGTCAGATTTCCAACTTTGTTTTACACTCTTGGTGCTAACAACAACTCCTTGGGCTTTTATGTGGGCTTAAGTTGTTAAATGGGTTTGCTTTTTATTCAAACTAAAGTTAGTGACTTTGTTGAGCTTATGGAGTCTTAGGTGGACTTCTTGTGAGCTTCAAAACAACCTTTCTTAATATTTTAAAGTGCTGGTCAAAATTTTAATGAAGGTCCAACTTAGAGTTCTAGGCTTGTTTTGAGAGTTTTAAGTTCGGTTTTGAGTTTTAGACTTTCTATACTTATCGTACTTGTCTTAGTTGGTCTTTAGTTGGTTTTATCATATTTTTAAGTGACTTTTATTGTGGTTCTAGATCTAGCAATAAAGAATCCAAGGTGCACTCACTTGGTTTCTCAACTTGTTTTATCATTTCCTTAAGTTTAGGTGTTAGATTATGAACCTAAGCTACTTATATTCAAATCTTAACTTAACTTTTCTTCCATGAGATGATTACATAGCTTATAATTTACATGAAAATATTCGATCTCATACTTATCACAACTTTCATATCATTGTTCATATCTTACAAAGTTAGTTTCTTTATAAAAGCTTCATGTATTAGACTTTCCTTTACCTAAGGCTAGATTTGAGCATCTTTAACTTAATAAAACTGGAAGTAACATCTAAATGACTCTTATACACCCCACGTCCAGCATGATGTCTCCTCATTCATGTACATATTTCATGATCTTCTCAACTAAAAATCTTCTATTCTAAGTGTTAAACTTATATCTTTACATAATACCAACTTAGCATGCTCATATTTCAATTTTCATGTCAAGGGGTTCATAAGCTTACTTCTTAAGGTGGTCTAGCTGTTTCATCATCTTATGATCATGCTCATATTCTCAAGAAATCATGGTCTCCTAATATGACATATTAGGTCACTTTAATAAGAAAACAACTTACCCATCCTAAAACCTTAGAAATGGTGGTTATGCAACTAAGTATCCTCTTATGTTCCTTGTTTTTCCTCCTTCCTCTTGCAATCTCTTTTGGAAACTACAGTCTTGATCTTTGAAGTGGGGCTCTAAGGATATTCTAAAGTTCCTAAAAGTGGTTTTTGAAGTTGATAAATGAAGGGCACAAAATAAAGCTTGGTGCCCTGAGTATAAAAGCAAAAATGGTGGTAGCAATGTTTGGATTTTGTGAGGTTAGATTTCTTCTTTTCATTTATGTTTAAAGTGAGAGAAAAGGAAGTGAAAATGAGAGTGAAAGAGAGAGAGAGAGTGGTAGGTTTTTGAATGAGAGGAGAACTGTGTTCAAGAAGCTTTAATTGGTTGTCTTTTAGTATGCATACATGCCAACTTTTTTTACAAGACTAGATGATGTAAGCATTAAGGGGTGAATTGTAGATGAATAAGACATTTGAGTGATGGACAAATGACAAGGCATGGCCTCTCTTTTCCTTCTGTTCCAATCGGCCAAGTAGGGAGCAAATAAGGCATGGTATTGTCTTGTCACTTAATTAAAAGTTGAATACATAAAATAATGTGATCACTTGTCTATATGTAGTATAACTTGTGGTGTGATAAAGAAAATACCTTATCATTAGTTTTTGATAAGTTATCAATTGATAAATGACTCCAACTCTCAATTGATAACTTATTTAGGATGATTGGTTAGTTTATTTATTCATGTGCATAAGTCTTATGCATGAAGATAAGGAGATTGCCTTATATGAAATTCTTTTGGAGTTTATTTCTTAAATTGATTTGTAAATTATGATTTAATTCTTATAAAATTATGAAAATTTCTAGAGTTGAATAAAATTTGTTCAAATTAAATTCTTAATTAGCCACTTAGGGTTACAAGTCATCAATTGTTTTAGGGTTTTGGATTTTGAGTGACTTTAGAGTCTGTGGTTCTCGCATTCGAGTTTTATTGATAATAGGGTTTTGAATTTGAAAATTAAATTCGTTTTTAAATGTAAACTTAAATTCTTAGTTTAGTTAATCCTTGGAATTGTTCAGAAAGTACTCTTGGTTGGTTCATAAGCCTGTTAAAAGGTAAAGTTTACAAACATGGCTTATAAGTAAAGATAAAGGAATTGTCTAGTATGTAATTCTTTTACGGTTTGGTTCTCAAATTAATTTGTAGATTGTGATTTACTTCTTAAGAAATTTTAGAATTTTCTAAAGTTGAATAAAATTTGTTCAAATTATATTTTTAATTATTTATTTAGGGTCATAAGTCCTTGATTATCCCAAGTTTTAGGGTTTAAGTCAGTTTAAGTATGTTTTAGGGTTTTTCACCAATTCGGGAGTAATTGACTTACACTTAAGAGCTTAAGATTCAATTGGCTTAATTATTTAGGATCATCGCTTTATTATGCAACATATATATATATATATGATAGATTAAGAAAAGAGAAGGAAATTGCTTAGTAATATTAATTTTGTAAATTTATTAATTTATTCATTTAACTAGCTTAGTTTTGTTGTTTATTATTACTTAAAATAATCCTTGATTCGTTCATTATCAGTTTTATATGTTTTCACAAAATTATTGATAATTTTATTGATTTATGGCTTTTCAAGCATTAAGATAATTTTATAAAGTTTCAATTTTTTTTTTTTTTTACGATTTGATATTTATGATTTCTATTGATTTTATGTTAACATTTTTTAAAAGTACGTGTATATAAGGATTGGGGTTTTCTTGCATGATTAGGCTTTTTAAATCATATCAGAAGGCCTTTCAAGTTCGTTTTAAGTTTTAAGTTCAAAATTTTAGTTGGTTTTCATTTTATGTGGTTTTGTTGACTTAGGGAAATATCTACGATACTCAAGTCTGACACCATGTTTAGAGGGTTAAATTTGTGAAGTCTTTAATAAGTCGAGAACTTCTGCCGAGTTCAAGGCTAAAGACACCTCATACATTCATTAGGAAGATAACATAAAAGCCTAGTGAGAAGCCAATCAGAACAGAGGAAAAAGGAAAAACGATAAGAGGAAATGTGCAAAGGATAGACACGATACAAATGATGATTAAAGTTTGAATGCTAAGAGAAAGAGACCAAGGATTCCAATATTTTCATCCCACACGCTCATCAATTGTCCAATTTCAGACATATTGATGGAGATACGTAAGTAGAGAGGCGTTCTATAGTGGTTGGAAAGAATAAGAGGAAATCCATCAAGGAGAAATTTCGCGACAAAGGTTACAACACAAATGAGTGCATCTAACTCAAGAATGTGATTGCAGATGTGATTCAATGTGCACATTTGTGAAAGTTCCTAGTACATAAGGTCGAAAATATTGAGAGACCATCCTAGAGGAGACGTGAGGAATAGAAGAACGACACTTGGCTAGCTATGGCCGAGAGAGATGCAAGGGATGTAAATTTTAACAAAGCAGCTAACAAAGTGATTATCACTATTGCCGGTAGACCTACTATAGGCTAGTTAAGCTCTTTAAGCTTGACTAACATAGGAAATTACCTTTGCAACATCCAAGTTAAGAAGGTCAGGATCGACAACACAATCTCTTTCATAAAAAAAGACTTTGAGGGCATCCAGAGATTGCATGATGATGCACCTATTATCAGTGTAAGGGTTGCCAACTTCAAGGTCAAGAAAATTCTTATTGATATTGGAAGTTCGGTAGATATCATTTTACAGCATGCATTCAACTAGATGAGACCCAAGATCAAAGCACAACTAAGATCTTATAAGTATGATTTGTATGCCTTTAGCAATCAACCTGTCCAAGTAGCCGGAGTAATTTCTTTGCAGATATAGATCAACAACAATGAGTATGTTGCAAAGGATAAAGTAGACTTCCCTGTCGTCAAATGTTGGTCCCCATACAATATGATCATGGGATGACCATGTCAGCATCTATTCAGCATTGTCCCTTCAATTGCACATCTTAAAGCTAAGTTCCCTACTCCCACAATAGTTGGCATGTGCAAAGGTGACCAGCAACTAGTAAGGTCCTTATACATGAGGGCTTTAAGACAAAAAGAGGTATTTTAGGTAGAAACTTATCCGGAAGGCAAGTTGGTCGACATAGAAAATGTCAAGTGTCATACTAAGGAAATTTCTTTAGGAGATGAACTTGGAAAAACAACAAGGATAAGGAAACCGTTGTCAACAGATATTTAACAAAGTTTGATTAAAGTCTTGTGAGCCAATACTTACATGTTTGCATGGTCCCCTTCAAACATGCCAAGTATCCCAAGAGAAGTTATGATACATAAGCTCTAGATTGATCTAAGTGCGAAGGTGATCCAACAAATGAAAAGGAATTTTGCACTAAAAAGACAAGCAGCAATAGAAGATAAAGTTCAAAAATTATTGAAGGCAAGATTTATTCAGGAAAAGCCTCATGGCTAGCCAATTGTGTGTTAGTCAAGAAGTCTAACGGTAAGTGGTGAATGTGTATAGACTTCATGGATCTTAAGAAGGCCTATCCCATGGATTATTTCCTATTGCCAAAAATCGATCAAATGGTAGATTCAACCGCTAGACACGCATTACTTTCTTTTATGGGTGCTTTATTTGGTCACAACCAAATCAAGATGGATAAGGAGGATAAAGTCCATATGTCATTTGTTACCAATTTTGGAACATATTGTTATACGATGATGCCCTTTGGGCTAAAAATGCCACTACTATAACCTACTAAAGACTTATTACCAAGATGTTCAAATCCAAAATTCATAGAATCATTGAAGTATATGTCGACGACTTGATTGTGAAGAGCATAAAGGAGGATCAGCATCTTGCTAATCTTGACGAGAAATTTGCTACACTAAGGAGATGCAACATGAAACTTAACCTACAAAAGTGCATATATGGTGTAATTTTAGGAACATTTTTAGGATATATGGTCACTTAGCGTAGCATTGAGGCCAACCTCGAGAAAGATTAAGGTAATAATAAATATGAAATCCCCTCGTAGGGTCAAGGAAGTGTAGGAACATACCAAGCAAATAGCCACCCCCAATAGGTTTTTGTCGAGAAGTACGAACAAGTGCATAGAATTCTTTAAAATATTAAAGAATTCAAATGGTCTAACAATTACGAAAGTGCTTTTAACGATCTAAAAGAATTCCTTACGTCACGTCCAATACTCTCAACACCCATCTCAAGAAAAAATTTATTTTTGTATGTATCGGTCAGCTATCAAGCTCTTTCATCTATATTTATAAACCCCGCAAATCTAGCTTTTTAAGTATAGAATCAAACGCCTAAACTATAGATGATTTCCTAAAGTCAATAGAGCTAGTGAGATTTAAAACCGATTAAAATCTCAATTCAAAACCTAAAGTGAATATGAAAAACCTTAAATTATGAATTAAACCTCTAATCACAAATGAAGATCCTAAAACCTTAAGTATATGTAACTGCAAAAGTTAACCTCGAACCTCATCAAAACCCCATGATAACAAGTGAAGACTTAATCGCATATGAATATATTAAACTCTAAATATGTAAAAATACTAAAGATTTTTCCCTAAAGTAATAAAAACCCTATAACTATAACATTAAGGATATAAAAACACTAATTAACCAAAATTTACTCTAAAACCCTAAGTGATAATATATCCTCCATATTTTGCCATTTGATTAGTAAACGACTAAAGATAACTTTTAATCATACATAAATATTTAGAATACTTAAGTGATCCCTTAGAAACTAAGATATTACATCTTGGATCACATTCATCTTCTAAGTATATAACTAGGTTATTATTATATAGAGTTAAGAATTTAGTTGATGCTTATATTACATATAGTAGGTATTAGTACCTTAAATGATACTTTTTATGACAATTACATAAAGTGGCATACCAAATGATGCTTCTAGGATATAAATACTTAGAGAAAGATCTCATTACCTATTTTTACTAATTATTTCAACAAACCCTACATTTCCTTAATTTTCTTCCTAATTTTTCTTAATTACTTCATTATGAGCATTCAAATTACATGCAATTCTAAAAGAGTTGACTAAGTCAACAAAATGTCATTGTTATCTAGAATTCTCTCTTCCTTTCTAATGATTTCTTTTCTTTTCTTTTGGATTATTCTTCCTTTTTTCCTCTCTTCTTTGCCATCCACATCCCCTCTCATCTAGACCGCACTCATTCCTATTTTAAAACACAAATTAAGACAACAAAACACTCTCTTCTTCCCCTTCTCAAACCGTAAAACCCCCTTGCTCCTTATTCTTACATTCTTTCAACACTTCACTTTCACAATTTCTACTCACATAAATCAAGGGGAAAGAGGTATGTTATCATTTGATTATCTATGTTTTGTAGAAGTTAGTTGTGTAAGTTAAGTTAGTATAGAAAGTTGGTATAATATGTGCATATGTGTTGTTTGGAAGAGGAAGCTTCATATTCATGCTTAGAAGTGTAGGAATCCTTAGTACATGGAAGAAGAACACATGTGTACATATATCTAAGTATGTATATATAAGAGTATACGCAATAAATACATGTATAAAGCCCTTTGTACATAAGTATCCATTATGTACATAACCTAAAATAAGGCATATACTAACTATACATACATATACCATGCAAAATACACCCTTAAAATACAAAAAGATGAAATTTAAGAAGCTTTCTTAAGAGGATAAATAAGGTATATGAAAATACGTATAAAAATATGTATGACACTGTATGTGCATATGGGTATATATATTAGTATATGTATAAGTATATAAGTATACATATTAGTATGTTAGAAGTATAGGTATGTATATAACATATGTACAAGTACATAAGGATATACATACATAAGGATATATATATATTTATATGTAATGAATGATTACATAAGTCATAACATAAGTAAATGATGATATAAGAGATAGCACAAGCATAAGCTTAAAAAATAATAAATTATAAGACTACATAAGAATATAGCATATATGTATACATGTACTTAGGAGTCAAATATCCTTTAAACCTTAATATACTTCCTAAACTGAATTAAACTTAATTAAGTACATAAATTAGTAATACTAACGTAAAATTTCCTAAGTGTAAGAATCTAATAGCTAATTAAATCATTAAGTACTAAAATAAGATATAAACATAAGCAATAAGAATAATTAAACTTCAATAAGTTAAACTTTCCATAATTTTATTCCATATCGTAAACACGAGTCTTAACGTCCAAAATGGATATCACCATGTAAACGTACTTTCAAAAACGAAGAAAAACAACTATAAGTTCGTAAATATCGGAATCAGAATGAAAAGTTGTTAAATACATAAAGGAAGTCTCATAACTTACAAGTATAAGAAAATAGTTACTATTAATCCCATTGAATATGATAAACCCTATATACATTATACTTGGGTTATATTAGGAGAACTAGATAAACTACAATAGACTTTTAGTTAACTAAGGAGTTTGACTTTTCAAAATACTTATAAGTTTTACTATTTTGATTTAGGAATTCAATGTCAAGTTCTGCAAATCCCAAAGGCTTGGAGAATGAGCAATAATCTAAGTAAGGGAGTTCTAATGACCTGCTACTTGCTTACTCGTGTTACTTGTATGAGGTTTTGCTACTTGCTATTGCTTATATGTTTGAATGACTGCTTTGCTTGTTTTTTATCATTTGTATGATCACCCTTTTGAATTGATAAATATAAGTATTAGACCAAAATAACCAATTATACTCATCACATTTCTATGACCTAGTAAAGTTATGAATGGAGAGTGCCAGCTTTGCAAAAATCTTGAGAAAAGTGTTTTTAGAAAATGCTTTTCTACTCTTAAACATATTTTTATATGATCTCTATAAGGGCTTGTAGAGCCATAAATAATATTTTAGCGTTAAGGCAAAGCTAGCATGGGATCTCCAATTGATAGCGAGGGATCTCTAATTGATAGCGAGAGGACGCACTTTATTGTTCTTGTAAGGCTTTAGATAATTTTGGTTACGAGAGGACTTGCATGTTTGTGCTAGAGGGGCCTTGGATGGTGGATAATCCTAGTTTAGGATCCACCTATTTAGATTGGAACTAAGTTCTCGACTAGAGTCATAGTCGAGTATTACCTAGAAGGGTGGTGCCCCTAGACAGTCTCATGCAAGTAAGCTGAGGTACCTTGTGCGGATAAGTACATGGGATAATTGAAGTGTAGACAACGTAATTCTACACCTTCCATTGTTCTGGACTCCTATGGATGTGTTGCTTACGTTCATCACGCCTGCATTCATTTTGTATGTAGATAGCTTGCTTACTTATGTGATAATAATGTGTGATAACTTGCTTGAACGGTAGTGGTGAAGGACAAACTTACTAAGCTGTTATATGCTCATTCCCTCTTAATTTCTTTTTTAGGTTTACTTATGATGGGATTGAGATAAGTCTCGAGTGCTGAGTGCGAGATGAAGATATGTATACTAGTATTAGAAGTAATTGAGTACTCTTTAGATGATACATAAACATCCTTTATGGAAAATATTTATATATTAAAACTTACTATAATTTAATTTTTCTTGCATTTTTTTTATAATGTTAGTATATCCTATCTTATTATTTAGTAAGGGATACCAATTCTCTACCGTTCTAAGGAGCTATGGAATATCGGATATCTATAGTTATTTATATTTATTTGTTATGTTATGTTATGTTACAATAAATTAATTACTTGAAAATTAGTAATCTTAGTGATTTATTATTTAGAGTCTTGCAATTTTTAACTTGTAAGGTGGTTTTCATATCATGGGTGCATACATGTTATCGAAATTTTAGGTAATCCTACTAGGTCTCCTTTAAGGTCCTGACAGTATTGGTTCTAATTGACAATAAAGAGCATCAAACCATTTATTATGTGAGTCATGTTTTGTAAAGGCTAGAGCTTCAATACATCAAAATTGAGAAATTTGTTTTAGTAGTGGTTCTCCTTACAAGGAAGTTGAAGCTGTATTTTGAGGCTCACTAGATCATAGTGCTTGCTGATTAGCCATTGTGGTAGGTATTAAAACAACTTGACTCCCTCGAGAGGATGATGAAATATGCCCTAGAGCTAAGTGCCTATGGTGTATAGTACAAACCCAGAATAGCATTGAAAGATCAAGTGTTGGTAAGTTTTGTAGTCGAATTCACTGGTGAGGAAGATAATGTGTAGGTTGCCAAGAAACCTATCTAATACCTTTATGTTGATGGTTCTTTGACAAAAGAAGGAAGTAATGCAAGCCTTGTTCTTTAAGTCCCCCACAATGTTAAAGTTAATTATGCTTTAAAATTCGGATTCCTGACTTGCAACAACAAAGTAGAGTATAAAGCTTTGATCGCTTAAATGAAATTAGCAAAAGAGATTGGTGTCGAAAAACTTAAGGTGTTCTCTAATTCACAATTGGTGGTGAATGAGGTCACGAGACGTTATACGGTAAGGGAAGAAGAGATGAGCAAGTACTTGTAAGCCCTACTTTTAGCGGGCCTATGATTTGACTAAGAGTACTTTCCGAACATTCCCAAGGATCAACAGAACTAAAAACTTAAGTTTACATTTAAAAACAAATTAAATTTTTCCAATTCAAAAACCAATTATTGATAAAACCTGAGCTTGAAAAATTGCGAGCTTTCAAGTCACTTAAGACCCTAAATCCTAAAACAATTAGGGACTTTTAACCCTAAGTAACTAATTCATAATTTAATTTCAATAATTTCATACAACTTTAGAAAATTTCACAATTTTATAAGAATCAAATCATAAATTATAAAACAATGCAAGATGAAAATCTTAAAATAATTTCCTATAAGACCATGCCCTTATCTTCATGTCTAAGCCTTACATATAAATAAATAGACCAACCAATCATCTTAGATGACTTATCAATTGAAATTTGGAATCATTTATCAATTGGTAACTTATCAAAATCTAGTGATAAGACACTTTCCTTGTCACCTCTTCACTTATACTACATATGGACAAATTTTCATAAGATTTCACATGCTTAACTTTGTTAAATGAGACAAGACAATTCCATGCCTGAAAGGACACTCCATGGCCGGTTTGAACAAGAAGGAGAGGGGGCCCATGCTCTTGTCTTTAATCCATTAATCACTTTCTCTTACACACCACTATTTACTCCTTAATGCTTACATCATCAATAGTTATAATAGTTGACTTTTGTGTAAGATACAAAACAACAATTTCAAGCTTCTTAAGCACTCATTCACTCCATCTCCCAACTGGCCACTCTTTCCCTCATTTCTCTCACTTTCACTTCCTTTTTCTCCCATTGGAAACCAACCCAAAAAGTGGGAACACTTAAGCCCTATAAAATTAACTTTGCCACCACTTTCCAAGTTTCACTCACGGAACTTTCATTTTCTTTTCTTGTATCCTTCCCTTCTAACATCTAAGCTCCTTTAGAACCCTTAAAACCTTCCATAAACCCTACTACAAAGAATCAAATAACTCTGGTTTCCAAAAAGGTGCAAAAGAAGGAAGTAAGGTTAAGAACATAAATAGAACCTTTGTGCACAACCACCATACTTTGCTGTAAGGACGAGTAAGTGTTTCTTGTGTTAGTAGGTTAGTGTTCATGTTAGGAGACTTTGATTTCTTGAAGATATGAGTATGATTATAAGTTATTATAACATCAAAGACCATCCTAAGAAACAAACTCATGAAACCCTTGCATAAAGTTGAAATATGAGCATGTAAAGTTGGTGTTTTGTAAAGATACTTGTTTAACATTTTGAATGAAAGATTTTAAGTTGAGAAAATCTTGAAACAAGAACTTGAATGAAAGATGAACATGCTGGATGTGAGGATTCAAAGATTATTTGGATGTTGATTTTATTTCCGTTAAGCTAAACATACTCAAATCTAGACTTAGGTTAAGGAAAAATCCATCACATGAAGTTTTATGAGAAAACCAACTTTGTATGACATAAGCTATGATATGGAAGTTTTAATAAGTATGAGATCTTCTATTTTTCGTGTAAAGCATGAGCTAAAGAATCATCCCATGGAAGAAAAGTTAAGTTAAGATTTGAATATAAGTAGTTTAAGTTCATGATCTAATACCTAAACTTAAGTAAATGATGAAACAAGTTGGAAAACCAAGTAGGAAGCCCTCATATACAAATCAACCAGATCTAGAACATCCTTAAAAGACACCTAAAAATATGATAAATGTAAGTAAACAAAGTAAAAAGACCAACCAAGGCAAATATGATATGTATATTAAGCTTAAAACATAAAACGAGCTTAAAACTTTCAAAACGGACTGCAAATGTTAAGTTGAACCACCCTTAAATTTCTTACCAAAAACTTAAAACTTCCATAAGAGTTGTTTTAAGACTTTCAATAGGCCTACAAAACACTCTCTAAGCCTGAGAAAGTGACTATCTTTGAGTTGAACCAAAAACAAACCTATTTGACAACTTAAGCCTACTAAAGAGCCTATGAAGTGGTTGTTAGCTTTAGGAGTATAAATCAAAGTTGTAAATCTGACCTCAAGGAGTATTTTGAGCTTAGGATAAAATCTTAAGACCAAGCTCAAAGGATTTCTCAAGTTACCAAAAAGCCCATTTACCAAACAAGGCCTAAAAGCACTCAAAAACATGAGGATTGCTACTATTTTGACCCATGGACAGATTTCCGTCCCTCATTTCGAAAATATAACCTCACCATGTTAAAGTATACTAAAAAAAGATGAAGATTGAATATAAGATCATAAAAATCGGATTTAAAACGAAAAAGTTATACGTAATTGAACTTTTAAGTAAAAACCGGGAAAAGATACGAAAACTAGTCAAGAGTATAACTTAAGGGATTTTAGCTTAGTATCCTAAGTTTATACCAATTCCTTATAGTATTATGATTTCAATGATCAGAGGACACCATGTACGGAGACGACTTGCCCCTAGATTACTTTGACTGACCGTATGGCGGAGTGAGTAAATTCTCGATGACTCTTTAATTAATTTTGCTTGTAGAATAGATGCACCTAAACATATATTTGGATGCTTGTAGGATATGAGAAATGCATGTGCATGAATTTGTGAATGAGTACGATGGCTTGTTAATTATATAATAATGGGAATTGTTTATGATAATTTATACGTGCGATTATAGGGAACGAAATTGTCTGATCACCTTCAAAATCGAGTTAATCACTTATACGATTAAGAAATTAAATAGATCATACATTCCCTATAATTGCATTCGGATAACACCGACTGCTGCTTCATGTAGAAGATGGGAAAGGACTCATAGGAGGGCAAGCCTCCGCAAGATTGGGCACTAGCTATGTCATCATTTTTATTGAGTCTCTATCCTAAGCTGATGGGCTTACTAGGCACCGAGAGACGCCAACCGTCGATGAAGGTCTGCGTCTTATTGCTTCTGCTTAAGGTATGTGTTTATGAATTGTAGAGGCTACCACACCATTAGATTTGAGATTTTGAAAATATGATTTATCATTCGAAAATGATAGTATATATATACATACATACATATACATAGTTTTGTTTTAACTTAAGCACAATAGTGTAAATGAAATAAAACCCAAGGTCTAGAACTCGGATTTTGGTTTGGGTTGGTTAATTATCTCCAAACCTCGACTATAGGGGGCATAATTCTAAGTTGTATGCAATTCCTAAGTGACTGCATACATTGTTTGGCATACTGATTGTTCATACATTTATATGATTGTGCATCTAATAAATTTCCACCATGTAGTACTGACAAGGGCATTTATCTCACTAAGCTTAAGCTTAAACCCCAATAGATTTCTTTGATGTAAGAATACCTCTTCTCTAATTCGGACCGAGGTATGCCTGTGGTAAGTCTTGTATAGGGACGGGTTAAAGCAATCAGAGAGCGAAGAGGAAATTTTGTAATAGATTTGTAGATAACTAGTTATTTTTACATTTTCGTTTATAACATAGATTAAAATTTCTAATGCAGTTCCCTTATGAACGGCATTTGTTCGTAATATTCTTTTGTTATGGGTCTTACGAGTCCACACGATTAGTTAATTTATATCATAGAAGTAATCTTAGTTAAATTGCTTTATATTACTTATCTATGAGCTTAGTAGTAATGTATTGTGGAAGAAGCCTTGGGTATCGTATGAAAGGCCTGCGATCAGCAAGGGGGTTGATAGTAGACCTTTCTACGGTATACGGTGACCTATCACGACAACGATATTGTTGGGTTGTGATAAGTACTTGTTGATGGTACGAATGCTCGCAAAATAATTTCATTCTTTTTCTATCCATAAGGTTCTAAGAAGTAAGAATATTGCTATTGATAAATTGTCAAAATTAGCCAGTATGGCACTACCCAACCTGAGCGACAAACTTTTTGTCAAATTTCTTCAATAAAAAAGTTTATCCACTCTTTCAAAAAGCTATGAATTAGCTCCTTACCAGTAGAACAATCTTAGATAGATCCCCTAATAGATTATTTGAGAGATGGTACTCTCCCTGACGACAAGAAAGGAGCGTGAAGATTGGTTTACCAAGCCACAAATTACACACCGATTGATGGTCAGCTGTAAAAACGTGGCATATTACAACCCTATCTTCGATACCTTCCTTCAAAAGATGCTTAAAGGGTGTTATCTGAACTGCATGATAGTGTATGTAGTAAACATGTAAAAGCATAAACACTACATGTTCTAGCACTACAACTTAGCTATTATTGGTCGACCATGAGAGAAGATGCAAAGGAAGTTGTTCGGTACAGTCTATAATGCTAGAAGCACGGGTCACTAAGCCATGCGCTTGCAACTAAACTATGCAGCCTATCTAGGCCTTAGCCTTTTGCCTAGTAGGGATTAGATATTCTCGGACCCTTTCTGAAATCTATTGCCCAGCAGCAATTCATCATTATTGTCGTAGATTGCTTTACCAAATGGGAAAAAGCCGAGGTAGTAACGAAGATCACTGAGCATAAAGTAGAAGCGTTTGTTTTTAATTCCATAATATCAAGATTCAAAGTTCCTTACATGATAATCATAGATAATGGCTTGCAGTTTGATAAGTTCCGAGCATTTTAGGAGTAGTATAGCATTTTTCTAAACTATACATCTGTAGTACACCCTCAGACAAATGGACAAGTTGAAGCCATGAACATGATCATCTTTCATGGCCTAAGAAGGAAAGTAGATCAACTTAGAGGGAGATGGGCTAATGAACTACCAAATATCTTATAGGGGTATCGAACCACCTATAGAACTGCAATAGGGGAGACTCCCTTCAAGTTAGCATATGGCAAGGAAGTAGTCTTGCCGATTGAGTTGGGTTTGCTTAATCTAAGGATGTACAATTTCAACGTAATGGTTAATTAAGTTGGATTAACAGCAAATTTGGACACCATTGATGAAATTAAAGACATTGCAAGAGCTAAGGTTACGGCGTACTAGCATAGAGTAGCTAGGTATTCTAATCAAAAAGTAAAGTACAAGGTTTTTCAACCTAGAGATCTAGTTTGCCGAAAGATAGAAGCAACTAGTATGCGAGTGAGTCAAGAAAAGCTTAGCGTAAATTGAGAGGATCTTATCAAGGTCCGAAAAGTCGTTGGTAAGGGGGCCTATTGAATAGAAAGGTTAGATAGATCAATCATCCCTTGAGCATGAAATGTCAAGAATTTGAAATTATATTTCAATTGATTGTTTGGATGATGTTCATCTCCATTTGTTTGTAAGATAATAACATGCTTGCTTATAAGACAATAGTCTACTTGTTTATGAGAATTAAATTTGAAGTTTTATTATGTTTCTTGATCTTTTTACGATTGCCGAGTTAATGAGTTATAGACTGTACAGCGAAAGAACTAACGTAAGTTCTAGCCTATTGCAGTTGATGAACTACAGAAATTAATTCTACAATCAAGTAATACAGCTAATCCATGTCTCAAATGGCTAGTAGAAAATGTCTATATAAACGTATGATTGGGCATGTGAAATAAAACATGCTAAAATAATTAGGCCTATGAAATAAAATAAGCCAAGAAATAATTAAGTATGTGAAATAAAACATGCCGATAAATACTTAGCATGTGAAATAAAACATGGTAATGAATAAGAACGTATGAAATAAAATACGTATATCAAACATGTCAGGAAAACGCAGTGCATGAAATAAAATGTATTAGAAACAGTTACATGAAAGATGCTTTTCATTCAACAATGTATTGTTACAAATACTTGGTCTATTTATAGAACACAATGTACAAAGAATACAAAGAAAATCCTACAGCCTATTCTCAGAGTCAGTAGAAGTAAATTTTGGATCGGAGGCTGGAGCTTTCTCTAAGTAAACTGCTTTCTCAGCGCTAGGGGTCTCAAAACCAGTAGATTTCTCTTTCCACTCATAGGAGATTAATTTTGATTGATATTCTTTGTTATTACCCTTCATAACCATCTCAACGCTTGATTCATCATCGTTGACCTCATTGCAACTACTGACTTTATCATCAACATTAGCAAAATCAAGGTAGAAAAGATTGTAATTAGGGTGAAGCTTTAGAATCTCCTCTCTCGCCACTTGGACCCCCTCCAACAACTTCTTTTGAAATAATCTCTCATACTACTAACTAGGAGTAACTATATTGAGTGCCTCTTCAATAGAGGGTCCCCTCTTCATAATCTCCTCCAACTCGACAACACGGCTTTGTACATTCGTGTTGTTGGTCTCCAACTCTTTAATTTGAATTCTAAGCTTATATTTCTCATCATTCATCATGGAAAGAGTTCAACTTAGCCACCAACACTCTTTTTTCTTTTTCTGTTGCTCCTCCTTTAGGCCTTCAAACTCCTTATATTGCTCTTCAATCTCAACCTTCAGGCTCAAGATTTCATTTGTAGTTAAGGCATGTGATAACTTTTCAGCGGCAAAGGTCTTCTTGGAGCTTTCTCAGCTCCATTATGGCCCTTATCCTAGCATTCTCAACAGTAGCAGTCTAGGCTTTAAAGGCATTATGCATCCTCGATTTTCTACAACAATTTCAATTAGTATGATGAGTACCAGAAGTAACTCAAAAAAATACATAACGAGTACTATAGATATTACCTTCTTCATTTCTTTATTGGCCTCATCCAAAGCCGTTAGAATGTGGTTTCTTATTTGAAAAAGACAAGGAATGTTAGCAACTGAGCAAATTCAATAGTTAAAAGACGGATATGGATACTCACGTCATACAACTTAGCCGCAATACGAGCCTTATTGCAACCACCAACCTTGTTGACATCTTTCTTGGCAATTTCTTTGTCCTTTGGAAGAATAGTTCCTTCCATTAAGGCCAATCATTTTGTCCTGTCTCCTAGGGTTGAGTCAATATCTAAGACGTTATGGACCAACACGGGATAAAGTACTTGCCGACCTCCTTGTTGGTGATGAATTCAACTTTGCTGATGCCAAGAGCTTTGGACTGCATTGCCTCCTTCATCTTCTCATCCAAATTTTTGGACCTTTTGGAAGGTGGTTAGCCATCAAGTTCCTTCCTCGGTCTCTTATGAACACTCGATGTCACCTCCACCATCAACGATTACCCTTTGGCAACACTGGTATCTTTGGCCTCACTGCAAGGTTAAGTCTCTTGACAACCTTTTCTTAGTTCGACAACAAATCAAATATTCTCAACTGGAAGCTACCTAGAATAAGCAACCTTAGCCAATACCGTCTCTTCACTTACCTTTTGCTTCTCAGTTGGATGGAAGGCTTTCTTTGATGCTATTACCTACTTTGATATGTCCTCTTTTGCCTCTTTCTTCATAGTAGCAGGCCAAGTGGTAGTTGTTGCGGTAGCCACCTGCCTATCAGCCTTTGATTTTTTGGCCTTAGCTTGGGCCAATAGCTAAGTAAGATTTACCTTACTGGAACCCATATCTGTAATATGAGCAAACACGTTAATATTAACGCAAGGGAAAAGAATGAACTTACTTTCTCTATATCGAGCAATACTCAAAAGCAATAATTGTACCCTCAAGTTACAAGAATGACTTTCCTATTATAGCTATATTCGACATGGTGGTAACTCATTAGCGTACCTTCTTTTTTAGAAATGATCAGCTCTTCGCTTTCATAACACCTTATAATTCTTTCGGTATCTTAGAAGAACATTTTGTTCCTGCTCCTCTCTTGAATTTTCTTCACCACTACGACATCATTTGGCATTAGTTCTATATCCTTTGTACAAATTGGTTCACTCCATTAAGTCTAGAAGCCCAACTCCTCATCGACATTATTGACACTAATTTTAGTGAAAAAAAGATAATTATTTTTCTATTTTTACACCTGAATTTGACCACTTAAATGGATGAATCTAGATGAGTTAATGTATCAAATTTGAAGTATCTCATGTAAACCTTACAATTACCTCATTAATTTGATCAAATTTTAAAGGAAAATTGTAAACCCCGTAAATTTAGCTATTTAAGAGTAGGATTAAACCCTAATATTATAGATGACTTGAAGAGTCATTAACGCCGAGTAAGATAAAAAAATTTAATAATCATAAATCTAAATATATTATAAGTAGTAAAAACTTGAAAAATTGATCAAAACCCTAAATCATATACTAAAACCCTAAAAACCGACTTACACATCATTAACCAAAATTAAACTCAAATTTGATCAAAACCCTAAAATTATAAATATAAACCTATAAAATAATTAAATATTACCCAATAGTGATAAAATTATAGTCGAATGCAATCTTCGACTAAATAGCCTATTCACACGAAATTATAACGAAATCGCTATAATAACTTGTAAAAATTATAGTTATACCGTGTACCAATTAAATTAATAAAATTTCACAAAAATTTAAAAATTAATTTATGATGAGATTTGTTATAATTTTTATGTTTCAAAAAATTACATATATTTATTATTAATTTTTATTTTCCTTCTCTTTCATTTCCAATTTATCTCTTTTCTCTCTTCTCTTCTTTTTCCCAATTGCAATATTCTTGAAGCAATTAACCACCCACATGAAGGAAAAAAATTGCCAAGTGTTGAGTGGAAAATAAAAGAAAAATGAAAATAAAAATTAGATAATTACTTAGCTTAAATTTTAAGCTAACTCAAATGTATAAAAGGAGGGAAAAAAAAGAAAAAGGAAAAAGAAAAAATATTCTGCACAAACCGAAAACAAGAAGCAAACCGTGAGGGAGGGAAAGAAAAAAGAAAGAAAGAAAAAAAGAAGGAAAAGAAGAAGAAAGAATTAGAAGAAAAAAGGTAAGTAAATTATTTTAGATGTATGTTATATAGTATATGCATGTATAAATGAAGTATTTGTATGGTCTTTTTTTTTTAATATAACATTAGTAATACATGTATATTTGCATAAATACATAAATTGAATAATATATGTATGTATAAGGCTAAGTATGTATACATGTATAAACATAGATATATTATATGAAAAGAGTATGTATTATGTATTATGTATTTTTTTAGAAATACATATAATTAGTATTAAGTATTTTATTCAATAACTATAGTAGATATATGTATATTTGTACCGTGAACTATATATATATATATATATATATATGTATCCATGTGTAATTATTTTTGTATATATATACATATGTAATCATATAGTATATATATATAGTAGTATATTTCCATAAACAATAATATATGACATATACATATGTATAATATAGAGTATGTATTGCGGTACACCGCATATATTATAAAATATATGTATAATATATAGTATACATATTTTATAATAAATATTATGTAAATATATATATACCAAATATATATAATATAAGAATGAGTATTTGTAAATTATATATATATGTATATATTTAGGTCTTCAGAAATTATATGGGTATATTATTATTTATAAATACAAATACATGAATATATATATATATATGTATGTACATAAGAGTATGTTTATGTTCATAAAATAAGTATATACATACATATAGCATATAACATATAGTCTATATATATATAGTATGCCGAAATATATATGTAAGATAATAATATCTATAAACTAAAATAAATTTATACTTATATGTAGGTATATGTATCTATATATATATATATATATATATTACTGTAAATAAAGATTTTTCAAATAAAATAAAATTATAAAATATATTATAAGTATATGTATATATGTATAAATCGTATATATAAATAATAAGAAAATGAGAAATAAGAAAAATAATAATGGCAATAATAATAATAATAATCATAACAAAGCTAAAATCTCAAAAATAGGAAAAATAAGCTTAAAATATTAAAAATATCAATTATATGATTTGAACAATTATTAACTAATAAATATAAATTCCCTACCTTACAAAATTTTCATTACTCTCAAGTAATTTCGATATTAACCCTAAGCTGCTACCAGACTACTACGACCTCTAAGCTAACCATGGCCGAGTGAGTTTTTCCTAATAATTCCATACTTGTATGTGTTTGTAGTTAATGAATATAAATTATGAATTATAAATGAATGTGTATGGGGTTAGATTAAGTGTATGCATGATAATTGTTGATGGTGAATTTACCTTAAATTGCAATAATATAATGTTTGTTGTATAGTAAATTCACTAGATTAATTGTTTGTAGCTTGGAATGATCACTGAATAAATAAGACTAAATTTATTCGACTAGCAAAGTTAACTTGGATCATGCATAAATCATGCACTGCATAACTAATTCCGAGTAGTTACATTACACGGAGGTAGCAAAAGGCCATACGTGGGTTGATTATTGATTGTTATTGATTTCGTATAGTGCACATGTACGATATGATCTTACCTTGGCTTGTGGGATGACTAGGCGTTGGAGGCACCAACTGCCTGGCTATGGGTCAAGTCCAAAAGCCTTCGTTTAGGAGTGAGTGAGGGCTGCGTAAACCTACTCATAATCACATATAGAACTCGTTTTAATAAAGCTAGTAGTGGATGTACCAGTACATTTTAAATATGAAACGCGGAGTTTCGTTATGAAATAAGTTCTAATATGATACCTGGATCTGACTGTATTGATGAATCTTGACTTTGGAGGGTGTTAAATCTAAGTTACATGCAGTACCTAGTCATTTGCATATATTTGTTTGGCATACTGTTTGCCATATATTCATTTGGTTGAACCTAACTATTGTATGACTTGATTGCTATATGGTTGAGGGAAATTAACTCACTAAGCTCTTATAACTTACGTCCCAACAGTTTTCTCTTGCAGGTTGCTAGGCAATCAGCATAGGTTAAGAACTGAGGGTTGAGTGTCAACGTCGAGATGAGATGCATAGAAGTTAGACTTTGAAGATAGACTATATGGTACATTGGAATTATTGTATGCTACACTTCAATTTTATGACTTTAGTAAGTTTGAGTTTTAGAACTTTACTAACTAATCTTATTATTTGGTAGGGGATACCGATTCTCTACGGTTCTGTTGGACTGTGGCTTATCAGATATTCATAATCACATATATGTAGTCGTAAGTTAATTAAATAAAAAAAAACTTTAGTGACTAATTGTTTAGAATCTTGCAATCTTGGACTTGCAAGATGATTTTCAAAGTATGGATACACACATGATATGAAAATTTGAAATAATCCTACTAGGCTCCCTTTAGGGTCATGACAAAAATGCCCTAAATCAAACTCGAAAGTAGACTATCCAATAAGGGAAAATGCAAGAATCTTGGAGAAAAGAAAGGAAAGAAGAGAAAAATGAGGGAAGATGGTGCTAATTTGGCAATGACATAGCACCATGTCAGCCACATGGTCTAGTAATGTTACACCACATTTCATTAACAAGACATGTGGTTAGACACATAGTAGGTGTGTTTTGGATAAAAAAATAAACAGCAGTTTATTCTTTTGATGAGTTTTGAACTCAAGACCTCAAGCTAACTCCAATACAATATTTAAGTGCTTAACTATTAGGCTATTGGCTTGTGCTATATCCATATATGTAATATGGACAAGGCTAACTAGGGCTAGATTTGAATTTAAGTCTAAGCTCAACGCTCCTCTCCTATTAAATAAAAAACTTATTATTGAAATATTAAGACTTATTTAAATATTCCAATTTTGCTAATTTTTCTAATTTCTTTTTATATTTTTCTAATTTCTTTTTGTAATTTTTCTAAATTTGCCATTTTTTGATAACTTTATTCAATTTTTCCATTTTGTATATTTTAAATATTTCTTAAATTAGGGCCCTTTACTGTATCCTAAAAATTTAATTTTGAAAAATAAAAGGGATAAAAATAAGATGTTTACAACTGAAACTTCTTATTTGCTATGTTTTCGAAGTCCATCTTGAACAACGAAAGGAGACTTACCAGTTTCAAATTATAAGTCCAAGCATCAAAGAATTCGGAAAAAGAAAAAAAAAAACACGCAAACAACAACAGAAATTAAAGAATCTCCTTCGTAGGAATGATTTGCCTACGTCAAAAGCATCGTCTAATGAATTGAAGCCAATGAAGTGCACTATGTCCATAGTTGGCCACCAGTCAAGTCACAGTGACAACTTTTGCAGCAGCCCACACGCTGCAGAGTATATATTGACGAGGACAGGAGGATAAATATTGATGCATTAAATGATAAAAAAGAAACCAACCGATCTTGACTCCTTAACACTACTGCGAGTCAGCGCTATTATAAAAGAAAACTGAAAATGAGGAACAAAGTTCCTAGTACAGTAAGTTCGGGGGATGTGAGCTGGCAGACATTGGAATGATTGGTGCTTTCTCTAAAGGCATATTACAGTTCGAGTTTAATTCACTTGTTATTAAGTTACTTGAATTTATTAGTTGAAGACTAAAGTTCACACAAGGATGTGAGCATGGATTAAAAATAATTGATGATTGAATATTACGACCCAATAGTATCGTTGTCGTGGTAGGTCGCCGTATACCATATAAAGGTCTATTATCAATCCCTTTACTGATCATAGGCCTTTTATACGACACACAAGGTTCCTTCCACTTTACGTTACCACTAGGCTCATAAACAAGTAATATAGAGCAATTTAACTAAAATTACTTCAATGTTATAGATTAGCTAATTGTGTGGGCTCATAAGACCCACACAAAAAAATATTACAAACAGATGCAGTTCATAACGGAACTGCATTAAATCTGTGTTATGAGTAAATACACAAAAGTATTTAAATGTCTATAATTCTATTACAAAAAGTCCTCTTCGCTCTCTGATCGCTCCAACCCGTCCCTACACGAGACTTACCACGAGCATACCTCGGCCTGGATTAGTAAAGAGTTTCTTCTACATCAACAAAAATCTATAGGGGTATAAACTTAAGCTTAGTGAGATAAATACCCTCGTCAGTACCACATGACAGAAATTTATTAGATGCACAATCATATGAATGTATGAACAATCAGTATGCCAAATAACGTATGTAGTAACCTAAGAACTGCATACGACTTAGAATTATGCCCCCTGAAGTCGGGGTTTGGAGAAAATTAACCGACCCAAACCAAAATCCGGATTCTAGACCTTGGATTTTATTTCATTTGCACTATCGTGCTCATGCCAAAACAAAACTATATATATATATATATATATATATATACTTCCTTTACCAAAATCAAATCATATCTTTTAAAATCACAAGTCTAGCGGTGTGATGACTCCCGCAGTCCACAAACACACGCCTAAGCAGAAGCCACAAGACTCGGCTCCTTGCCGATGGTTGGCATCTCCCAACACCTAGTAAGCTCATCAACTTAAGACAGAGACTCAATACATATAATGGCATAGCTAGTGTCCAATCCTGCAGAAAACTCGTATTCCTATGAGTCCCTTCCCATCTTCTGCCCGAAGCGGCAGTCGGTGTTATCTGTATGCAATATGGGGAATGCATGATTCATTTTGAGTTCTTAATCGTATAAGTAATTAACTTGATTTTTAAGGTGATCAAACAATTTCATTCCATATAATTCACATGTATACATTAATACAAACAATTTCCATTATTATATATAATTAACAAGTCATCACATTCATCCACAAATTCATACACATGCATCTCCCATATCCCACAAGCATCCAAATTTATATATATAAGTTTAGGTGCATCTACTCTACAAGCACAATCAAGTAAAGAGTCATCGGGAATTTACTCATTCTACCATGTGGGTCAATCAAAGTAATCCGGAGGCAAGTCGTCACCGTAAACAGTGTCCCTTGGTCATTGAAATAATTTTTATAAGGAATTGAAATAAACTTAAGAAACTAAGTAAATTTTCCTTAAGTTTTATTCTTAACTAGTTTTTGTAATTTTTCCCAGTTTTTACCTAAAGTTCAATCGTATATAACATTTTCATTTTAAATCCGATTTTTATGATCTTACAGTCAATCTTCATTGTTTTCGAGTGTACTTTAACGTGGTAAGGTTAGATTTTCGAAATGAGGTATACAATTCTGTCCATAGGTCAGAGCAGTAGCATTCCTCATGTGTTGGAGTACTTTTGGGCCTTGTTTGGTAAATGGGCTTTTTAATAACTTAAGAAATTCTTTGGGCTTGGTCTTAAGATTTTATCCTAAGGTTAAAATACTCCTCGAGATTAGATTTATAACTTTGATTTATATCCCTAAGGCTAATAACCACTTCTTGGGCCCTTTAGTAGGCTTAAGTTGTCAAATGGGCTTGTTTTTTGCTCAAACTAAAGTTAGTGACTTTGGTGGGCTTATGGGGCCTTAGGTAGATTTCTTATGGGCTTTAAAACAACCTCTCTTGATACTTTAAGGTGCTGGTAAAAAATTTCATTGAAGGCCCATCTTAGAGTTCTAAGTTTGTTTTGAAAGTTTTAGGCTCGGTTTTGAGTTTTAGGCTTTGTATGCTTACCATACTTGCTTTGGTTAATCTTTTCACTTTGTTCCTTCACTTTTATCATATTTTTAAGCTTCTTTCTCCCACGTTCCAGATCTGTTCATGATGGTTCCAAGGGGTCCTTACTTAGTTTTTCAACTTGTTTCATCATTTCCTTAAGTTTAGGTGGTAGATTATGTACTTAGACTACTTGTGTCCAAATCTTAACTTAACTTTTCTTCCACAAGATGATTCTTTAACTTATGTTCCACACAAAGAAATAGAAGATCTTATATTTAATACAACTCCCATATCATAGTTCATGTCATACAATGTTGGTTTCTTTATAAACCTCATGTGATGGATTTTTCCTTTACTTAAGTATAGATTTGAGCATGTTTGACTTAATGGAAACAAAATCAACATCCAAATGACTTATCCTCCATTAAAGTTCTTATTTCAAGATTTTCTTAGCTTAAAATCTTCCATTCAAAGTATTAAACAAATGTCTTTACAAAACACCAACTTTACATGTTTCAACTTCATGTAAGGGTTTCATGGTTTATTTCTTAAAACGATTTTTGGTGTTATAACAACTTAAACCTTACTCATATATTCAAGAAATGAAAGTCTCCTAACATAAATACTAATCCACATATCACAAGAAATACTTAAGCTCTTAACTTTGCCTCCTCTTTTTTGCCACCTTTTGGAACCCAAATCTTTTGGTCTTTTGGAATGGGGATTGTAGAAGATTCTAATGGTCTTAAAAGATCTTAGATGGTGAAAGAAAATGACACAAGAACAAAAGAAAAAGTTACCGAGAGTGAAGCTTCAAAATTAGAAGGAAAGTTGATTTTGTGGGGTAAGGTTATTTCTTCTTTTTATGTTTGTTTCAAAGGAGAGAAAGAAGATGTGAAAATGAAATTGAAAATGATGGAGAGAGTGGCTGGTTGGAAATGGAGAGAGAATGAGGGTTTAAATGTCTTGAAAGTGTTGTCTTATAGCTTACACAAAAGTCAACAATTGCAACTATTGATGATGTAAGCATTAAGGGGTAAATAGTGATGTGTAAGAAGAAGTGATAGATGGGTGAATGACAAGTACATGGCTCCCTTTTCTTCCTTGTTTAGATCTGCCATTTAAAGTCTTTTTAGGCCATGGAGTGGTCTTGTCTCATTTATTAAAGTTAAGCTTATGAAATCTTGTGAAAAATTGTCCATATATAGTATAAGTGAAGAGGTGATAAGGAAATTGTCTTATCACTAGATTTTGATAAGTTATCAATTGATAAATGATTCCAACTCTCAATTGATAAGTTATCTAAGGTGTTTGGTTGGTCTACTTATTTATGTATAAGGCTTATACATGAAGATAAGGGCATAGCCTTATAGAAAATTGTTTTTAGATTTTCATCTCACATTGTTTTGTAATTTACAATTTGATTTTTATAAAATTGCGAAATTTTCTAAAGTTGAATGATATTATTCAAATTAAATTATTGATTAATTACTTAGGGTTAAAATTCCTTAATAGTTTTAAGGTTTAGGGTTTTAAGTAACTTTAGAGCTTACAGTTCTTCAAGCTCGGGTTTTATCAACAATTAGCTTTTGAATTGTAAAAATTTAATTCATTTCTAAATATAAACTTAAGCTTTTAGTTTAGTTAATCTTTGGGAACGTTCGGAAAACACTTCTAATCTAGTCTTACGCCCACTAAAAGTAAGGTTTACATTGCCCATGGGTATATATAGTCTATAAGAGGGTATTTCAGGAATAGATATTAAAAGATTCGATAAAAGATTTAATAAATGTTGATTGATTTGGATGATATTACTCCAAGATTTTAAGAATATTCAAAATTGGAAGTAAAACAGATTTTCCATGATTCATGTAGAGTTAGATATAGTTTTTATTGAAATTTTATTTGGTTTGGAAAAAGAAATATTATTGATGAACTTATCGCAAGTAAATATTTGAAGTTGGATTTGATATGCATTTGAATATTTTTTTGAATTGGAAGGTAAAATATTTCTGGTGAGGTTTTTTGGCCAAGGGAAGTTCCCAAATAAATAAATAAATAAATATATATATATATATGTGATTTCACGGGATTTGGATTTCTGGTTCTCTTGTGAATCCACAAGGCAATTTCATCGAAAAAAATAACAAAAGAATAAAATAACGAAAGAATAGATAAAAAATCCTAAAGCAATGAGCAATAGAGTATTAAATGGTTATAGACGTGATAATTGATGTACCCTGGAGTATGTTTGGATTTGGCAATGGATTATCTAATCTAATATATTTGGGAGTCGATATTCTATAATGCGGATCAACGTAAAAGAGGAAGAAATGGAATCATTGGCGTGTCTCGTAGGATTGAACTCAGATGTCTGAGATTGTGAATCAAGATCCCAACACGTTAACTGAGCGATAGATGTGCGTGGATTTAGTTTTGTATTTAGTGAATCTTTCTAAATATAACCAAGTGATTGCTAATGTCTCGTCATCTACACGTCGCGAAGCTAACATATCAAGCTTCTATCGTGGTTGTGGAGGCAATTCAGGATTACATGGAAATTTCTCGTATACGTGAGGCATGTTAAAAAAAAAAAGAAAAAAAAAATGAAGAAAAGAAAATGCTCCAGAAATCACTTTTAAGCGATGGAATCAGTGCTATTGCAAAACAATTCGTCTTGCTCGAAAATTTTATTTCCTTTAGAATGAATATAATGCATGGCATATGGAATAGCAGGTTTATTCAATATATTGCCTTAGGGGTAATACTATTCCAACATACCTAAAGCAATGCACATAAATAAACAGTGTTGCAAGTTGGCACACTGAAAATATATAATAAATAAATTTACAATACTAGCACCAGGATCATACACTTTGATCCAACAATAGTATGAAGTTTTCAACCCTATAAGCCCAATTGGTAGCAATATAGTTAATTCACAATTTACATGTGCCCAGTAGAGACCTAACTATTCAAAGTAAGCAATTGATACCTAAAATACTTAGACTCCATCCAAGAATTTTGGTTTAGGAGTAAAATGTAGAGGACTAAAATTATTATATTTATATATTAGGCTAAACCCACTATTTATATGTCTCGACTCTTTAGGCTAAGTAGCAGAACTTAGAGATTTTGATCCACATTTAGGATGATTCAAGGAGAATTAGCTTAATAGGCTTAGGTCAAGGATCGTTGAATTAGTCCATCCACCTCCAACCTTTCTTAGATAAGTTCATGCACCATGAGGAAGACTACTTCCCTTAGGCCCTTTATAAGTTCATTCTAGATAATTATGGAATGAGTAAAATTGCATCTCGTCTGTCAGTAGTTAAGACAATTTAATAGATGTTTTCAAGCTTACGAGCCTATAAATACTCAATCATTTCTCCTCATTTAACATAACTCTGGATATCAGAGAAACGGTGTTTTATCAAGAAACTTTTGCTCTTTAAGATCAAATAGCATTCATGTAAAGAATGATTTCAATTGCTCAAAAACTGCAAGATTAATGTCTTAGATCCCTTAAGCTCCTCTACCTATCATTTATGCATTTGAGACGTTGAGATTGTCTATTCCTCATCCTTTTCATTCTCTCTCTAATCATCCCATTAAATATCATCTCTATGTCATTACTCTAAAGTCATGTGTAACGCAATACTGGCATAACACACATACGACCGCTCTAGTTAAAACTTCCTTGTCTACACTAACTTTCTTATTTTGCCTAATTTTCATAATGAAATAAGGGTAACATTTTTTTATTATTATGTACTTCGTGTGTTATTAATTTTCTTACTATCATTATCACCATTACTTTCATTACTAATTGATTAGCTTTTATATTGAGTTAATTGTTATTATTGTTATACACATCACTAAAGTTCATTACCTATGTAATTTTTTTGTTATTAGTACTTTGATTGAGTTATATGATTTATCGTTCATTAAATCTACACATATTTATAAAAGGAAGAGTGGCAAATTCGAACATGACATAATGTAAGCATGGCTTAGTACATCATGACGTGGTACAAATTAATAGAATGTGACAAGACACAATACAATATGATATCATAGGGCTCAATACAACGTGACACAACATGAGAATTTACACATGATAGATATATGAATTCGCCATTCTTTTTCATACTTATATATATTTATGTAGGTATCCAGTAATGTAAAATATTTTGACAAAATTTTCTTCTATTTTCAATTCATATATCTTAATTTATAAAATCTTTTAACATATATATGTCATGACTAAAGATTTATATATGTACATATTTTTGTATTACTTGTTTATTTGTCTTTTACTATTATTACTATTATTAGTTTTATACAACTTATAGACATACTTATTATTATTATTACTACTATTGTTGTTGTTGTTATTATTTTTGTATATAGTTGTTCTTTTATTATCCTAGTTTTTCTTACTACATAGATATAGTGAATTAGTTATTTTATTGTTGTAATGATCCTATAATTAATATTGGTGCAATTATTACTATAATTATTATTATTCTTTGTTGTTATTTAGTTAAAGTAGCGCTCCCATCTTGGGGTAGATATTAAGATGGGCTTTTATTTGTTTGTAGAATTTAAAGTAAACTTTAGGTTATTAGATTAATGGTTTTGTCAAACGAGTTAGTTTTATTTAATATTTACCCTATAGTGTGGGAGCTATTCAATTTTCAGTACTCACTTGTTTTGTATTAGTTTCTCATTTAATTCTTTACTAACTGTTATTAGTTAGTAAGATCTAATATGTTGATATGACCATGTAATTATTCTCCAAAATATTTAATATTGTTCTTACCATATATTATTTTATCAAATATTAACTTTCCGTTTTACTATTTCCTAGTCAATAATGCTAATATCAATGGCCTATTTACTTGAAGGCAATAGAATACATAAGAAAACGAAAAGTTATTCCTTAGGAATGAGTATTACCAACAATAGGTTAGGAATTTCTATTACAGTATCCACTTCATGTAATTTCTTATTACAAAGAATATTCATTCCAATGTTTACTTCACTCTATTAAATGCAGTATTGAGTTGAGAATATGAGTTAAATTACTAATTTACCCTTATGTAGTCATTTTAAAAAATAATTAAAATTTATGTAACTTTTCTTACATATATATACATGTATGTGTGTATATATATATCTTGAAAAAAAAATGTTAACCACAATCGTCTTTCTTTTTTATTACATTTCTTATATCTTGAGTTGACCAAAAATAAATAAATAAAATAAAATAAAGGATACTACACAATTATTTCAAAGGATACTACACAATTATTTCAATAGATAATTTTCCAAAATGATAAATTAGAGATACCCTTTAACATGAAGATTAACTTGAATCTAGCCTTTTTTAATCTACATTCTCAATCAAATGAACATAATAGCAACCCATATTCAAGGGAATTTTATTATCAAGTTTTAACTTATTGTTGATTTTTCTTTTAATAAAAAAAGAAGAAAAAATCACAAGTGTAATGCTAAGCTAGATTTAATCATGCCATATCATAGTGCTAATGGAATATTGAAATGAAGAAAAAGTATCGAATGTCAACAAGCTATAAATGTACTTGAAGTAAACATAAAAACTGACATCAAAAGCTAACACTTAAAACAAATTACAAAGCATAAAGTTTAACACCTAAGCAGTCATTCTTATAATGATGCCAACAAAACATCGTTCATCTAATCACGTTAAACAAAACACTAAACACATAAATGACTTGGTTGCAATTTTAACCAACATAAAATTCGCAACCTTGAAATCAAATTTCTAAACTACTACAAATGGAAAAGAAACCATTGATGGACAAGTGCTCTACAACCAAATGCCCCAAAAAATCTTCAACAAATGTCCTCACCTAATCTCGTTGTTCACATGATGGTATCTCAAAGAAAAAGAGTAGTTGTTGTGGGTTATGAGAGATTGTATTAAGCACGATGTTTCTTTCCCTTAAAGTTAAACTGCTAATTTCACAAAGAACAACAAATAGCTTCCCATACTCTTACTTTTGCATGTCATTTAGCTTAGAACTAAAGCTATCACTCAACTTTTGACCAACCTTTCTAAAATCCTTAATTACATCAGTAATATTTTAGGAAGAATTATCCTTCAACTAATGTTTCCTTTTTCTCTTGGTTGGTTCATTGGATGTAGGTTAATTTGGAAGAAAACCTTCCATAGTTATAGTGTCCTCTTTACTATTACCTCCATGTTCTTCCATTTCATTGTTGTTATTGTTTTTCTCATTTTCAAGTTCTTCAAGTACTTCTTCAACTTTTTATGCATCTTTTCCAATTGTAAGATCCTTCGCATAAAATAATGATAATTCCCCATTATGATAAAAGGTCCTTCTACAAAAAGGGGTAGCATTTTTACGACTCCAAAATAATTATAACATCTCAAGTTAATTTTTTTTACAATTATAACATGCTAAATTAAAATTGATAAGAGATTAACATTATATAACTTTCCCATACATCATCTTCAGTGACCAACATCTTCTTATTAGCTTCATAGCCAAACCCACCAATGCTTCCATATATCATACCATGTACAACACCTTAGTCCTTTCTCAAAGTCTTTATGCATGATGCATGATATGAGGTAAGCGCACCTATCAATTTTAATATAGCGGATATGAGTCCGAGTCGATTCTTCAGAGATTTTGAGTACTAATATTAACCTTAGCTTTATTATCTAACCAGAAATATGTGATGATTTGAATGAATTAAAAATACTGAGATTAACAACTAAACTACTTATGAAACTTAATTACGCAAATTAGGAAGCAATAAACTACGAACGACTTCAAGTATGCAATAATGTATTTAAGAATTATTTCCTCTAGTGTTTAACATATAACCTTTTTAAAATATATTCAATTCAGTTTCTATAATTCTTGACCGGAGGGATTCACAATTAAAGCTAATACCTTTCTCAAGTATATTAACCCTAATCCTAAATTATTTACCGGAATCTCTTCACTTAGTAATATAATTTAGAATTGCATTAATGTATAATGAATTCCCACACAAACAATCAACTTTCCGGAAGAAACATGTATCTTATTTCTAAGTATACATGTAATTCTCTTCAATTATGCCTAGATCTAATTACACATGCAATTTCTCAATCAACATGCATAATATCATATAATGACACTCTAGAATTATCAATCCACAATTAAACAACATAATTGAATCAAGAAAAGATAGAAATTTTATTGAAATTATAATTCAATCCAAGGGTTACATGAAACCCTAGGTTCCATAATCCTAAATACTCGAATTTTAAGCTATCATAACGAATCTAAAAACGAGTTCCATCAAAAATATAAAATAAAGCATGGAAAACCCCTCTTAATTTGATGAACAATCTCTCTAATCTTGAAATCGATGTTGTTCTCGTCTCTTTCTTGATTGATGTTCTCCTTAAGTCTCTTTCTCTTCTCTTGTGTCTTCTCATTTTTGTAATGTCTCTCATGTCTTTTGAAACCCTAAGATATCTTTTTATATGTGTATTACAAAGATTCTGTTTTCGTCACCAGACACGGCCTGGACATGGCCGTGTCCCCAGGTCGTATAGCTTTCTGCACTAAGGCAAAATTTTCTACACAACTTCAAAACTTCATAACTTTTTCATTTGAACTCCGATTTGAGTGAAATTTGATTCCTTTTCTTCATTTTTGATCCTAGAACGCGTTCAAACCTAGAAATCAAAATTTTACTCAATTAAGTATCAATTTCTTTAAAGAAAACAAAAAATATGAGGAAAATACTATAAAATCACCATATGAAATATGTTTAAAATCAGAGTTATCAATGCAATATGTGGATTAGTCTTCAATGCCCTTCCTATCTTTTTAGACATCATCTCCTCCAACTTGAATAGGTAATCATATTTGAATCCTATATCAACATTAAACTTACCACATGTTATTAGTTCAGGCATGCATGCAATAAGTGCTACATAGTTCCTCTTACGTACTTTCATATTGTTGGAATCAAACTTCTGCGACATATTTTCAGCCATTCTTCTATAAAACAACCATATATCCATAAATAAAATATAATAATAGATGTATGAAACCAAAAGGTAGAAGAAAAGAATAGATAAAAGACTTCTAAAATTATTAAATAATAAAAAAGTCATATAACAAAGTGCTAACAAAATTCATAGTAAAGTAATCATAAAAGCTAATATAAAGTCTAAAAGATCAATTACACCCAACGTAACCAACTACTTATTTCGATTTGAATAGGATGTATTCCATTGATTAAACATCCTATTAACTAGTTCTCATCTCCAATTATTCCATGCATAATAGTTTGAATTGTCATAATAGGATGATCTTCTTCATATTGGCAGAGGTCTCTTCAAAATCACCAAGTTCCTCCTTCATTAGATCAATTGCCATTTCCATCCTTATGTAGTTATGCAGCAAGTAATATGCTATAATGATTCTATTATATACTTTGATATGGTAGAATGATAGGCTTCTAAGTATGGCTTAATGTAGTTTCAATAATTTAAAACATCTCTCAATAACATTACTGTTGTAGGTGATTTTTGGGAGTTGGAAATGTCCTACAAAAGAAAGGAAGATAGCTTGGTTCCAAGGCCAATCTAGTATAGCAACTCTGACACTTAAGTCAGTATATAGGAATGAGAAAAGTAAAATAAAGAGGTTAAGAGTTATCAGATCCCTCTTACAGAGTTTCTTTTTCATATTTATAAAAGATTATCATGTTTAAAAGAGTAGTCATTGGAATAACTATCGAGATACATGAAAGCTTCTTGATTAGACACCTTCCTTAAAATGTAAGGAAAGTAGATAGTTATGAAATATAACTGTGCTTGTGATAACTGTTCATGCCATAAACTTGAATTCAAATCGAGAACAGATCTGTATTACTCAACGGAATGCTAAGAGTGTCAATTACTCGGTTAGGTGTCGAGAATATAGATTACTTGGCTTGTCGATAGTCAAATGGACAAGTAAGCGAAGTTATATCAACACTTATCAAACTAAATGGACAAAAACTGACTATCAACAATTACGAGTAGCAGCATGTTTCATATTAAAGGTTGACAACCTCAATGCTACTCATTCATGTGATATTGTTAACCGGTAAACGGTATAAGAAATCCCTCATGGTTTGCATAACTACCATCAACTATGTAATATGAACTTATAGAAACATGCATTTATAAGATAAATATAGAGTACATGAGGTGTTATATATAGTATCATATATTCCTCTTTATTTCTCATAGTCTTTACCTTAGGCTACTTTCAATCCATTTCTCCTAGTAATGGCATCTCAAAGGACTCTACTATCAACTTTCGATCCTTCCTAACTAGGAAGCACAAAAACAAATTGCATGGAAGGAGTACAAACCCCTAGAACATTTGTTGTAATTTCATCCTTTTGAGTTCAATTTCTAGGTTTCTCAGTAAGTGGCACATTTATCTTTATGTATATCCTATCTAATATACCTAAACAATTTTATCATCAAATTGGAACAATGTATCAAGAGCTATTTACATGATCTTAAGTGTTTTATTTTAAAAGATAGAAGAGTTGATTATTTACCTCAAAATATTTTCATTATTCATCTAACGAGCTTAAAAGATTAACTTTGTCTTCTTTAAAAAATGAGCTTGTAAGCAAAGACATTCTTTTAACACACTATGAAAGCAATAGCTCATTGTCCTACATGATCTCCCGAATTTCTCTTTATTGATCGTATTTTTTGCATGATGTGCTAAGATATACATTAACATAGCTACTTGTTTATTTATAAGCAGATTACGTATTGCTCTCTACCCCCCTAAGGCTTCCAACATTTCACAAAGTTTGGAAAACACTCTCACATCGATCCTTAACATGTCCTTATAACTACCATTATTGCTATGTAAGATTCTCTAATATACTCCCTTTTAGCATAAAAGTCCAATAAATAAGCTCTACAATTATATTAATGAAGTGTTGAACTATTGAAAAAAAAATAAGTAAAAGTTTAATAATAATAATAAGCATTTGAAAATATGTAGGCAACATAGGCACTAGCTTTTTGTTTCTTTCTTCATTGATTCAACAAAGAAATTTATTAGTTGTTGCAAAATAAATAACAAAAATGACAGTTCTTAGCTATTTTGTTGTAATTTACTTAATTCTATAGTACTCATAAAATAATTTCAATAGCTAGAAGGTCCATAATTAACATACTTAACAAGCTAGTTTATTAGAATTTGGTATAATGTTTTCACATTCTATTACGTATCAAATAAGTCACAATTCCACAAAATGGAAGTAGACAATGATTTAGCTAATAATCATGCCTTAAGCAATGTCAACACTTAAAATGATATCTATAAAAAGTTCATGAAGTGCAAATTTAAAGAATTGAAGTGGCACTTAGGCATTTTCCTCAAGAATAAGACTTTAGGGCAAAGTGGCCACTGACAATTTGATACCACATTCTAACATCAAGCAGTATAATCATCACACAAGTAATGAAGGCACGATCACCAGTTAAAAGCTTTTTTTCATTTTAATTATGTTTCAAAGAAGGTAGGGCTAGTCATGAGATATCAACCAGTATATATCCACTAAGTAGTGTCACCATAAACCAATTGGCAATGCATGGTATACATATTGAATATACACTTTAAGTATGTGTGAAATGCATATCCTTTTCTCTTAACATAATTTTTCTTTTCCATGGACATAAGATGTAGATTTTTCAAGTATGGGCTAAGAGAATGTAGGACAAGTTTGAATATCAAAACTATAATTTTATGCATTGAATTCCCATCAAAAGCATCATTGTCCCTCGTTAACTAAAGCGTTATTAGTTCTAATAAAGCTATACTTCATCAACTTGTATATTTTGATTAATTTCCATCTTGTATTTTCATCAAGCTATCTTTTAGTATGGATCTTACATTAAAACTTAGACAACAATGAGGAATAAAAGAGAGATAAAAAATAAACACTGATTGTTAGATTACTTGATGATATCGTTGATTGATAGGGTAGGTCACATGTGCTCTTGACTGTTAAGAGGAATAAACAAGAAATAAAACCTTAGTCAAATAATGTAGATTAGAAGGGAGAAGGTTTTTTGTTTTTAATGGGTAGTTTTGTCAATTTTATATTTTAATGATGGTATTTTAGTTATGATATATGGACATTTTATTCCCTCTATCCACCTCTTCATTGGTAATATCTATTCTGGATGGAGTGGGAATAGAAAAGTCTAAGAATTGAAATTCCATCATAAATTTTTCCAAGTAAATAAGATAATAAACAATTTTGAGGAAATAGATATTCCACTCCCCCTCTATTACCTTTAAGTAAATGGGCCGTAAAGATTTGAGTTTTATCCATTTTTTACTTTTTCTATTATTAACATTAATGGTTTAATCTGATGTACTTATAAATATTATACATCTTTGAACTATTAATTATAATTTATTGTTTTCATACATTATTGTGTAGTAGTCAATTACACTCTTATAAAATTTATGGATATGAACTTATTATACATAATTCATATTTTAGCATACTAATAATGACAATTGTTATTTTTTATTTATAACTTTGTCGTTGTTAATTTTTTATTTTATTAATCAAGAAAATCTTTAATGTGTATTCATGATGAAGTTTGTACTTTTGTGATTTATCAAAAATCTTTTAAATTACCTTATAGATAGTTTATAGATAGAAATTAATATTTTGGACTATTTTATTCTACCTATTTATATATATGTTTATTATTTCTTAGGTGTTTTATTTGTATGTTTCACTCTCCTAAACTAGGCAAGGTTTTTGGTGTATCTATTGTCCCCAAAAAATAATGTAGCATTAATTATACATAGAATTCATTTAAGCATAAGTAATAATTACATATAGGAATCAAACATTTGTATCCTATTTTGCACTTTCAAATTTATACATTCCTATTTACTTATTCCTAGTATCTTTAAGGATAAAAATAATAAAAGTTTCAAATTTGATTCAAGACTTCAATTGATAATAATATGAATAAATAATATGTCGAAATCTACAAATCATAATGAAATGATCTTACAAGGGGGTTAGACTTCTAGGCCATGTAGACCCGCTCTCGTCGATACCTAAACTCTATGGATTATAAACCTAAACTCTAATACCAATTTAATGTGTAATGCCCTCAGACTAAGAAGCGTCACAAACCGATACATATCCCTAATAATCTACTAATACATCAAGCTAAATGAGCAACTAAAAGTCTCCAAAATAAATGTTTTATTCTCCAAGTAATCTCAAATAATTTGATTCTTCAAATATTGTAAAACCCAAATTCAAAATTAAGTAAATAAAAAAGGATTTAAAGAAAATAAAATAGTTTATAAATAATAGGTTTTGGTATAACATGTTATAAACTTTAAGTAGTAAGGGGCAAAGTTATCTAAAAAGTTTTTAAACCCCTTCCCTTTTCGATTACATTTGTGTTGTTCCAACTACCCCTCATTCTCCCTATATGTTTCTTTTGTGGCAAACTAGAAAACCAACAAGAGCCATGTTAAGAATAACCCAAATTTAGATTTATAAAAAAATTGGGTGATTTAACTGAAGCAAGCACCATTTTACACATAGAGATAGCGTATTCGAGTAAGTTTTTGTACCTATATTGAAGAAAATTTGTTTTCTTTAAGAGTTGGTGAAGGAAACTTAGGAAATCCCATTTTTACAGAAGAAGAAAGTGACAAATGGTAGGTTGGAGTACTTTTACATCAAGAAACATCACGTAAGTGATTTTAAACCTCTATTTCATTTAAATTTTCGTTGTTGACAAGAATCATTAAGATTGAATGTCGGCTATGATTTGGGGTTGAGATCTTTATATTGGTTTTTAATAGGTGTTGTGGAGTGTTTAGAGGTGAGTGTAGGAGTGGGAAAAGATGCAAGTAGTTAAGATTAGCATTTGAGTTCGAAGATGGGTTTGAGTAAGGTTGGATTTGCGAACTACAATCTATAGAAAAGTGTAAACTATAGTTGGCATTTGGACACCATCCTTATTAGCGTCTAGATGCTAGTAGTCTATAATTCACATATGTGAGTTGCTGCATGGTGCCCGAACACTTAACCTTCCAACATCTGAATGCCATGTCTTTTGCAGTTTACAAGAAGTTTCCATTTCTTTCCTTGTTGTTTTCCCAACCTCCTTTTTCATTCTAAAACCTTTCCAACATTTTTTAAACAAGTTTTCTAAATCAAAACAAAAGCTAAACTTTGTTTTTCCAAGAAAAGAGTTCAGGATTCTCATAAAGACTTGTAGCCTAGTTAAGGGGTTGGGATGTAAGGAGTGAGTAGTTGGTTTTATCTCTAAGTTTAGGAGCTTAGTTGTTATGTTCGTATTGCACTAGGTAGGAGAACATTAAGATAATTGTTGAACACTACTAAGGAGTCAGGTATGGGATGCATAGATGTTTAGTTGTGTGTGCTAGGATAGAACTTGAAATTAGACTTAACTAAACTCAGACCTTAATTAAGTATGTTGCTTGTGTTTGGCTTTGACTACCTACTGGTAGGGTCTAATGGTGTTGGTAAGCCATTTGGTGATCTTTGCACAATCCTATCTTAGGTGGAGTCCCATGCTAACAATAACTAAGTAGATTTAGGTTGGTAATCAGATACTTAGGTGTTGAGCAAAACCTAACACTAATACTTATATAGTACTTATATTGCTTACTTATAAGGGTTTTGAATAAAGATTAAAACGATTGTTGTTGCATTTATTATGGTTACTCATCTATGCTTGTGTCCGTCACTTGAATGATCATGCGCATATATATGATATCCTATACTAGGTGCTAGCTCACTCTTCTAGTATTTGTTGTTTTTTAGTTATAAGTTTAGGGTACGAGGATTATGGTGATTACTATGTTAAGGATTCAAGTTATGATGATTTGTAATATAATGAGGAGAATGATTACTATTATTATGATGATAGAGTAAGGATAGTGTAGTTTACTCATTAGGAGTGAACCATTGAAAACGTTATGTTAGTATTTCAAGTTGTACATATTTGAGACTTGTGTTATCTACTTAGAGTTACTTGTGACTCCTGTTATTAATGTCTAGTAGGTAGTCATGTATTCGAGCTATGAGACTCCAAGTCCTTTAGTTCAATGTTATTTCAAGTTCTAAGTTCTTTCATTCAATACAATTAGTTTCATTCAAGATGTTATATGTGGTGTATATGGAAATTGAGTGGTTAACATTCAACTCTTGTTTCAAATATGAAGTTATTAAATTTTGAGTTGACAGACTTTATGCTATTTTGTGGAATATAGATAGTTATAAGGATACATGTTTGCCTTAGCATATTTACCTTTAGGGCTAACATGTGACAGAGTCGTGACTCCCGAGGTTCTAGAGCATTACAAATATAAACTGAATGACAACTACATAAATATTGTTTAAGTCATTGAACATGATAATGTAACATAAATTATAATCTGTTTGTCTTATTGAAAGGTCAACCTCATAATTGAATCCTAATTGTTACTCCCCCATCTTAGTAGCATTGATGAAAAATTTCAACTTAATGATTCCTATAATTTCTTAACAAATACCTGCACTTGAAAAATAATGTAGAATGAACCAAAGCCCAGTATGAAAACCCTTAACAGCATATGCATGCCACGCATCATACACATAATTTTACATGCATTTATGCAATAAAAATATCAAACAATTCAATCAGTTATCCATTATTAGTCAACAAACAACATAGCCTAAAATCATTTGCAACTAACCCCAAATTTAGAGTAACTCATAACTCCACTTCACAATTCTCAAGTCAAGACACTAACATTGCACCCACCATCTAAACTGCCACTAGGACATGGTACCGCAACCCCAAAATGCTACCTAACCTACTTGGTTCGAAAATATTAATAAACACCAAGGGATCTTGCTCCTCAAAACTCCAATGAAACTTTTACATAAGGGAGAGCTATAATCATATTATTCTCCATCATAATCCATAGGTTATGAAAAAACATCTTACCTTGTTGGATTGGTTAGCCTAAATTAGTAATCACTAAAAGGATTCACTTTACAAACTCCAACAAAACCTTGAAAAGAAATAGTCTTTACTATTAATTTCAATTTCTACAAATCCATAATTAAAGGAATTGTGTATTACCTTCTGAACATGTCATTCCTATTTTGGTTTTACCATACTATTATGAAGGTTTTATCATTTCAATGAAGGGAAATAGAATAGTTAACGGTATAAAGCGAATATTTATATGTAGGATTTTCTATTTCTCTTTTCTTTTCCAAAACTATCGTTGGCTTTATAAACTAATTATTTTCATACCATTACCTTAATAACTATTTTCCTTTATTAGTTTTGTGAAGTTTCACAGTTTATCTCCTTTTTAAAATAACTCATCCGGTCCCCTAGGTCCCCTATAAATAGAAGAAGGCTCCCAGAAAAAGAATCTGAAACTCTAAACTAAAGCATTAAAGTCACTACAACAGATCATCCATCAACGATTTCCAAGTAAAATAATTTGTTCTTCTTTTCTAGAAAACCACATGGCAAACACCCATAAGAAATTCCTTGCTCCTTCAAAGCAACCACTCTTACGTCAACCATCACTATCGACATATTTGTAGACCAACCATTAAAATTCTCCAAATGGGATTGAACCCAGATTGAGAGAGCAAGTTCATCACGCCAAAGGGCACCACAAAGTACTAGCCGACACCGATTTCGATTTTGTTTTTGGACCTAAATCTAACACGAAATTTGGTTTACTTTACATCAAGTGTCTATTGTAAAAGGAAAATAGCAAACCAAATGCATTCTCCCACTATTACTAGTATGGCGAGGTTGATACTGCTACTTTCTATTCATTATTTTCTAAATAAGCATATTGATCTCTAATGGAAAGGAAAAAAAAAAAAAGAAAGGTGCATTCTGATCTTGAATTCCCACTATTACTAGTATAGCGAGGTCAAACTCTGCTGCTTTTGTTATTTTAATTTTAGGGAAAGTATAAATTTAATCATCACCGTTTCACTTTTTTTCAATTTGAGTTCTAAAATTTTATTTCCATTTTTTTTTTTTTTACATTTGAGTTCTCAATGTTTATAAAAATTTACAAATAAATCCTTTCAACGATGGAATTAATTTTTATACTAGTTATGATACACCATGGCATCTAATCAATTGAAATAATTAATTTAATTAAATAATATAAGAACATATATTATTTAAGTAAATTATTGAAAAATATAAAAATTTGGAAAAATTTAAAAATAGGAAAATAAAAAAAAACTAAGCAAACTATAAAAATAAAAAAATGACACATGGCAACGTTTCATTTGTCCATATAATTATTACAATTAATTAATAAAATAAAATACTTAAAACTATAAAGAGAAAAAAAAAAAGAAAAAAAAATGCAATAAATTTAGAAAACAGTTTTGACTACCCCATGATCAGGTGTGCTTACTAGCTATATAGGCAAGGTGGTCGAGCAACCCACTCAGATGTAGCCACAAACTTTACCCTAGCTATGAGGTAGCCACAATGGTCACCTTAATTAGGTAGACAACAACTCACTTAATGAAGTAAGTTGATTCGAGTTAATATTAGTGATAGGTAACCACTCTTTAAGAGTAGTGTGACCTTTGGCCCTTATGGTGGTGGGCAACCACCCTTGCACATTATTTAATAATCTGATCGATATAACCTTGTACTAACATTATCGAGTTTTCTCTTAATTTTTTCCTTTTTTAGATGATAATGGAGGTTGGCCCCAATTCCCTTAGGGTGGTGGGCCATTTTCCCTCATTGTCAATAGGCCAAATGACTTACTCTTTTTATGTAGGATGCATCCCACTCTCTGGAAGGTAGTCCTTTCATCTTTTTATTTTTTTAATTTATGTAACCAATATGTATATATAATTATTTAATTTGATTCAAGTAATTATTCAGGTAGTTTAAAGGCTATCACGTGTCATTCCCTAACAGAAATATTAGCAATGTCAATAAAGGTCTTATTTGTAAATTTTTACAAATATCTTGAATTAAAAAATATATATAAATAAATAAAGATTTAAAATTAGAATATAAAAACTGCCAAATTTTCAGGATTTAACGTCTACTTTCGCCTTTAATCTTTTGGGAGGCTTGTATGTATAATCATGAGCCAACTATGACAAGTTTGTGATAATATGCCAATAATACAATGGGCCAAATTATTATGATGTGGCTGGCCTCTCACATGTTAGTAGCATCATTACATGTCCTTACGTTAAGAAAAAACATAGTATTTACTTCATAAAGTACCACCAGGTACCTAAAAATATATATCAATCATATAATAAAAGTCTAGATTTTCTTATTATAAAAAATGTTTTCTTTTTTAAATTTTAAACTGTAAAATCATATAGAAATTTTCAAAGTTTAAATCATGATCATGCATAGTTATATCATAATCAACAAATTTTCTTTATAGAAAGATTAATTCAATAATTTTATGTATTATTGCCAAAATTTATCTTTTCCATTTAAATCGGATGTGATGATATAACTTTAAAAAAAAAAACAAAGGAAAAAAAAAAAAGAAAACATCATGATATTGTTATAGAATGCTTTTAGGTAATATTGGTTGGTAAATGAGATGATAAAAGTCATGGTAGGTAACATAATGAGAGCAAAAGCAGGGAAGTGGGGTAGGTCTTATCATATTAAATTTGACAAAGCGAATATCAATTCTTTTTTTCTTTTATTGACATTAAGCATCACGAACACTTAAATATGGAAACATAATGATCGGACCAGGTCCATAAGTTTGAGTGTTTGACTGTTTTAATCACACGTGCGCCATCCTTCTTTTAAGTGCTCAATGATATTTCCCTTGACGTCGTAGTAGCAATTTCCTTGATTATATTATAGACGTAAGAAAAGAGACGCGATAGTCACAAAATGCAGTCTTATATGGATTCAGTTTTCAATGCATAGGATGTACCAATTATTCTTAAATTTTTTCTTTTTTTTTTAATTATATCAATATTGTGTGATAAGATTAATGTATTATATCAATATTGTGAGGTAGTTTTAATGTAGCTAGCTAATCAAGTGTCATGAATGTACTGATCGACCTAAAAGACATCTTGAGCTAATGACATGTGAAGGGATGCATTAAAAAGAGATATGGGAGGAAAAATAGAAAAACTCAATGTTTTTTATTGTTCTTATTGAATTGTTTGTTTGATTCTCTTTGCAGTGATACTAGTAGAGTTTTGGTATTTATCTTAAGCTTCCCATTGTTTTGAATCAACCTAATGAGAGAAGAAGCCTCATATTTATAGAGTGTAGAGATTAATCTTATTCGATGAATAGCTTTAAGATGGACAGTTGAGATTGAGTTCCTTTATTGAAACTTATCTTTTCTTTAGCTTTTATGAGCTTGGATATGGGCCCAAGCATACTTAAGGGTTTTATTAGCTAAAGAAGGTCTATTATCATTATTATTTGGCTTAAAGACTAACTGAATCTCCTTAAAGTCCAATATGACTAAATAAAGCCCAAATAAAACTTAAATAGTCCCAAAACACTATTTCTAAGTCTTCTTTTCATGTACAAAATAGCCAAGAAAGGCTAAGAGCGGAATATCTAGTCCAGTGATCTCCGTTCTGAGCTTACCAAGTCAGATCTACCTAAAACATTCCTAATCAAGTCGATTTCGTAAATTCTGTCACTAGCCCAAGATATCAACCCATAGCATTAAATTGAGTTAAAAACCTAATAATCAAAATGACCCTTTACAAATACCATAACTTTTTAAAATGTTTATTAATCGGACTTTGTGTCATATCCTCTATACCTATTGCCTATAACATGATTTTAACTCTAATATGAAATATTAAAAAATAAAACCAAAGAATGGAAAATAACGCAATTGTCCCGAATACATAATTATAGAGTGATTAAGATGCAAAACTTGAATTAAATAGTCCTTTAGAACTATCTTTTTGGATTTCCTTTAAGTATATATTAAAGTAATAATTATATAATAAACCAAACCAATTGAAGTCCCAATGATGCGTATACAAAATCTAAAGATTTAAAAAGTAAAAAAGAAACAAAAAAAAAATTTTTAAATGAAAGATCTTGAAAAAGAAATAACGATGATAGATTAACGGAGAGGAATTTTTGAGCAAGTAAATATCTTTAGGGGTCTCATAACATTAAGTACTTTAACAAAATTGAATTTCTTAAGTTTAGTAGTTTTAATTATGTGCTTAATTAATTAATACAATTGTAGTTACTTCCTCTATTAGACCAATATATACAAATAGACCTATGTAAGGGTTAGTTTCGAACCATAAATCGACCTACCAAGTTACTGAAGCAGCCTAAGCCCACCAATTGACTATTAAACGGCTGAGCCTTAAGGGTCCAATTCAATCATCTATCAAAAAGGCATAAGCGCAATTCGGGAGACATATTTGGCACCAAGGCCACTATGTGGGCCTTGCCTTACGTTCGTAATTACGGAGGATATACATATCCTTTGCAGTGGGCTCATTGCAAAAAGGAAGGGGTACAACACGGGGACTTCCTAAGAGATCATCCATCCTAATACTGCTCATACCTAAGCATGCTTAAATTTAGAGTTTTGAAGAGATTTGGTGCATTTAGGCTAGTATCACCACACCTATTAAGTTTTGCTTGCATTGTGCATATCAGCTGTCCGTAGAAAAGGTGTAAGCGTGATGGAGGGGATGTATTCGACGCCGAGGCCATTGGGTGAGCCTTACCTCCCATTCATCATTGTGAAGAATGCGCATACCCTTTATAATGGGCTCATCACAAAATAGAGGACTGCAATAAGAGGACTTCCCAAGAGATGACCCATCTTACTACTATTCTCACCCAAGTAAGCATAACTTCAAAGTTCTGATGGGATCTGATATATTTGTGCAAGTGTGATCGCACCCATCAAGTTTTGCTCTCATTGTGGATATTACCCATCCGCGAAAAAGGCCTAAGCATAATCCGGAGGATGTATTAGGCTCCAAGGTCGCTAGGTAAACCCTACATCCCATTGCTTATTATGAAGGATGCGTGTGTCCTTTATAGCAGGCCTATTGTAAAAAGGCGAGGTATAACACGAGGACTTCCTAGAAGGTTACCCATCATAGAACAAATCTTGCTCGTGCAAGTTTAACCATGGAGTTCTAGAAGAACTTGATGCATTTGTATTGGTATGATGGCACCTATCAAGTTTTGCTTACATTGTGGATATAAGCCAACTGCAAAAAAGGCGTAAGTGTGATCTGGGGGATTTATTTGATACTGAGGCTACTAGGTGCACCTTACCTCCCATTTGTTATTTCTTAAGATGCGTGTATCCTTTGCATTAAGCTCGATGCAAAAAAGAGGGGTCCAACATGAGGGCTTCCAAGAAGGTCACTCATCCTAGTACTACTCTTAACTAAGTAAACTTAACTTCGGAGTTTTAATTGGATTCGGTACATTTGTATTGGTATGATCACATCTGTCAAGTTTTGTATATATTGTGGACATTAGTTGTTTTTGAAAAAAGCATAAGCACAATCCTAGGGGACATAATTGACGCTAAGGCCACTGGATGGGCCCTATTTCCCATTCATCATTGCAAAAGATGGGCATTTCCTTTGCAATGGGCGCATTGCAAAAAGGTAGGGTGCAATACAATGACTTCTCAAGATATCATCCATCTTAGAGTTGATTTTGCCTAGGCACTGTTAACATCAAAGTTTTATGGGATTTAGAGCATTTATGTTGGTATGATCGTACCCATCAAGTTTACTCATATTCTAGATATCAGCCATTCTTGAAAAAGGCATAAGCAAGATCAAGGAGACGTATTCAATGCTGAGGACACTTGGTAGGCCCCATAACCCATTCGTCATTGTAGAGGATGCGTATGTCCCCAAAAGTGGGACCGTAAAAAATAGGAGGGATACAATATGAAGTCTTCGTAGGGGGTTACCAATCCTAATACTGCTTTCGGTTAAGTATGCTTAACTTCAGAATTTTAATGCATTTGTGCTAGTATGATCACACCCATCAAGTCTTGCATGCTTTTCAAATATCATCCATCCATCGAAAAGGTGTAAGCATGATCCAGGACATATTCAGCCTAAGGCCACTAGGTAGACTCCGCATACCATTCATCATTACTAAGGACATGCGTTCCCCTAGGAGTAGGCCCACCAAAAAAAGGAGGGGTACAATGTGAGGACTTCCTAAAAGGTTACCCATCCTAATAGGAATTAAACCACTAAACCCTAAACCCAAACTTAAGCCCAAGGATTGGAAAGTATAGCCAAGCAAATGTTATCTATACGCCTTACCTAAGAGTTCGAGTTGCTACAATTTACCAACCTAATGCCCTAGTTGAGCTGACCCTTCTCGTACTTGTCAATAGTCTCCAATTGCCAACTAAAGCTATACTCAAACTACAGTTCAACCCATCTAACCATTAACTCAACTAACCTAAATCCAAGCTGTACTGAATACGTCTGAGTCGAATTCACCTTTGAAGTGTCATATGCTCAACTCGGTACATCTTATCTAGCATCCCTACTCAACACCTTAGCTCAGTAGTTAACAAACTAATGGTACAGTTTGTCTTCTTATGCTAGAAAATCACCCATCTATAGAGAGCCACGTATCCGAACAAACATATGATAGAATCTTCCATACAGAATGCCAATTTTTACTGTATTTTTATTTATACCCTTTGGATATTCCTTATGTCATACTTACTTTAGTCATTACCTTTTTAGTCTTTTCCATTTTAGGTTGAATGCCTTAACTTTCGGGTGTAAATACCTGTTGTCCATGTAGTTGCGTAATCATCTTACACATTTTGATATTAAATATACACTTCTCCTTTCAAGAGCATTATTCTTCATTGCTTATTTCACTCCTATCCTAATCCTTAAGCAAAGTTAGGTAATAAGCACCCTTATTGGACCAGCTTATGCTTCATATTAAGTTGAGTTGTTAGTCCTTGATAGTTCCTCAGTATGTCATATCCTTGGAGTGGATCAAGAGTCTGCTTGTTTTACTTTTGTTGTTGTTTACAAGTATTTTCACTCTTTTAAGCTTTCCATAAGCTAGATTCACCCTTATGACCAACCGTATTAGTTCTTGGATTGGTTTGTATCATCTTGGCATCAGAGTGAAGGTTTTTTTAGGTAAGTTGTGTTTGAACTATCTTTTGAGTAGTGATTGTTGTAATAGTGTATTGTGGTTGCACATAAGTTAGCTGTAAGTGTTCTGAGTAACTAGAAAGCCCAATAGTTTGTTGTAGCTATATACTCTATTTTGCCCTATTTCAAGTGCATGAAACAAAGCAAGTTCGATTGAGTTTATTGTTCATTGGAATAGTTGTCATATTCACGAATTAGTTGGACATTCATGTGGAAGTGTGTGCGTATTAATTATCTTAGACGAATAGTGTATGTTGTTTCTCAAATTCAAAGTTTGTAACTAAGTTTTTGTCGAAGAAAATGACAAATCCGAGTGCTAATGTTGGAATTGGAGATTATAATAATGGCATTATCTACCTTGGGTGACAACCCCAAAACACCCCTAGGAGTATAGGTGAATGACTTAATGAGGTAGCTAACCTCATAACTAATTTGACTAGAGCTATTCATGCATTAGCTTATTGACCCACTAAGGCTATGTAAAACACTCCACAAAATGCTTGACTTGCTAGATAAGCTCTCAGTAAAGGAGTAAGAGGACGAGTACGATGGAAGATTGAGTTAGGTAACATAGATGATGAAGGAGAAGAAGAGTACAAAGAAGATAAGGAGCGAGCTTGAGCACCCCTAACTACCGACTACATGAAGCTTCAAATTCTAAGTTTCAATGGTTCTAGAAGTGACAACTACCTGGAATGCTAAGAGAAGGTAGAGAGAGTTTTTTATTATTACCAATATGAGGATCGTGAGAAGGTGAGGACTGCTACTGTAAAGTTCTCAAGTTATGTCGTGATTTGGTAGAAGAACTTCCAAAATATGAGGAGACGAGAAGGATTTTAGGAAGTTAATACTTGGCTTGAGATGAAGTGAATCCTTAAAAATAGATTCGTGTCAAATACTTATTTGCAAAACACTTTTGCTCAATGTAAAAGCTAAGATAAGGGAGTTGATTATTGATGAATGTGTTTAGGAGTTCCAAATACTCATGATTCGTTGTAAAGTAGATGAACCATCAAGTCTTGCTCGCTTTTCACTTATTAGTCGTCCATCGAAAAGGCATAAACATGATCAAAGTGATGTATTCAGTGTTGAGGCCGCTGAGTTGGTCGCATACCCCATTTGTCATTGCTAAGGAAGTACGTATCCTTAGGACTAGGCCCATCGAAAAAAGGAAAGATTCAACACAAGGACTTCCTAAGAGATTACCCATCCTAGTACCGCTCTCACCCAATATGCAAAACATCAGAGTTCTAACGGTATTTGGTGCGCTTATATTTTGTTGAGCCTGATTTTTCTCTATTTTTATAAATTTACTTTAAACTGATCAATGCTAAACCTTACCCTTTTAATATTGTTCTTCGACTAAGGTTTAAAGAAAACTAATTTTTAAAAAGAATTTTTGTGAACTTTTGGAGTTACCACCTAACTAGAGTCAGGAAATGGTTTTGGTCAAAACCAAATTGATAGATTTTGTTTTGATTTAAACACTAGTTCGCATAGGGAAAAAACCAATTTTAGAAAAAGGTTTTTGAAAGACTAGAGATATGAGTTTGATGGTTAAGTCCTTTAAACCCTTACAAGTACCATAAACTTTCTTAATTTAGATTTAATTCCTTAAAATCACCTTTTTGAAAAAATAAAATTAAATAAATTGGATTTTTACTAAATTGAGTAACTAAAAGTGGAAGAACTAATTTTTATTTTTTTTTTTAACATCGCTTTGGAGGTGCCTACGTACTTATTATTTGGGATCAGACGTACTTAGTTCTTTCAAGAAAATTTTAGGTGAGCTAGTTGATTTTACCTTAAAAAAACGGCCAGGTTTACGTTTTTAATTTGATTTGATTTATTTAAGGAAACTTTTTATAAAGGGTCCTAAACTTTGTTTGTTAGATTTTCAAAAATTCTAAAGGTCCTTAAAAAGAATCCATTTTATTTAGTTTTTATTGAAATTGAATTTTTCTAAGTTATAAAATGATTTTTCATTTGTTTATTGTTTATTTTATTTTATTGTTTTATTGTTTATGTAGGTCCCGAGTAAGATATTAAGAGGAAGGGTGAATTGATATCTTTTACAAAAATAAAAAAAATTAGATTTAAAAATAAAAGCCCTCTTAATAACTTAAGTGGCGTAAAAGTAATTGAAAATTGATTGTTTAACTTAAGACACAAAAGTAAAAACAGAAACAGTAAAGGTTAGAAAGTAAATAAAGTAGGGAGAAAAAAGATCAGGTAATCGATTTATAGAGCTTCAACCTTTCGCCTACTATTTTCTTTCAATTCTACCACTGGGGATTCAGTCCTCCTCATCAATGTCGTTTTATTAGTCCAATCTTTTCACTAAACAAAGATTAATGAGAAATTACAAGGATATCTAGTTGCTTTTCTATCATATCTCACTAACTTCTCCTTAAGCTATACACGGCACTCAAAGAGCTTCCTAAACTTTAACACTCAATTTACAATGTCAATAACGCTTACAAAGAAAGTGACACAATACAATCAAATGCTCTTTGTAACTTTTGCACAAAAGTAATAACAATGACATAATGAAGCTAATCTCACTTAGTTTTTAAATAAGTTTCTAATAGAGTTTCTAACAGTGTTGACAAGAGATTTTTGAATTTCAATTCTTAAATTTCTTTTTTCACTTCTATCAATCATGTGCCACTTCAATTTATCTTGAATCAATCTTCCATATAATAGCTACAAATGACTAGTTCCTGATTTTTCTCCAAGAAAACTTGATTTAAACATAATTGATTTTGTTTGTTGGAGAAATATCCCATGAAAATACAAACTAATTTTTGAATTTTTTAAAACTTGAAACATGTTGTTCCTCATATATTAACTTCCTGATCTAACATAATTTGAAAGTTGCTACATGTAAGGATGTATTTAGTAAACTTTGGAATATTTTAAAATTAACAACTTCAAAGATTGCTACTCAACTAACTAGATAAGTTCGAAAAGATATGATAAGATCTTGATAAAGCAAGCTAGCTCTTCAAAATTAGTCTGACATTTGATCAAGCATATCTGTGGTGAACGATCTTTTAACATCTTCTAAATCTTATTTGAATTTTGAAATAACTCTTAAAAATCTGGTTGAATTTATCCAAAATATCCAACCTTATCTTCAACAAAATATCTTAAGATAATAAAAAATTTTATCAACAAGAAGTTGCAAACTTAAAGATAATCTTGCATCAAACTTTGTAGAATTTTGAGCAAAACCTTAATCGACATAGTTTCTTGACATGCTTGAAATATATTTGAATATAATGCTTAACCCTTAATCAACCATTCTATAGAATTGAAACTAATTTAACTTAAAATCCCCGTGGACTTAACCATCTTAATGGAAGAAAATTGAGTATATTTTTCTAACGAAGCTACGCCTTCTTACCAAAATGTCTAACTTAATTTGTTCAAAAATATTTAGAAAATAACTCTAGAATAGTAGCTGATCTTAAATCTGTATACTAATTACATTATTTTGTTCTCTTACTGATATACTTTCTAACACACATTCTAATAAGCACAAACTCAAACTTATTATCTTTCTTAACCTTTCTTTTCTTTAAGACGTTCGCATACTCAAAGAACTTATTAAGTTCATTCTCATCTTCTTGTTATCATCAAAATATATTAAGGGAAAACTCAACATTTTCTCCCTTTTTGATGATAACAAAACAACATTTAAACAAAAACATATATCATCATCAAAATAACATAAATAGAAATTGATTGATTTTAAAGTTCCTAACCTTAAAATGTTTTTGTGTCTTACTGCTCCCCCTTTTTATTATCATTTAGAAAATATAACTTTTTCCCTAAACATGTTAACTTTGGAATTCTGATGAGATCTAATACATTTATGCCATTATGATCACACCCAAAAAGTCTTGCTCACTTTTCGGAAATATGCCGTTCATAGAAAAGGCTAAGCATGATTTGGGGGACATAATTGGCACTGAAGCAACTATATTGGACCCGTAAACCTAATATCCATTACTGATGACACGTAAGTCCCTAAGTGTAGGCCCTTAGTAGGAAGGAGGTGTGCAACACAAGGACTTTCCTAGAGGTCACCTAATGAATTGCTGACTAATGGTCCTATTACTCGTATACGGCTTCGAGGACTCTAATCCCTCACCCAGTGTATTCTCTCTCGGCAATTTACTGATGACAAAAATGTTTACACTGAAGGAATGTAACTAAACTCCATGAGCTCCTCGAATTTTCATATGTTGATCTATACACTCAATAGTGATGATGACAACCATTCCCTTGCCGAAGACCCTATGTCGAGTAATCCGACCAATTGCTATCGAGAAATTCTTACCGAGTGACAAGAGACTCACTTAAACTGCTGAATAGTTTTCCTCTCAACATGCCATCATCTCTCTCATCTTGATGTCCCCTTATTGTCGCTACATTTTGACCCCTCTTACCTGCCGTGCTCAAAGCATATTCGTACAAGAACAATGTTGCACTACTACCTATCTACCTCATCTGAAATTGTACTACTTTTCTATTTTTGGTCTTTTGTCCTCTTTACCCTTTTTTCGTATGTACTAGGAATCTCCTTTTTGTATATAATTTCTTGTAATTTCTTTATTTGTAATGCTGCCCTAGGGACTTACTATAAATAATCCTTTTCTCTTGTAAGCTGTACATAACTGACATTTTTAATACTGAATATTCTATTCTCGCGAGACAACCCTCTCTAAGTCTATTTTCATACACTTTTATCTGATCTTGCTAAGTAGCTCAAGATTAGTGGTAGGTAGACCTTAACATCAGCTTATGCGTCATATCAAGTGAGGTGTCAAGTCATGTTGTGTTCTTTAGTGAGTCATATTCTCCAAGTAGCTTCACATTAGCTACTCTTGTTCGTTTATGGACCATTCCCCTCCCTAATTTTCTTCGATATTCCAAAGGACCTACTCTATTCAAATTTGCCATGGTAAGCCTTAGTGATAACTGAGCTCCTAGGCATACCATATATTCCTAGTATCAAAGCTTGAGGATGAGGTTTAGACCAAGAGCTGTATAGTAATAGTCAATTTGCTATTTGAGATACTGCATATGTTGAGCCATCTGTATGAAGTGTAGTTACTGAAATTTTGTGTTGGGAATGTCGAACCTTAGCATAGAAGGAGAGATTCACGATGTTAAAAGTGATGCTTATGTTCATCGTCAAGTTAACCAACAAACATCACATACTATTGATGAGCAGATAAAAGATCTTATTATTATTGTGGCTAATTTAGCTATCTCAGTAAATAAGGTCTTAGAGAATGGACTATGCTATTGAGCAGGGCCAAGAAATGAGAGATAGGCCTAGGAAGCAGATGAATGAGCGAGCTCCGAAAGTCTTTCCAGTGAACCACACACTACTGCAACATGCCAACAGAGTTGTGAGAAGGTTAGAGTTAGACAAAGTGGAAGAGTACAAAGAAGAAGAAGACCAGTATATTGGGATTAATGAGTGTGAGTTTAGAGTGCTAAGAGGTGCTGAACATCAAAAGGTATAGATTCCAAACTTTAACGGGTCTGGTAGTGTTGATGACTACCTAGACTAGGAAAGGAAGATCAAAAAAATATTCGAATTTTATGATTATAAAGATGTTGTACGCATTAGAGTGGCCGCATTAGAATTTTCTGGATATATAGTAATGTGGTGGGAGAAGCTACAGAATGTTCGCCTGAGGACCCGACATGAGGTCTGCACATGGAACGAGATAAAGAGAAGACTGAGAGGTAGGCTCATTCCCGAACACTACGAATAGGACACTTTCTGACAACTCCAAGACTTGAGGTAAGGTAACAGATTCGTAGATGACTATCTCCTAGAGTTTCAATTGCTAATGATACGATGTGATGTTGACGAGCTTGAGGCCCAAACTATAACACGATTCATCTTGGAATTGCAGAGCCTCATAACTCTAGATGAAACCATCCATGTAGTCTAGAGAGTTGGAAGGGAAAAGTGGAACTAGGCTAACTGAATGCCGAGTAATTGAACACCGACACCGAATAGGAATGGCCTAAAGAGTAGACTAGGGAATAAAAGGGTTTCAAATAGTTCTGAGGTAGAACATCGAGGTCACATGCCAAGCCGACCAGACGAGGGCTAAGCTAAGAGCAAGACTAAGGAACCTGAGATTCGAAGAGACTAGGATTAGAGTTTAGGGAGGAAAACCCAAGAAATTAAATGTTTTAAATGCCTTGGCTATGGATACATGGCTAGTCAATGTTCGAACCGCCAAGTCATGACCATAAAGGGAGATAAGCCCTAGTTTGAAGTAGAAAGTGTGAGTGAAGGAGAGGAAGAAGTGACAACCAGTCAAATGCTAGAAGAATTTGAGGAAGATTAGGAGGCTAAGATACCCCCTAAAGGCGAAGCTAAGTATTGCTTTGTTGTTCGGCGATCTCTCAACGCTTTTGTAGCTAATAAGAATGAACAAAGAGAGAACCTCTTTCATACAAATTACCAGGTGAATGGCAAGCTATGCACTATAATCATTGATGGAGGAAGCAATACTAACGTTATTGCATAAGGGGCAGTTAAGTTTGTGAAATTGACAACTATCCCACACCCCAAACCGTACAAGATTCACTGATTGAGCAAGAAAGGGGGATTATACGATTCTAAGCAAGTCAAAGTGCCGATTATTATTAGTGATAGGTACAGGGATGAAGAGCTGTCTGATGTCCATCCCATGTGTGTATCTCACATATTACTTGGCCAACCATGACTATTTGACTTGAGAGTCTTACATGATGAGTATATAAACACTTACATGTTTCAAAAGGATAAGAAGAAAGTTATATTGACATCGATGAGTCCCAAGGAAGTGCAAGAAGCCCAGGAAAAGGTTGCTAGATCTCTATAGCAGAAGTCCTTGGTGATTCCCCGAGCTTAGTTTGCATAAGAGGTCAAGGCCAAGGACTATGTACTCCTCTTGGTCAGGAAACTCTTAGAGGTTAGAGAGGCCAAGAACTTACCTACTGAAGTGCAATAGCTACTTCAGGAATTTGCTAACCTCTTCCCTACTGAGATGCTAAAAGGATTATCTCTCTTGAAAAGAATTGAGCATTACATCGATCTTCAACTTGGAGTAGCTCTGCAAAATCGACTTGCCTATAAACTCAATCCTGAACAGATAGTCGAGCTAAAAAAGCAAGTTGATGAGTTGGTAGATTGTGGATATGTCCGTAAGAGCATGAGCCCATGTGTTGTCCCAGCCATACTAGTACCAAAGAAAGATAGATCATGGAGGATGTGCATTGATAGCCATGCCATCAACAAAATTACTATTAAGTACTGATACTCGATCCCACAGTTGGATGACATGCTCAATGAGTTGCATAGTGCATACATCTTTTCAAAGAGAGAGCTAAAGAGTGGCTATCATCAAATATGAATGAGACCGAGAGATGAATGGAAAATAGCCTTTAAGACTCAGGATGGTCTATTTGAGTAGATGGTTATGCCGTTTGGTTTAACTAACACGCCGAGCACATTTATGCATCTCATGAATCATATGCTCAAAACATTGATAGGCAAATGCATTGTGGTTTATTTTGACGATATTCTGGTCTATAGTGTCGACATTTTAATCCATGTTGAACATTTAAGATTGGTGTTTAATATACTCCACGTGGAGAAATTATTCAACAACTAGAAGAAATGTGCATTCTATCAAAGCAAGGTTGTATTCCTCGGATATGTCATTTTGGGGAATGGAGTTCGAGTTGATAAGGAAAAGGTCAAGGCTATTAATGAGTGGCCAATGCCGACTAGTGCTGCCGAGGTCAAGAGCTTCCATGGCTTAGCCTTATTCTATCAAAGATTTATCCAGAACTTCAGCTCCATAACTATGCTGTTGATTGAATTGACCAAGAAGAATGTTGAGTTTAAATGGATAGAAAAAGCTCAAAGGAGTTTTGAAGATGTGAAGTTTAAGTTGACGAATGCTCTAGTACTTGCCCTACCAGATTTTGAGAAGGTTTTTGAGGTTAAATGTGATGCGTTTGGTGTCGGCATTACTACTGTCGTTATGCAAGAGCATTGACCCATTGCCTACTTCAGCGAAAAACTTCAAGGTGCTGTCCTGAATTACTTAGCCTATAATAAGGAGTTCTATGCCCTTATCCGTACACCTCAGAACTGATAGCATTATCTGTCACTGAGAGAATTCATCATCTATTCAAATCATGAATCTCTCAAGCATCTTCGTAGGTAGTAGAAGCTTTCTTGGCATCACGCTAAGTGGGCCGAGTTCTTGGCGACCTTTTGTTATGTCATCAAGAATGAGAAAGGAAGCACCAACACAATAGCTGATGCACTTTCTCGTTGTCATACCTCCATTACAACATTGCAAGCTAAAGTTCTTGGATTTAGCACTTTACCTAATCGATATGAGCATGACCTACATTTTGAGCCTATAGTAGCGAAATACGATGATAGAGGAGCTATGGATGGGTTCTAATTTAGTGAGGGGTTCTTTGTGAAGGGCAAGCAAATTTGAATGCCGAGTTGTTCTACAAGGGAGCTACTGGTTTGAGAACCTCATGCCAAGGTCTAGCTAGCCATTTTAGGGAAAAGAAGACAATTAAGATATTGGGCCTTTAGTAGCCAAGTGCAGTAATAGAAGAGCTATGGACGAGTTCTACTTCAGTGAGGGGTTCTTGATGAAAGGCATGCAAATTTGCATGCCGAGTGGTTCTACAAGGGAGCTACTGGTTTGAGAACCTCATGTCGGGGATCTGACTATCCATTTTGGGGAAACGAATACATTAAGATATTGAAGGAGCACTTTTATTGGCTTTGGATGATTACGGATGTACACTGAATACTTGAGAGGTGCAAGGTGTATAAGTATGCAAAAGGGAGGAGAAAGCCTTATGGAGAATATGCACCCCTAACAATTCCCGAGTGGCCATAGACCAATTTAAGCATAGATTTCATGCTCGGCCTCCCCTACACACTGAGAAGATATGATTTAATCATGGTGGTGGTCAATTGGTTTAGTAAGATAGGCCACTTCATCCCCTACTACAGAACTAATGATGCTTTATCCATCGTTAACCTCTTCTTGCAAGAAATTGTATGACTGCATAGAGTACCAAGGAGTATTGTATCCAATCGTAATTCCAAATTCATGAGCTTCATTTAGAAGACCTTATGGAGGAAACTCGACACTAAGCTCCTATTCAGTACCCCTTGCCACCCCCAAACTGAAGGCCAAACTAAAGTAGTTAACAGAACCGTTGGTAGTCTCCTATATGCTACGATTGGAAAGAACTCTCATGACTGGGATTTATCCTTTCCCATCAATGAATTTCCCTACAATCCCTCAACTCATAACTCCACTGGAATATCACCATTTGAGTTTGTTTATGGACTTAACCCGAACATACCCTTAGACTTAGCTAATAGTCTGACTACACAAGGGGAGAGTAAATCTGACCTACAGCGTGTCGAGAAATTTCATAAGTTGTATCAAAGAATTGCTGAGCAATTGGCCAAAGCTATGGCTTGACAGAAGGAATTGGGAAGGCACAAAAGGAAATGAATCATTTATGCCCTCGGAGATCTTATATGGATCCATCTTAGCAAGGAATGTTTCCTTAGCAAGAGAATGAACAAACTATCTCTCAGAGTGGATGGACCCTATAGGATCCTGAGGCACATCAATGATAATGCCTACAAGATTGAGTTACCCGACGGTTTCGGCGTGTCTACCACATTTAACATTGCTAACTTAACTCCATATGCTCTCGAAGATGACGAAGACCAAGATTTGAGGGAAAATCTTCAATAACCCTAGGGAATCGATGAACTGCTAACCAACAGTCCCATTACTCATATATGGCTCCAAGGACTCCAATCCCTTACCCGGCAAATTCTCTCTCAGCAACCTACTGATGATGAGAAAGTTTACATCGAAGGAATGTGGCAGAACTCCTTGAGCTCCTCGAATTGTCTTACATTTATATGTACGTTCAGTAGTGATGATGCCAACCATTCCCTTGCCGAGGACCCTATGCCGGGTAATCCGACCAACTACTGCCAATAAATGCTTATCGAGTGATGAGAAACTCACTTAAATGACCAAATAGTGTTCCATTCGGTATGCCACCATCTCTCTTATCCCCCCTCCCCTCCCTTTCCCCCTATTGCCGTAACATTTTGACCCCTCTTACCTACTATGCTCAAAGCCTATTTGTATAGGAACAATGATGCACTACCACCTATCCACCTCATCTGATATTGTACTACTTTTCCATTCTTGGTCTTTTGTCCTTTTTACCCTTTTTTGTATGTACTAGGGATCCCTTTTTTGTATATACTTTCTTGTAATTTCTTTATTTGTAATGCTACCTTAAGGACTTACTATAAATAGTCCTTTTCTCTTGTAAGCCACACATAACTGACATTTTTAATACTAAATATTCTATTCTTGTGAGACAACCCTCTCTAAGTCCATTTTCATACACTCTTATATGATCTTGCCAAATAGCTTAGGATTAGTAGCAAGTGGACTTGGACATCAACTTGTACATCATATCTGTGAGGTATCAAGTCGTGTTGTGTTCATTGGTGAGTCACATCCTTCGAGCAGCTTCACGTTAGCTACTCTTGTTAATTTGTAGGCCATTCCCCTCCCTAATTTTCTTAGATATTTCAAAGGACCCATCTCAGTCAAATTTGCTATGGTAAGCCCTAATGATAACTAAGTTCCTAGCCACACCATTACCCATACTAATATTACTCTCATCCAAGCACGCTTAACTTCGAAGTTCTGATGGGATCTGGTCCATTTGTGCTGGTATGATACCACCAATTAGGAATTGCTCACCTTTCGCATATAAGCCATTCATAGAAAAGGCATAAGCGCAATCTAAGGGACGCCATTGGCACCACAGCCACTAGATGGGACCCACAACCCCATTATCCATTAACGATGATACGGAGGTTATCGGGAGTGGGCCTTTGGCAAAAAGGAGGCTGCAACTCAAGGACGTCCCAAAAGGTCACCCAGCCTAATACTACTCTCGCCCAAGCATGCTTAACTTCGAAGTTTTGATGGGATCTAATGCATCTGTATTGGCATGATCACACCCATCAAGTCTTACTCGCGTTTTGCATAAAACTATCTGTAGAAAAGGCATAAGTGCTATTCAAGGGATGTAATCAACTTCAAGGCCATTAGAAGGGACCTACAACACTACTATCCATTACTCATGATGTGCTGGTCCTTGAGTGTAGGCCCTTTGGTAAAAAGGGGGATGCAACACAAAGACTTCCTTAGAGGTCACCCATACTAGTACTACTCTTGTTGAAGCAAGCTTAACCTCGGTGTTTTGATGGGATCCCTCATACTTATCATGTCTTGCTCGCTTTTCACATATAAATTGTCCATGGAATAAGCAAAAGAGTAATTTGGGGGACACAATCAATGCTAAGGTCATTGGATGGGAGCTGTAACTCCATTATCCATTACTAATGATGTGCTAGTCTCTGAGTGTAGGACCTTGGTAAAAAGGAGGGGTGCAACGCGAAGGCTTCCATAAAGGTTACCCACACTAGTACTACTTTCGCCTAAGCATTCTTAACTTTCGAGTTCTGATTGGATCTGGTGCATTAGCATTGGTATGATCACACCCATCATGTTTTACTCGCTTTTCACATATAAGCCATATGTGGAAAAGGTATAAGCGGGATGTTGGGGAGGTAATCAATCCCACGGCTACTAAATGGGACCTACAACCCCACTATTAATCAATGATAGCACACATGTGGCTAGGATTGGGCCCTTGACAAAAAGGAGTCGATGGAAATCAGGCTACTAGACCACTGACTCATAGCCGAGCCTAAGGACTAGAAAGATTGGCAAGATGAATCCTCCTGTTCCAACCAACCCTACTGAGGTCAAGTACCTCCTTGCTTAGCCACCCTTTATGTTGAGTCGAATGACTATACTTCTCCCTATAGTATACCGGATTAAAGAATACTCACTCATGCCTAATCCATCTAATCACTTGGCATCTTCATTGTCAAGAAGCCGAGATAGAGAGACTCCAGAATGACTAAGCCACTCTTGCTCAAACAAGCAAGTTTTCTATACTTTTTTGTCCATATCTTTTAATAACTTTGCAAATGTAACATCGCCATGTATATAGTATTATGTATAGAATCCATTGCACTAATGATTTTTTTCCTTTTTAGGTAAGTTGCCCTAACTTATGGGTATAAATATCCTTATACTTGTGGCTAAAATCAAAATTCAAATTACCATTAATACACTATTGTGTTTTCTTCCTTACGTAAAAACTCTATTTACTCCCGACATCACTCTTATCCAAACCCTTGAGCAAGGCTAAGTGGCGAATAACCTCACTAAACCAATTCATACGTTATATCGAATTATGTCGTAAGCCTTCAGAAGTTCCATTGGTTTGTCATATCCTTTAGAGCTATTTGTGGGTTTTGCTTACTTCTTTATTCATAATTATCATTCCGCACGTTCCCCACCACTTCCATTTCGAGCTTTATGCAAGCTTGGATATATTTAACAACCAACCTTGTCTGTTCTTAGTCATGATTCACATCAAGAGTAGTGCAATACGAGGATTGCCCAAGAAGTCACCTATCTTAGTACTGCTCTTGCCTAAGCACACTTAAATTAAGAGTTCTAATGGGATCTAAAGTATTCATGCTAGTACAATTGCACTCGATAAGTCTTGCTTACCTTTTACATATAAGCCATCCATGAAAAAGGTGTAAGCGCATTCCAGACACACAATCCACATCGTGGCCACTAGATTGGACCCGTAACACCATTATACAACAATGATGACACATAAGTGGCCAAGAGTAGGCCCTTGACAAAATGGAGCAATGTAACACAAGGACTTCCCAGGAGATCACCCATCCTACTCTTACTCTTGCTAAAGCATACTTAACTTTGGAGTTTTGATGAGATCCAGTGCATTTATACTGGTATGATTGCACCCATTAAGTCTTACTCGCTTTTTGCTAATAAGCTATCCATAGAAAAGGTGTAAGTGCACTAGATGGGACTTGCAACCCCATTATCCATCAACAATGACATGTAGGTAGCCGGGAATGGGTGTCAGGACCCTAAAGAAGGCTTAGTAAAATTATCTAAAATTTTCATATCTTGTATACACCTATGATACGAAAATTGCCTTACAAGTTAGAAATTGCAAAACTCTAAATAATTTATCACTAGGGTTTCTAAATTGTTAATTAATTGACATATTGTAAAATATAAATAACTATGGATATCCAATATTCTATAATTCCTTAGAACCATAAAGAATTGGTTTCCCCTACCAAATGATAAGATCAATTAGAATAACCTTAAAATTCAAACTTATTGAAGTTACTAAATCTAAATATATAAGTAGTATTTACATTTAAAGTTTCTCATGAACTAAACAATCTTTCTCTAATTCAAACCTCTAAAACATCTCAATATTTGCTCTCAACGTTCAGCTCTTAACCCATGTCCAAATATCTAGGGCATGGGGGCAAAAAAAGGAAAGAGGGGGATGGGGTTTCTCTTGATTTGACATAACGGGCCCCTATTGGGGAGTAAGTTATAAGAGCTTAGTGAGTTAGACCCTCAGCCACACCAACAAGCAAGTTATAAACACATTTAATTTAAGCATATGAATGAATGAGCAAACAATATGCCAAAACAATATGTACAGTTAACTAGTCACTATACGTAACTCAGATTTAATGCCCTCCAAAATCAAAGTTGGAGTATATATGGCACCAGTTAGATCTCAATATTATACTAGAACTTACTTTACTACGAAACTCCACGTTCCATATTTAAACAAAACAAATCTTCTATTTTCATAAAAAACCAAGTTCTAGTATAATTGTGAGTAGGCCCCCACATTTCACACTAACCCTTAAACAGAGGCCTTTGGACTTGATCCTTAGCCAAGCGGTTGGCGTCTCTAACACCTAGTATTCCCATAAGCTAAGGTAAAGTCATTTTGGATGAGTACACCATGCAAAACCAATAAATTTATAATAATAACCCCCAAATGGCCTCTTACTACCCCCGTATGATGTGACAACCAGAATTTAGGTCAATGCGATGCATGTACCAGTTTCTTTTTTTTAGCCAAGTATAGTTAAGTTCAATTATAATATGACCAAACAATAACATACACAATCATCAGCTATACTACGATGTAACAAACAATTTGTTATTCGCATTTAAAGTAAATTCAAGCTTCAGCAAACAATAACATACATACACAATTCTTGACCCCACATAACAACCAATTAACAATCTCATTTAAGTTCACTAAATAGAATCACATACAAGCATGGAATCATAGGGTAAATATTCACTCAGCCATGATGACTCGCTCTAGTCGTAATAATCAATCGGAAAATCCACACCCGCATCGGGATCACATAATCATTACAATATAACAAGGATAATAAGTAATTGAATTAGCTAACAGTTCTAAATATCTATCTATCTAATTTTACTTAGATTACTATCAATTTTTATTCAATTAAACTTTATTGTTAATCATATGTAACTTTTTTATTCTATTTCTAATATTTATGAACTTATAGTTGTTTTTCATCATTTTCGGACATACGTTCACACGGTGATATCCGTTTTGGACGTCAAAACCCGTGCTTAATGATATGGACTAAATTCATTGAAATGTTATCTATTGAAACTTAAATATTCTTATTGGCTAGTTTTATGTTCTATTTTAGCAGTTAATGATTTCATTAGCCATTAATTCTTACGCTTAGATAATCTTATAGTTTATTATTTTAAAGGCTTATGTCATCAATCGCTTATGTCATCATTTGCTTATGTCATCAATTACATATGTATACTTATCCTTATGTATTCATATATTTTACACATATGTTATATATATACTTATATTTCTAATATACTAGTATGTATGCTTGTGTACTTATATGTGTACTAATACATCTACTTGTATATACATACGGTTACATACATATTTTTATACGTATTTTCGTATGCCTAAAGTTCCCTCTTAAGAAAGCTTCACAAAATCCATATTTTTGCACTTTAAGAGCTTATTTAGCAAGGTATATGTGTGTATAGTTAGTATATTCCTTCTTTTTGGTTATGTACATAAAAGATACTTAAGTATAAGAGTATCTATACATGTATTCATCAAGTGTATTCTTGTATTCACATGCTTAAGCACATATATATGTGTTCTTCTTCCATTTAACTATGGATTTCCTACACTTATACTAAGTATTTCACCAAACCCTTATACATACACTTCTTATGTTTTCACTTCTTGTACGTACATATGTGTTTATACATGTATTCCTAAGTATTCCTACACTTATAAGCATGGTATAAAGATTCCTATCCTTCACAATACATATGTACATATTACATAAGCTTTCTACACCAACATAAGATTGATACTAACTAACTATTAAATTAGATGATCAAATGAAGTCATACCTTTCTCTCCTTTGTAATTTGAAAAGGAAAGCAAGTAGATATAGTGGATTGGTGTGTGGTGGTAGTTGAAATTGTAAAAGTGAAATTTTGGAAAAGTTGAAGATGACAAAGCAAAGGGGAGTTCTCGGTTTCAAATGGAAGGGGAAAGGGGGTTTATGTTGTCTCAATTTGTGTTTTTTAGATGAAATAAGTAGGGTCTAGATTCATCCATCAAGTAGACCGCAAGGATAAGAAAAAGAAAGAAAATTACATGTGATAATTAAATGAAAAAATTGAGAAAGTGGAAGAAAACTCTAAATAACAATTACATGTGATAAGTCAAGATGTTGACTTACTTAACCTTTTGACTTTGGTCAAATGTTGACTTAGTCAACTCTTTGAAATGAAATGAAATGAAATTTGTGTGTACATAATAGGGTAATTAAGGAAAATTTAGGAGAAAAATTTATGATTAGTAAGAATAGTTAATAAGATCTTCCTCAAAGTGTTTATATCCTATATAAATCATTTGATAGGCTACTTAATGTAACTATCATAAAAAATATCATTTAAGATACTAATACCTACTATATATAATATAAGCATCAACTAAACACTTAACTCTTCATAATACTAACCTAGTTATCTAATTACAAGATGGATGTTGTAGCGACCGTAAGAGGGGCCTAGTAGTATTGCCTAAAATTTCCATATCACGTGTGCACCCATGATAAGAAAATCGCCTTGCAAGTTAGAGATTGCAAGACTCTACATAGTTATTTGCTAGAGTCTTCAATTTTAGTTCATTGACTCATTATATAACGTAAATAATTATGGATATCCATTTTTCCACAATTCCTCAAAACCGCAGAGAATCGGTATCCCCTACCAAAACAGTAAAATCAGATAGACAATTCCAAAAAATTCTAAACTCACTAAAGATACTAAACTTAATTGAGACCTTAGTCATTTTTCAAAGCATTCCAAATTAACTACACAAGCTTTTCATCATACCGATTCAATGGTAGCACTCTACACTCGATTCCTATCCCATTCCCAGCTATCGATCAACCTGCAAGGAAAAGAATTATTTGGGTATAAGCTTACGCTTAGTGAGATAATTACCCTCATCAATACCGTATGACAAAAATTTATGAAATGCACAATCATATGAATGCATGAACAATCAGTATGCCAAATAACGCATACAGTGGCCTAGGAACTATATACGACTCAAAATTACGCCCAATGTAGTCAGGGTTTGGAGATAATTAACCGACCCAAACCAAAATCCGGGTTTTAAACCTTGGGTTTTATTTCATTTGCACTATTATGCTTAAGCCAAAACAAAACTATATATATATATATATATACGAGTGTGTGTGTATACTTTCTTTACCGAATAACAAATCATATTTTTAAAATCTCAAGTCTAGTGGTATGGTGGCCTCTACAATCCATAAACATACGCCCTAAACAGAAGCCATAAGACTTGGCCCCTCGTCGACGATTGGCGTTTCCCAACGCCTAGTAAGCCTATCAGCTTAGGATAGGGACTCAATATATATGATAACATAACTAGTACCCAATCCTGCAGGAAACTCCTATTCCTGTGAATCCCTTCTCATCTTCTGCGTAAAGTGGTAGTTGGTGTTATCCATATGCAATATGGGGAATGCATGATTCATTTTGATTTCTTAATCGTATAAGTGATTAACTAAATTTTCAAGGTGATCAAACAATTTCATTCCATACAATTCCCATGTATATATTAGTACAAACAATTCCCATTATTTATATAATTAACAGGTCATCACATTCATCCATAAATCCATACACATGCATCTCTCATATCCCACAAGCATCCAAATTTATATTTATATATATATATATATATATATAAGTTTAGGTGCATCTATTCTACAAGCACAATCAAGTAAAGAGTAATCGGGAATTTATTCACTCAGCCATGCGGATCAATCCAACTAATCCGAGATAAGTTGTCTCTCTAAAGTCGGGTCCCCTATACTCACAAATACGATACTATAAGGACTTGAAATAAAACCTAGAAAACTAAGCTAAAACCCTTTAAGTTATACTTTTGACTAGTTTTCGTAATTTTTCTCGGTTTTTATTTAAAATTCAATCGCGTATAACTTTTTCGTTTTAAATTCGATTTTTATGATCTTATAGTCAATCTTCATCGTTTTAGAGTGTACGTTAATGTGGTAAGGTTAGATTTTCAAAATGAGACATACAATTCTGTCCATGGGTCAGAACAGTAGCGTTCCTCATGTGTTGGAGTGCTTTTGGGCCTTGAGTGGTAAATGGGCTTTTTGATAACTTGAGAAATCCTTTAGGCTCGATCTTAAGATTTTATCCTAAGCTTAAAATACTCCTTGAGATCAGATTTACAACTTTGATTTATATTTCTAAGGTTAACAACCACTTCATGGGCTCTTTAGTAGGCTTAAGTTGTCAAATGGGCTTATTTTTTTTTTAAACTAAAGTTAATGACTTTGTTGGGCTTATGGAGTCTTAGGTGGATTTCTTGTGGGCTTCAAAAAAACCTTTCTTAATATTTTAAAGTGCTGGTTAAAATTTTAATGAAGGCCCAACTTAGAGTTCTGGGCTTGTTTTGAGAGTTTTAGGCTCGGTTTTGAGTTTTAGGCTTTATATACTTACCATACTTGCTTCGATTGATCTTTTCACTTTGTTCATTTAATTTTATCATATTTTTAAGTGTCTTTTTCCCATGTTCCAGATCTGGTCGTGATGAATCCAATGGGTTCTCACTTGGTTTTTCAACTTGTTTCATCATTTCCTTAAGTTTAGGTGTTAGATTATGCACTTAAATTACTTGTATCCAAATCTTAACTTAACTTTTCATCCATAAGATGATTCTTTAACTCATGCTCCACACAAAGAAATAGAAGATCTTATACTTAATACAACCCCCATGCCATGGGTCATGTCATACAAAGTTGGTTTCTTCATAAAACTTCATGTAATGGATTTTTCCGTAACTTAAGTCTAGATTTGAGCATGTTTAACTTAACGGAAATAAAATCAACATTCAAGTGACCTTTGAACCCTCACGTCCAGCATGTTCATCTTCCATTCAAGTTCTTGTTTCAAGATTTTCTCAACTTAAAATCTTCTATTCAAAGTGTTACATAAGTATCTTTAGAAAACACCAACTTTACATGCTTATGTTTCAACTTCATGTAAGGGTTTCATGAGTTTGTTTCTTAAAACGGTTTCTTTGGTGTTATAACAACTTAAACCTTACTTATATCTTCCAGAAATCAAAGTATCCTAACATAAATACTAACCCACATATCACAAGAAACACTTACTCGTCCTTAAAGCGTAGAAATGGTGGTTGTGCAACTAAGTACTCTCTTATATTCCTTGTTTTTCCTCATTCTTCTTGCAAGCTCGTTTAGAACTAGACTCTTGATCTTTGAAGTGGGGCTTTGAGGATATTTTAAAGTTCTTAAAAGTGGTTTTTGAAGTTAACAAATAAAGGGCACAAAATAAAGCTTGGTGCTGTGAGTATGTAAGTAAAAATGGTGGAGGCAATGTTAGGAATTTGTGGAGTTAGATTTTTTCTTTTAATTTGTGTTTAAAGTGAGAAAAAGAATTGAAAATGGGAGTGACAGAGGGAGAGAGTGGTAGATTTTGAATGAGAAAAGAAGTGTGTGCAAGAAACTTTAATTGATTGTCTTGTAGCTTACACAGAAGTCAACAATCGCAACTATTGATAATGAAAGCATTAAGGGGTGAATAGTGATGTGTAAGAGAAAGTGATTGATGGTTGAAAGACAAGAGCATGGCCCCCCTTTCTTCCTTGTTTAGATCTGCCATTTATAGTCCTTTTGGGCCATAGAATGGTCTTGTATCATTTAATGAAGTTAAACATGTGAAAACTTGTGAAAAATTGTCCATATGTAGTATAAGTGAAGGGGTGATAAGGAAAATGTCTTATCACTAGATTTTGATAAGTTAGCAATTGATAAATGATTCCAACTCTCAATTGATAAGTTATCTAAAGTGATTGATTGGTTTACTTATTGATGTATGAGGCTTAGACATGAAGATAAGGGCATGGTCTTATAGGAAATTGTTTTAGGGTTTTCATCTTGCATTTTTTTGTAATTTATGATTTGATTTTTATAAAATTGTGAAATTTTCTAAAGATGAATGAAACTATCCAAATTAAATTATCGATTAATTACTTAGGGTTAAAATTCCTTAATGGTTTTAAGGTTTAAGGTTTTAAATGGCTTTAGAGCTTGCAGTTCTTCAAGCTTGGGTTTTATCGATAATTGATTTTTGAATTGGAAAATTTTAATTTGTTTCTAAATATAAGCTTAAGTTTTTAGTTTAGTTGATCCTTGGGAATGTTCAGAAAGTACTCTAAATCAAGTCTTAGACCTACTAAAATTAGGGTTTACAGATGTGATTTATAATGCAATATCTTTGTTTCTAGTGAATTATTTTAGTTTTATATGTATTTATAAATAATTAAAAGTTATCTTTGATCTTTTACTAATGATTTGATAAGATACTGAGGATATGTTATCAACTAGGGTTTTAGGGTAAATTATGGTGAATTAGTGCTTTTATATCTTTAAAGTTATAGTTTTAGGGTTTTATCACTTTCAAGCACAATCTCTAGTGTTTATATACATTTTAGGTATAAAAGTTTTCTACGCAATTAAATCTTTGGTTATTATCTTAAGGTTTTGATGAGGTCCGAGGTCAACTTTTGCAGTTACATATACTTAAGGTTTTAAGGTCTTTTTTTTGTAATTAGAGGTTCAATTGATAATTTAAGGTTTTTCATATTCGCTTCAGGTTTTGAATTGAGATTTTCATCAGTTTTAAATCTCACTAGCTCTATTGACTTCAGAAAATCATTTACAGTTTGGGGGTTTGATTCTATACTTAGAAGGCTAAATTTGCAAGGTTTACAATGGGCCCTTAGTAAGAAGAAGGGGAACAGTAGAAAGACTTCTTAAGAGGTCACCCATCCTTGTTAGTCTCGTACAAGCACACTTAATTTCAGAGTTCCAATAGGATACGATGCACTTCTATTGGTATGATCACACCCTTTAAGTCTTGCTCACGTTTCACGTATAAGCCTTCTGTTAAAAAGGCGTAAGTGCAATTTGATGGACGTTATCGACGCTAAGGCCACTGGATAGGACCCCCAACCCCATTATCCATTACTAATGATGTGCGAGTCCCCAGGTGTGAGCCCTTGGTAAAAAGTAGGGGTACAACACGAGGATTTCCTTAGAGACCACCCATACTAAAGCTGCTCTCACCCAAGCATACTTAACTTTGGAGTTCTGATGGGATCCAGTCTATTTGTGCTAGTATAATCGCACCCATCAAGTCTTGCTCACTTTTCGCAAATAAGCCATCTGTAGAAAAGGAATAAGTATGATCTGTGGGACTTAATCGATGCCAAAGCGGCTGGTTGGGACCCCTAACCACAATATCCAATACTGATGATGTGCGAGTCCTCGGGTATGGGCCTTTGGTATAAAAGAGGGGTGTAACACAAGGACTTCCCTAAAGGCCATCCATACTAGTACTATTCTCACCCAAGCAAGCTTAAATTTAAAGTTCTTGTGGGATCCGTTACATTTGTGTTGGTATAGTCACACTCGTCAAGTATGGTTCGCTTTTCGTAAATAAGCCATCCTTGCAAAAGACATAAGTATGATCTAAGGGACATAGTAGGCACCGAGGCTGTGGATGGGACCCATAACCCCAATATCCATTACTGATGAGGCGCGAGTCCCCAAGTCTAGGCCCTTATTATAAACGAGGGGTACAATACAAGGACTTCCTTAGAGGTAACACATACTAGTGCTGCTCTCGCCTAAGTATACTTAACTTCAGAGTTCTAATAGGATCTAGTGCATTTGCGTTGGTATGATCACACCCATCAGGCCTTACTTAATTTTCGCATATAAGTTGTTTATAGAAAATGCATAAGCGAAATCAATGGTACGCAATTAGCACTACAGTCGCGAGATGGGACCTGCAATCCCATCATCCATCAACGATGGCGTACGGGTAGTAGAAGGTAAGTCCTTGACAAAAAAGGAGAGGTATAATAGGAAGACTTCTTAAGAGATCACCCATCCTAGAAAAGTTCTTGCCTAAGCATGCTTATATATAGAGTTCTAATATGATCAAGTGCATTTGTGCTTATATGACCACATCCGTTAAGTCTAGCTTACTTTTCAATGATAAGCCATCTGTTGAAAAGGCATAAGCATGGTCAAGGACGTGCAATAGACACTACGACCACTAGATGGGACCCGTAACCCCATTATCCATCAACATGGGCATGCAACTAGCCAAGTGTAGTCTCTTGGCAAAAAGGAGGGGGGCAATACTATAACGTCCCAAGTGGTCACCCATCCTAGAACTGCTCTCACCCAAGCATGCTTAACTTTAGAGTTCTGATGGGATCCAATGCATTTATGTCGGTATGATCACACCCATCAAGTCTTGCTTGCTTTTTGTATGTAAGTCACCCATGGAAAAGGTGTAAGCATGATCTAGGGGACTTAATCAATGCCAAGGAAGCTAGATAGGACTCAGAACCCTAGTATCCACCAATGAGGTAGCGTAGGTGTCCGAGAGTGGTCCCTCAATAAAAAGGAGGGATGCAACATGAAGACTTCCCAAGAGGTCACCTATCCTATTATTGCTCTCACCCAAGAACACATAACGTCGGAGTTCTAATGGGATCCAATGCATTTGTGCTGGTACGATTGCACTCATAAAGTCTTGCTTGCTTTTTACATATAATTCGTTCATGGAAAAGAGATAAGCACGATCTAGGGGGTATAATCAGGACCAAGAAAGCCAGATGGGACTTGTAACCAAATTATCCATCAACATAGAATTGCGGGTGAATGGGAGTAGTCTCTCAACAAAAAAGGGAGGTACAACATGAGGACTTCCCAAGAGGTCACCTATCTTAGTACTGCTCTCGCCCAAACACACTTAATATCGGAGTTTTGATGTGATTCGGTGCATTTGTGCCGGTATGATCATACCCATTACGTTTTGCTTACTTTTTGCAAATAAGTTGCCCGTAAAAACAACGTAAGGGTGATCTAAAGGATGTAATCAGCACTGAGAAAGCTGGATGGGACCTAGAACAAAATTATCCATCAATAGGATGGCACGGGCATTCGAGAATGGTCCCTTGCCAAAAAAGGATGGGTATGATACAAAAACTTCTTAGGAGATCACCCATCTTAGTAGTGCTTTCACCCAAGCACGCTTAACTTCAGAGTTTTGATAGGATCCGGTACATTTGTGCTGGTATGATCATACCAATTAAGTCTTGCTCACTTTTTACATATAAGCCACCCATGGAAAAGGCGTAAGCACGATTCAATAGATGTAATTAGTGCCGAGGAACCTGGATGGAACCTGCAACCCAATTATCCCTCAACATGGAAGTGCAGGTGAACAAGCATAGTCCCTTAGCAAAAAGGAGGGGTGCAATACAAGGACTTCCTAGGAAGTCACCCATCCTAATACTACTCTTGCCCAAACATACTTAACTTCAGAGTTTTTATGTGATCCAATGCATTTGTGCTGGTATGATCGCACTCATTATGTCTTACTCACTTTTTGCAAATAAGCTGCCCGTGGAAATGACATAAACGTGATCTAGGGCATGTAATTGGCATTGAGGAAGTCAGATCAGACTCGGAACCCAATTATCCATCAACAGGATGACGCGGGCGTTACGAAATGGTCCTTTGCCGAAAAAGGATAGGTGCAACATGAAAACTTCTAAAGAGGTCACCCATCCTAGTATTACTATAACCTAAGCATGCTTATCTTTGGAGTTCTGAAGAGATCTAGTGCATTTGTGCTGGTATGGTCGTATCCGTCAAATTTTGCTCACTTTTTGCAGATAACCGCCCATAGAAAAGACGTAAGTACAATCCGAAGGATGTAAAAGGAGCTAAGAAATCTGGATGGGAGCTACAACCTAATTATCCATCAATATGGAAGCACGGGTGAACGGGTATAGTCCCTCGGCAAAAAGGAGGGGTGCAATACAAAGACTTCTTACGAGGTCATTGTCAGGCCACTATAGGGAGCTTAGTAAAATTGCCTACAATTTTCATATCATGTGTATACTCATGATATGAAAATCGCCTTATAAGTTAAAGATTTCAAGACTCTAAATAATTTATCACTAAGATTTCTAAATTGTTAATTAATTAAAATATTATAGAATATAAATAACTATGGATATCTAATGCTCCACAGTTTCTTAGAACCATAGAGAATCAGTATCCCCTACCAAATGATAAAATTGAATAGAGTAAACGTAAAATTTAAGCTTATTGAAGTTACTAAATCTAAATATATAAGCAGTAGTTACATTTAAAGTCTCAATTAAGCTATACAATCTTTCTCTAGTTCTAACCTTTATAGCATTTCAATACATGCACTCAACATTTAGCTCTTAACGCATGTCTAATTATTATTTATCAACCTACAAAAGAAAAACTATTGAGGAGTTTGCTAGAAGAGATTTGTGAGTTATCCCCCATACTATACTGGCAAGCAAGTTATCAAATAAATTATTACAACCATATGAATACATGTACACGCAGCATACCAAATAATATATGCAATTAACTGGTGCTACATATAACATTAGATTTTGATCGCCCTTTGTAGTAAGGGTTGGAAATACATCTACAACAATCATAACCGAACTCTAGCACCTAGGTTTTCAATCATAAATTTAAATTTCATATTTCACGAAATACATTTCCATTTCTAGAGATCTAATAGTATACCAAAATCCTAAGTTTAGCGGTAGGGTAACCCTCGCAGTTCACATACACACCCTATAGTAAAGATCTCTAGATTTAATCCTCAGCTAGACGATTGGCATCTCCAACACCTAATAAGCCCATGGTCTAAGGTAAGGTCATGTTGTATAAGTGCATCGTACTAAACGTTTTAATTCAATGTTTATAAATAACTCCCGCATGGCCTTTCTTTACTTCCGCGTGAAGTGATGGATGGAATAAGAATTGCAATGAATAATTGATGCATGCCTCTTTTTAATTTAAGATAAGCCAAATATAATTAAGTCAAATTATGTGGCAATCAATCAATATCAGCAAACCATCCAAATCTTATAACAATTAATCATATAATCAAATCTTCAATTATCGTATTTAACAATATTTTTCACAATAATCAATCAATATCAAGCACATGCATATCCCAAACCCCCATGCATCAAGTTATTAATATTCAATTTAAGTGCACTAACTACAAGCACAACACAAGTATAGAGTCATCGAGAATACTCACTTGGCCAAAGTTAATATGAATCCTAACAATCATTAGGTATCTTGCTTTCTTGATTGATATTTCCTGATAAATAGAAATGAAATAACCTAATGAGTATCTAGACATAATGTTAGACAACCTAACTAGCTTACGATCTACCTTATAATTTTCATTCTACTTAAGTATTATATTACTTGTAAACATTTTCATTTTACCTGGTATCTTTACATTCTTATAGTAGGTTCTTATTAAGTTCATATGTACTTCTTTAGGCATAAAATTTGATTAAATTAGGAAACATTATTTTATCTTATATGTAATAATATCCAATTTAATTGTATAAGTAATAATATTCAAATTAGTAACATTATACAAGCTTGGGTTTTCCTTAAATCTTAAATCACATCTAACTTTTTCGTTTTAACTTCAATATTTATAAGCTTATAGTCAATTTTCATTGTTTTCGGACATACGTTCACACGACAGAATCCATTTGGATGTTAAAACCTACATTTTATGATATAGACTTAAAGTATTATAAATTTTGTCATTTTAGTTTAAATGTTTTTATTTATAAATTTTAGGTTTCCTTTTTTGTTAATGTAATCTAATTAACTTCTAAATTTTTTTATATTCTTATAATTTGAACTATTATTACTATAATTATTATCATTGCATATGAGGTTAATATAAACTAATATATGCATTATGGATCTATTGGGGTTTCGACCCATATATGTACATATATATATTTTATATTATTACTTTAATATATTATATTATGTTTTACTATATTAGTTGGTTATGTTATAACTTGCATATTTATTTACTTTATACTTATGTATTTATACACCCTACACGTATGTTATGTGTATGTATACTTCTAATATACTTATACATATGCTTGTACATATACCTGTATATACATACGATTGTATAATTCATATATATGCATGTTATAGGTTTGGTTAGTATACTATATGTATGTATACTTAGTATTTTCATTATTTTAGGTTATGTACACTCATGCTATGTATATTACTAGGTTTATACATATACATATACACTTTGTTAGGACCCTCAAAGGGACCTAGTAGAATTGCCTAAAATTTTTATATCATATGTGTACCCATGATACAAAAATTGCCTTGCAAGTCGGAGATTACAAGACCATAAATGATAAATCACTAAGATTATTGATTTTTAAGTAATTAATTTATTATAACATAACATATAAATATAAACAACTATGGATGTTCGATATCTTACAATTTCTTAGAATTGCAGAGAATCCATATCCCTTACCAAATGATAAAATCGAATAGAATAAACTTGAAATTCAAACTCATTAAAGTTACTAAATCTAAATATATAAGTACATTTAAAGTCTCAAATGAGCTATACAATCTTTCTCTAATTCTAACCTCTAAAACATCTTAATACTTGCACTCAGTGCTTGGCTCTTAACCCATGCCCAATTATCTACCAACCTGTAAAAGAAAAGCTATTAGGGAATAAGCTACAAGAGCTTAGTGAGCTATCCCTCATACTATACTGGCAAATAAGTTATCAAACAAATTGTTACAACCGTATGAATACATGTACACGCAGGATGCTAAACAATATATGCAATTGACCGATGCTGCATATAATATTGGATTGTAACGCCCTTCGAGATGAGGGTTGGAGATATGTAAACCCTAGGAAAAATAGTAGTTGAACCTTAACTCAAGTTCGAGTGTTCTAAACTGTACAATAAGCCGATAAGGCTAATAATAATAAAAGAATATGAAGTTTAATAAATCAAATATAACACTGATAACAAAACCCTAGGAATTGATCAAAACCCTAAATCGCTTACTAAAACCCTAAACCTAGTTTATGCACCATTAATCAAAATTGAACCCAAAATTGCTCGAAACCCTAAAATCATAAACATAAACCTATAAAATAGTTAAATATTACACAATAGCGATAAATTATAGTCGAATGTACTTTTCGACTAAATCGCCCATTTGTACAAAATTGTAATGAAATTACCATAATAACTTGTAAAAATTATAATTGTAATGGGTACCAGTTAAATTGATAAAATTTCACAAAATTTTGAAAACTAATCTACGAGAAGATTCGTTATAATTTATATGCTTCAAAAAATTACACATATTTGTTAATAACTTTTATTTTCCTTCTCTTCCATTTCCAATTTATCTCATTTTCCTTCCACATTTCCAATTCACTTCATTCCTTGCGCAAAATATGAACCAAAGTCAGCAAATTAAGACTAAAAATCAGTAGCCACATGATGTTATTTTTTTTTTTGTCTTATTTACATTAATGCAAAAGTTACCTTAGCTTAAAATTTAAGCTAAACTTATGTAAGCAAAGGAAGCCATATAAAATCTGAAAAAATAAGAAAAAAATCTGCACAAACACACACACCAAATCTGCAAGCAAACCGTAAGGAAAAAGAAAGAAAAAGAAAGAAAGAAAAGAGAGAAAGAAGGAAGAAAAAGAAGAAGAAAAATACAAATTAATAGGTAAGTGATCTATTTTAGAAAGTAGAGATGTATATTATAGTATACACATGTAGAATTATAGTATTTTTATGGTATTTTTTTTACATATAACACTAATGGTATAAGTTTATATACATGAATACTTAATTTTAATGATATGTGTAAATATAAGGTGAGGTATGTACACATGTATGTACATAAGTATATAGTATGTATTATGTATTTGTTCTGTTTATTTAATACATCTAATTAGTAATTTACATAACTAATTTACATAACAATAGTATAAGTATATAAGTATATATGTATGTACCGTAACTATATATATATATATATGGGTATACATATACGATTATATATATATATGTGTGTGTGTGTGTGTAATTGTATAGTATACGGCATATATATATATAATAGTATACGGCATATTATGTATATAATCTATAGTATACATATTTTATGATAAATACTATATATTTTATGATAAATGATAAATACTATATAAGTATATATATGCCGAAAATATATATGTATGTATTTATAGGTATGTATACATGTAAGACATAAATAAATAAATACAAAATATATATAAATATATTTTTATGTATATAAGAGTCTGTTTTAAATAAATACATATACCTATATAATACGTGTAATGTATAGTGTATATATGTATATATGATATTGTAATTTAAGAATTTACAATAACATAAACTATAAATTATATATTATAAGTATAGGAATATATATATATATATAATTGTGAGGTACATAAGAAAAATAAGAAAATGAGAAAAATAGGAAAATATACCCAAAATAATACAAATAGCAAACATATGATTTAAATAATTATTAAATTATAAATATGTTATGAAAAAGCGAAAATTAATATTTTATAATTTTTAAACTTAAATAATAATTTTTAAGATATCTTTATATCACAATTTAAATTAAGAGTCACAATGTCCAAAACAGACCTCATTACAAGAAAATACGCTCAAAAAACGATCAAAATGGACTATAAGTTCATAACGATCTGAGCTAAAACGAAAAATTTACACGCGATTCGATAAAAAGTTCGAATCGACAATTTCACGTAACTAAGTGAAATAAAGTGAAATAAACCTTACACATTCTAACACTAGTTAGCTTTAAATTCCTAAGCTTACAAATTTTCCTTATTCTCAGGTGATCTCGATATCGACCTTGAGCTGCCCACCAACTATTAGGATCCCTAAGCTAGCCATGGCCGAGTGAGTTTTTTCTTATGATTCCATACTTATTTGTGCTTGTAATTAATGAATCTAAATTATGATTTATAAATGAATGTGTATGGGGTTGGGTTATGCTTGTACATGATAAGTATTGTGAATGGTGAATCTACTTTAAATTTCAATAATATCATGTTTATTGCATAGTAGATTCAATAGATTGATTGTTTGTTACTTGGAATGATAACTGATTAAATATGACTTAACTTTTTATTCGACTAGAAAAAGTTAACTTAGACCATGCATAAATCATGCACTGCATAACTAATTTTGGGCAGTCACATTACACAAAGGTAATAAGAGGCCACATGTGGGTTGATTATTGATTGTTATTGATTTCATACGGTGCACACGTACAATATGGCCTTACCCTGGCCCACGGGATGACTAGGTGTTAGAGGCACCAACTGTCTGGCTATGGGTCGAGTCCAGAGGCCCTCATTTAGGGATGCGTGAACCTACTCACAATCATATGTAGAACTCATTTTGATAAAGCTGGTAATGGATGTTCCATTACATTTTAAATACGAAACGCGAAGTTTCGTTATGAAATAAGTTCTAATATGATACATGGATCTGACTGTATCGAAGAATCTCTAACCCTGACTTCGGAGGATGTTAAATCTAAGTTGCATGCAGTACCTGGTCACCTGCATGTATTTGTTTAGCATACTGCTTGTTCATGCATTCATTTGGTTGAACTTAACTGTGGTATAACTTAACTGTGGTATAACTTAATTGCTGTATGGTTAAGGGAAAATATTTCACTAAGCTAGTAAGCTTATACCCTTATAGACTTCTTGTAAACCCCATGAATTTAGCTTTCTAAGTATAGAAACAAACGTCCAAACTGTAGATGATTTCCCGAACTCAAAAGAGCCAGTGAGATTTAAAACCGATTAAAATCTCAATCCAAAACCTAAAGTGGACACGAAAAACCTTAAATCATCAATTGAAACCCTAACCGCATACGAAGACTCTAAAACTTCGAACCTCATCAAAACTCTAAGATGACAATCGAAGATTTAATCGCGTAAGAATATATGAAACCCTAGATGTGTAAAAACATTAGAGATTGTGCCCTAAAGTAATAAAAATCCTAAAACTATAACTTTAAGGATATAAAAGCACTAATTCGCCATGATATACCCTAAAACCCTAATTGATAATATAATGCTCATATTCATGCTTATATGATTCGAATCCTCAAGTAATACATTAGAAACTAAGATAATGAGTCATAGATTATATTTATCCCTTAAGTATGTGATTAAGATAGTCTCACTTAGAGTTAGGGTTACATTTGAAGATTAAGTTACATGTAGTGAACTTTACTGCTCAAATTAGTACTTTTTGCATTTGTTATCCAAAGTAGTTTATCAAATGAGATATATAAGCAATAAAGACCTAAAGTAAGACCTCATCAACCATACTTACTAATCAATTCATCATATACCTCATTTCTTCTCATTTTCTTCATTTTTCCCCTAATTTCCCTTAATTACTACATTATGTGCACAAAATTACACATACTTAAGGAATGTTGACTAAGATAATGCATGTTAACCAAAGTCCAAAAGTTGACCAAGTCAACAAAATACACTAAAGAGATAAAGAAACTATCTCCTTCTTCATGATGACAATGCTTATCTTTTCTCTTGATTTTTTTTTCCTTCTTCTCTTTCTGTTCAATTGTTGCCGTCCACTTATTCCTCATTTTGGTCCCACCATTTGTTGTCTTCCATAATCAAAAACAAAGAAAAAGAAACAAAACAAAAACATTCCCCATTACCGTGAGCTTCTTCTTCCCATTTCACTCTCATCACTCCTCCTTTTGTCTTCTTAATTCCAACACAATTAAAGGTATGTCTTTAAGTTGTTTTATGTTGCTTTATATTATTCATTAGTTAGTTAATTAGGTAGATTAGATAAGTAGTTATGTGTTTAGTGTTGTCTTGAAGAAAAGAGCACAAAGTTCTCCTCTTTAAGTGTAGAAATCTAGGAATCATGAAGAAGAAGAAGGATATGCATGCTCATATGTCCTTAAGTATATGTATAAAAGGATATGCTAGAAGAATACAAGTATAAATACCTTTGTACATAAGTATACAATATGTACATAACCTAAAATAAGGTATATACTAACTATACATACATATATCATGTCAAATATACTCTTAAAATACAAAAAGAATGAAATTGTGAAGCTTTCTTAAGGGGGTTAGATAAGGCATACGAAAATACGTATAAAAATACATATTTCACCGTATGCGTATATGGGTATATGTATTAGTATATATATTAGTACATAAGTACACATATTAGTATATTATGAGTGTAGGTAGGTATATAACAAATGTATATGTATAAGTACTTAATGACATATATATATTTACATGTAATAAATGGATTACATAAGCCATGACATCATCTAAACATTATATAAGCCATGACATCATCAATTGATTACATAAGTGATGATGTAAGCGTAGGTTTATAATAGAAGAAATAATAAGACTACATAAGCACATAACATAGGTATATACATGTATTTAGAAGTCGAAAATCCCTTAAACCCTAATACACTTCCTAAATTGAATTAAATTTAATCAAGTATGTGGATTAGTAGCACTAATGTAAAATTTCCTAAGTGTAAGAATCAAATAACTAATTCAATTATTAAATCCTAAACTAGGGCATAAACATAAGTAATAAGAATAATTAAACTTCAATAAGATAAAATTTCAATAAATTTAGTTCATATCATAAAACATAGATCTTAACGTCCAAAACGGACATTACCGTGTGAATGTACGTCCGAAACCGATGAAAAACAACTATAAATTCGTAAATATTGAAAATAGAATGAAAAAGTTACGTACGATTAGCAATTAGGTTTAATCGAATAAGGGTTGATAGTAATCTAGGTAGAATTAGGTAGATAGATATCTAGAACCCTTAGTTGAGTCAACAACTTATTATCTCTGTTATCTCGTAATGATCAGGTGATCTCGACGAGGGCGAGGATCTCCCGATCGGTTATTCCGACTAGAGCGAGTCATCATAGTTAAGTGAGTACTCCCGATGACTACATACTTGTTTGTGCTTGTAGTTAGTGCACTTAAATTGAATATCAATAACTTGATGCATGGGGTTTAGGGATATGCGTGTGCTTGATATTGCTTGATTATTGTAAGAAATATTGTTAAATACGGTAATTGATGATTTGATGGTATGATTGATTTTTATATGATTTGGATGTTTTGCTGATATTAATTGATCACCTCATAATTTGACCTAATTATATTTGGCTTATCTTAAATCAAAAGGGTCATACAATATCCATGCATCGCATTACTTGTTCCGGCCATCACTTCACGCGGTTGGTAATGAAGGGCCTTGGAGGGATGGATTCCCACATGATTTGATTAGTACCTTGCAGGAGCATGGGTACAACAAGACCCTACCCTTGGCTCGCGGGTTCTATTGGCGCCGGAGACGCTAACCGTGGGTGGCTGGGGGTCACGTCTAGAGACCACCGCTGTAGGGTATGAGTGTGGACTGCGGGGGCTACCTCACCGCTAGGCGTGGGACTTTGTGAACTACTGGATTTTTAGAAATGGAAATGTAGTTTTGTGAAATGCGGAATTCAAAGTTATGGGTAAAAACCCAGGTGCTAGAGCCCAGTCGTGATTGGTGTCAATGAATCTCCAACCCTTATTTCGGAGGGCATTAAAATCCGATATTATATGCAGTACCAGTCAACTGCATATATTGTTTGGCATTCTGCTTGTGCATGCATTCATATGGTTGTAATAATTTGTTTGATTACTTGTTTGCCAGAATGGTATGAGGGATAGCTCACTAAGCTCTTGTAGCTTATTCCCCAATAGTCTTTCTTTTGCAGGTTTGCCTACGATGGGATTGGGATAAGTCTCGAGTGCTAAGTGCGAGATGAAGATATGTACATTAGTGTTAGGATTAGTTGAGATATTTATAGGTGATACATAACACTCTTTGTAGAAAATATTCACATGTTAGAATTCAATATAATTTAATTCTACCTGCAGTTTTATAATGTTAGCATATCCTGTCCTATTATTTGGTAGGGGATACCGATTCTCTACGGTTCTGAGGAACTGTGGGCTATCGGACATCTACAGGTGTTTATAATTCTATATTATGTCATGTTACAGTAACTTAATTACTTAATTACTTGAAAATCATTAACCTTAGTGTTTTATAATTTAGAGTCTTGCAATCTCTGACTTGCAAGACGGTTTTCATATCATGGGTGCACACATGTTATGTAAATTTTAGATAATCCTACTAGGCCCCCTTTAGGGTCCTAACACTTCTCTTGCAAGCCAACTTATTCGTAGAGTCAGGCCGTTGTATGCCCGAGGTTAGCTTTCTCTATGGGGTCAAAGTGGGAGCTGTTTGAGGACAGAGAGTACTTTTAATTAAATGTAGATTTGAATATGTAATTTTTATATTAGTCTGACTTTAGACATGTTTCAAACTCTATATCTGTAAACTGTTATACACATAAATTATGTGTTATGTTTTACTATATTATTATTTGTCATGAAATGATATTGCTTAAGCTTGCGCACTCTTGGTTGTTAGTGGTAGTTGTAGCCATGTGTATCGTATAAAAGGATCGTCAATTGTAAGGGAACTTAATCTACAATCCTTTGTACGGTATACGGCGACTGCCACGATTAGCTCCCTCGGGTCATGACAAGATACATTGGCACCAATTACAACCGGGCTTCAGCACCTAGGATGTTAACCATAATTTGAATTTCATATTTCGCAAAATATAATTCCATTTCTAAGAAGTCTAATAGTATACAAAATCCCAAGCCTAATGGTGAGGTGGCCCTCACAGTCCACACTTACACCCTACAATGGAGATCTCTAGATTCGACCTTCAGTGATACGATTGGCATCTCCAGCGACTAGTAAGCCCATAGGTTCAAGTAAGGTCATATTGTTTGAATGCACCATACAAAAACACTTTAATATATAGAAACAACCCTCGCAAGGCCTCTCTTTACCTCTGCATGAAGTGATGGCCGGATTAAGTAATGCAATGCAGATAATGCATGACCCTTTTTATTTAAGATAAGCTAAATATATTTAAGTTAAATTATGAGGCAATAAATCAGTATCAGTAAACTATCTAAATCATGTAATAATTAATCATATAATTAACTAATCAATTATCGTATTTAACAATATTTCTCATAGTAATTAATTAATATCAAGTACATGCAAATCCTGAAACCCCATGCATGAAGTTATTAATATTTAATTTAAGTACACTAACTACAAGCACAAACAAGTATAGAGTCATCAGGAGTACTCACTTGACTATGACAACTTGCTCTAGTCTTAATAATTGATCGGAAAATCCTCGTCCTTGTCGAGATCACTTGATCATTATAAGATGGCAAGGATAATAAATAATTGAATTAACTAATGGTTCTAGATATCTATGTACTTAATTCTACTTAGATTACTATCAGTTTTTATTCGATTAAACCTAATCGCCAATCGTATATAACTTTTTCATTCTATTTTCGATATTTACAAATTTATAGTCGTTTTTCACCGTTTTCGGATGCACATTCATAAGGAGATGTCTGTTTTGGATGTTAAGACTTGTGTTTTGTGATATGGACTAAATTTATTAGAATTTTAACTATTGAAACTTAAATATTCTTATTGCTTATGTTTATATCCTATTTTAGTACGTAATGAATTAATTAGCCATTAGATTTTTATACTTAGATGATTTTACATTGTTATTACTAATTTACGTGTTTAATTAAGACTAATTCAATTTAGGATGTGTATTTGGAGTTTAACGAAATTTCGGCCCATATGTATATATACATATACATATATATATATATATATATATATATTATGTCATCTTATAGTTTATTATTTTATAGTCTTATGTCATTGCTTATGTCATCACTTACTTAGGTCATCAATTGATTAGGTCATCGTTTGCTTACATCATTCATTATATATGTATACTTATCCTTATGTGTTCATATACTTTACACATATGTTATATATATACTTATACTTCTAACATACTAATATGTATACTTGTGTACTCATATGTATACTAGTACATATACCCATATATACATACAGTAACATACATATTTTCGTATGCCTAGAGTATCCTATTAAGAAAGCCTTAAAAATTCCCGATGACTCTTTACTTGATTGTGCTTGTAAAGTAGATGCACCTAATCTTATATTTATAAATTTGGATGCTTGTGGGATATGAGAGATGCATGTGTATGAAATTATGGATGAGTGTGATGACTTGTTAATTATATATAATAATTGAGAATCGTTTGCATGAATATATACTTGTGAATTGTATGGAATGAAATTGGTTGATCACCCTGAAAATCAAGTTAATCACTTATATGATTAAGAACTCAAAATGAATCATGCATTCCCCATATTGCATACGGATAACACCGACTGCCGCTTCACGCAGAAGATGGGAAGGGACTCACAGGAATACGAGTTTCCTGCAGGATTGGGCACTAGCTATGCCATCATATATATTGAGTCTCTATCTTAAGCTGATGGGCTTACTAGGCACTGGAAGACGCCAACCGTCGGCGAGGGGCCGAGTCTTGTGGCTTCTGCTTAGGGCGTGTGTTTGTGGACTGCGGGGGCCACCACACCGCTAGACTTGGGATTTTTAAAGGATATGATTTGATTTTGATAAAGGAAGTATATATATATGTATATATGTAGAGTTTTGTTTTGGTATGAGCACGATAGTGCGAATGAAATAAAACCCAAGGTCTAGAACCCGGATTTTGGTTTGGGTCGGTTAATTACCTCCAAACCCCGACTTCAGGGGGCGAAATCCTGAGTCGTATGCAGTTCCTAGGTCACTGCATGCGTTGTATGGCATACTGTTTGTTCATGCATTCATATGATTGTGCATCTAATAAATTTCTGCCTTGTGGTACTGATGAGGGTATTTATCTCACTAAGCGTAAGCTTACTCCCCTATAGATTTCTGTTGGTGCAGGAGAACCTCTTCGTCAATCCGGGCCGAGGCATGCCCGTGGTAAGTCTCGGGTAGAGACGGGTTGGAGTGATCAGAGAGCGAAGAGAACATTTTGTAATAGATTATAGATATTTAGATACTTTATATATATTTATGCATAACTTAGATTTTATGTAGTTCCGTTATGAATTGCATTCGTTTGTAATATTGTTTTGGTGTGGTTCTCACGAGCCCATACAATTAGTTAATTTATAACATAGAAGTAATTTTAGTTAAATTGCTCTATATTACTTGTCTATGAGCCTAGTGGTAACGTAGAGTGGAAGGAGCCTTGTGTGTCGTATGAAAGGCCTATGATCAGCAAGGGGGTTGATAATAGAACTTTATACGGTACACGGCGACCTATCACAACAACGATACTGTTGGGTCGTTATAACTATCATAGTTTCTAATAAATCAATTTAGCATGTAAGCATTAATGAACAATTAGAAGTCATCTTTGATCATTAGTTAATGATTTTATATAATTTAGCATATTGTTAAGTGTTTACATTCAATTAGGGTTTTAGTGTGATTCTAATGAATAAGTACATTGTTTAAGCTTAAAGTTTAGTTTTATGGTTTTGATTAGGTTCGGGTTTGATTTCTCATATGTATACACTGATAGAATTTAGGGTTTTCATATGTGATTAGGGTTTCGATTAATAATTTAAGGTTTTTCATATTTGCTTTATGTTTTAGATTGAAATTTTAATCGATTTTAAATTTTACTGGTTTTATTTACTCCAGGAAATCATCTGTAGTACATGAGTTTGATTCTATACTCAAAAGACTTGATTTGTGGGGTTTACAGTCATCCATTCTAATACTGCTCTCGCTTAAGTACGCTTAACTTCAGAGTTTTGAAAGGATCCAATGCATTTGTGCTGGTATGATCATTCTCATCAAATTTTGCTCACTTTTCGCATATAAGCTACTTATGGAAAAGACGTAAGCACAATCCGAAGGACGTAAAAGGAGCTAAGAAAGCTGGATAGGACCTACAACCCAATTATCCATCAACGTAGAAGCACAAATGAATGGGCATAGTCCTTTGGTAAAAAGGAAGGGCATAATACGAGGACTTTCGAAGAGGTCATCCATCCTAGTTGTCAAGACCTTATAGGAGGCCTAGTAAGATTGCTTACAATTTTCATATCATATGTGCACCCATGATACGAAAATCGTCTTGCAAGTCAAAGATTGCAAAACTCTAAATAATTTGTCACTAAGGTTTCTGAATTGTTAATTAATTAACATATAAAATATAGATAGTTATGGATATCCAATATTCCACAGTTTCTCAGAATCGCAAAGAATCGATATCCCCTACCAAATGATAAGATCAAGTAGTATAAACTTAAAATTTAAACTTATCGAAGTTACTAAATCTAAATATATGAGTGGTAGTTACATTTAAAGTCTCAAATGAGCTACACAATCTTTTTCTAATTCTAACCTTTAAAACATCCAAATACTTGCACTCAACACTCGGCTCTTAACCCACGTCCAATTGTCTATCAACTTACAAAAGAAAAACTATTGGAGAGTAAACTACAAGAGTTTAGTAAGTTATCCTTCATATTATACTAGCATGCAAGTTATCAAAGAAATTATTACAACCATATGAATGTATGTATACGCAGTCTACCAAACAATATATATAGTTTACCAATGCTACATATAACATCCAATTTTAACGCCCTTCGAAGTAAGGGTTAGAGATACATCTACACCAATCACAATTAGGCTCTAGTACCTGTGTTTTCAACCATAAATTTAAATTTTGCATTTCTTGAAATATATTTCCATTTATAATAAATCTAATAGTATACCAAAATCCCGATCTAATGGTAGGGTGGCCCTTGTAGTCCACACTCATACCCATACAGCGGAGGTCTCTAAACTCAACCTCTACCTAGACAGTTAACATCTCCAGTACCTAATAAGCCTGTAGGTTAGGGTAAGCTCATGTTGTATGAGTGCACCGTACTAAAACACTTTAATGCAATATATAGAAACAACCCCTACATAGCCTCTCTTTACCCCCACATGAGGTAACAGCCAGAACAAATAGTGTAATGCATGGTTGATGCATGATCCTTTCAATTTAAGATAAGCCAAATATAATGAAATCAAATTATTGGATGATCAATCAATATCAGCAAACCATTCAAATCATGCTACAGTTAATCGTACAACCAAATCTTTAATTTATTATATTTAATAGTATTTTGCACAATAATCAATCAATATCATGTACATACACAACCCGAACCTCAATGCATTAAGTTATTACTATTTAATTTAGGTGCACTAACTACAAACACAAAATAAGTATAGAGTTATCGAGAATACTCACTTGGCTATGATGTTTTGCACTAATTGTAGTAGACCTCAAGAAGATCCTAACTAATGTCAAGATCACCTAATGACTATAAGATAAAAACAATAGTAAGTAACTGAATAAACTAGTTATTATAGATATTTATTCACTTATTTCTACTTAGGCTCCTATTAGTTTTTATTCAGTTGAACCTTATCACTAACCGTATGTAACTTTTGGTTTTATGTCCAATATTTATGAGCTTATAATGGTTTTTCATTGTTTTCGAGTGTACATACACACGATATGGTCCATTTTGAACGTTAAGGCCCATGTTTTACAATATGGGTTTAAATTATTATAATCTTGATTATTATTACTCGAATATTCTTATTTGCTATCTTCATATCAAATTTTATTACTTTATGATCTAATTATTCATTTATTTCTTATGTTTTTATAATTTTGCATTGTTATTACTATTATGTGTACTTATTGAAGGTTAATATAAGGTAGTATATGTATTATGGGTCCATTGTAGTTTCGGCCCATACATACACATACATATATATATATATATATATATACATTATATATTATTACTTTATTATATTACAGTATAGTATATTAAATAATTATGTTATAATTTACATATGTACTAACTTTCAACTTATGTACTTATACATCCTATACATATGTTATGTATATGTATATGTAAATATACCCATAAATACACTTATACATATACTCGTATATACATATGGTTATATACGTATTTTCGTATGCCCCTAATACACCTTTAAGAAATCTTCATATAATTCATATCTTTGCATCTTATGGGTTTAATTAGTAAGCTATATGTATGTACACTTAGTATTTTCCTTATTTTTGGTTATGTACATAAAAGATATTCATGTATAAGGATATCCATACATATATACATGTATTTATACTTTATGCTTTTACTAGAATCCTGATGTACATGTTCTCTACATATACTTATGTTCTCTTGATTTTGTCCATGTATATGTATATTTATACTATGTATCCTTCTAAGGTTGTACATACACACTTCATGTGTATCCATATGCCATATGCACATAGGTATTTTACTCATGTGTACAAGTATTTCTACACTTATATGCATCTATATAAGAGTTTCTATTTATATTAACATACATGTACATATTAAACAAACTAATCAAGTTTTAAACTAAAAGATGAAATGAAAATATACCTTCTTTCTCTTTGCAAAATAGAATGGGGTTTTTAGAATATGAAGTAGTAATTAGGAAGTTGTTAATGGAATAAGTAAGAAGGAAAAACAAAAACTAGAAGGAGGATAAGAGACGGAGAGATGTTTCAGTTGGGTTAAGGAAAGAAAAAGGGGGTTTAATTTGTGCCTCACATGTGTTTTAAAAGATGTTTGGAGTGGGGTCTAGTGAGTTCCAAGAGGGGACGGCAAGGAGAAAGAAAAGAAGGAAAAAGACATGTGAAAAATAGGAAGAAATCCATAGAAAAGAGAAGAGAATTCTAGGTTGAAAATGACACATGTTGACTTTAGTCAACACTTTGACTTAGTCAACTTTCTCAAATTACATGTAATTAGTATACATAATGATGGAATTGAAGGTAATTAGGAGAAAAATTAAGAAAATAAAGGGAAATATGGAATTACATGAAATAATTAGTAAAAACAATTATTTAAACCTTTCTTTAAGTATTTATATCCCTATATAAGGTTTAATGTATAATTAGCATGAAAAACACAATTTATAATACTAACATTGACTATATATAGTTTAAAACATTAACTAAACACTTAAATTTATATAATACTAACTTAGTTATATAATTAAGAGATTAATATGATCTATAATGCAATATCATAGTTTCTCATAAATTAACTTAGTATTGTATACATTTATGAACGATTGGAAGTTATCTATAATCATTGGTTGATGATTTTATACGATTTAGCATATTATTAAGCATTGATATTCAATTAGAGTTATATTGTCTTCATAGCAAATTGGTACATCTATAAGCTTGAAGTTTTGGTTTTAGGGTTTTGATTAGGTTCAGGTTTGATTTCTCATATGCATGCATGGATAGAATTTAGGGTTTTGATACGCGATTAAAGCTTTTATCAAATTCGAGGTCAATCTCTTACTGTTACATATATTTAAGGTTAAGGTTTTCATATGCAATTAGAGGTTCGTTAGTAATTTCAGGTTTTTCATATTAGCTTTAGGTTTCAAATTGAAATTTTAATCGGTTTTAAAGTTTACTGGCTCTATTGACTTCAGGAGGGCTTGATTTGCTGGGTTTAAACTAACACTACTTTTACCAAAGCACACTTAACTTCGGAGTTTTGATGGGATCCGGTACATTTATGCCGGTATAACCCCACTCGTCAAGTCTTGCTCACTTTTCGCATATAAGACACCCATGGAAAAGGCATAAGCATAATTCGAGGTACGTAAAAGGAGCCAAGAAAGCTGGATGGGACCTATAACACCATTATCCATCAAAAGGATGGCGTAGGTATTCAGGAGTGGTCCTTTTCCAAAAAAGAATGGATGCAACATGAGAACTTCTTTAGAGGTCACCCATCTTAGTGCCACTCTCACCTTAACACACTTAACTTCGGAGTTCTAATGGGATCTATTGCATTTGCACTGGTATGATCATACCCAACAAGTCTTGCTCACTTTTCGCTTATAAGCCACCCATAGAAAAGACGTAAGTGTAATCTAGGGGATATAATCTACACCAAAGAACCTAGGTAGGACCTGCAACCCAATTATCCATCAACATAGAAGCACGGGTGAATAGGAGTGGTCCCTTAGCAAAATGAAGGGGTACAATACGAAGACTTTCTAGGAGGTCACCCATCCTCATATTGCTCTTACTCAAGCACTCTTAACTTTGGAGTTCTGATAGGATCCAGTACATTTGTGCAAGAATGATCTCACCCGTCAAGTCTTGATTGCTTTTCATATATAAGCCACCCATAAAAAAAAAAAAACAAAAACGCAATCTAAAGGATGTAATCAACACCGAGGAAGTTGATGGGAGCTACAACCTAATTATCCATCAACGTAAAAGTGCGGGTCAATAGGAGTGGTCCCTTTACGAGAAGGAAGGGTACAACATGAGGATTTCCAAGGAGGTCACCAATCCTTGTACTGTTCTTGCCTCAAGACACATAACTTCGAAGTCTTCATGGGATCAGGTACATTTGTGTAGGTATGATTGCATCTGTCATATCTTGCTAGCTTTTCACATATAAGCCACCTATATAAAAGGTGTAAGCATGATTAGGGGGATGTAATTGGCACCAAGGATACTGATATGAGGCAAGTGCACCTATCAGTTTTAATATAGCGAATGTAAGTCTGAGTCGATCCCTTAGAGACTTTGAGTATTAATATTAACTTAGCTTTATTATCTAACCGGAAAATTATGAAAGTTTGAATTAATTAAAAATACTAAAATTAACAAACTAACTTAATTATAAGACTTAATTAAGCAATTGAAAAAGCGATAAAATCAAGAACGACTTCAAGAAAGTAATAACGTATTTAGGAATTATTTCCCCTAGAGTTAATCAAGTGATCACTTAAAATATATTCAATTCGGTTTCTATTATTCTTGATCGGAGGGATTCACAACTAAAGCTAATACCTTTCTCAAGCATATTAACCCTAATCCTAAATTATTTACCGGAATCTCTTCACTTAGTAATATAATTTAGAATTGCATTAATGTATAATGAATTCCCAAACAAAAAATTTACTTTCCGGAAGAAACATGTATCTTATCTCTAAGTATACATGTAATCCTCTTCAATTATGTAAAGATCTAATTACATATGCAATTTCTCAATCAACATGCATAATATCATATATTGATATTCTAGAAATATCAATCAATAATTAACAACATAATTGAATCAAGTAAAAATAGAAACTTTATTGAGAATTCTAAATCAATCCAAGAATCACATGAAACCTTAGGTTCCATAATTCTAAATACTCGAATTCTAAGCTATCATAATGAATCTAAAAACGAGTTTCATCAATAATATAAAATAAAACATGGAAACCCCTTTTGATTGATGAACAATCTCTCTAATCTTGAAGTTGATGTTGTTTCCTTCTTTCTTGATGTTGTTTCGCCTCTTTCTTGATGTTGTTCCGCCTCTTTCTGGATGTTCTCCTTAAGTCTCTTTCTCTTCTCTTGTGTCTCTCCGTTTCTGTAATGTCTCTCCTGTCTTTTGAAACCCTAAGATATCCTTTTATATGTATATTACAAAGATTCTGTTTTCGTTACCAGACACGGTCTGAGACATGACCGTGTCCCCAGGTTGTGTAACTTTCTACACTAAGACAAAATTTTCTACACAACTTCAAAATTTCATAACTTCTTCATTTGAACTCCGATTTGAGTGAAATTTGACTCCTTTTCTTCATTTTCGATCATAGAACGCGTTCAAACCTAGAAATCAAAATTTTACTCAATTAAGTATCAATTTCTTTAAAGAAAACAAAAAATGTGAGGAAAATACTATAAAATCATCCTATGAAATATGTTTAAAATCCGAGTTATCAGATACCAAATGGGACCCTAAACCCAATTATCCATCAATGTGGAAGCATGGATGAGAAGGAGTGGCCCGTTAGCAACAAGGAAGAGTACAACATGAGGATTCTCCAAAAGGTCACCCATCATAGTGCTGCTCTCACCTAAGTACACATAAGTTCGGAGTTCTGTTGGGATCTGATGCATTTGTACTGGTACAATCACTCCCATAAAGTCTTGCTTGCTTTTCGTATATATGTTGTGCATGGAAAAGATGTAAGTGAGATCTGGGGGATGTAATTGGCATTGAGGAAGATGAATGGGACTCGCAACCCAATTATCCCTAAACTTGGAAGCGACGAATAGGAGTGGTCTTTTGGCAAGAGGAACAGGTACAACACAAGAACTTCCTAAGGGGTCACCCATCCTAGTACTACTCTTGTCTAAGCACACTTAACTTCGGAGTTTTGATGGGATCTGGTACATTTGTGTTGGTATGATAGCATCGATCAAGTTTACTTGCTTTTTACTTATAAGCTACTCGTGGAAAAGACGTAAACGGGATCCAAGGGACATTGTCATGAACTGAGGACGGCCTAGTCGTGGCAGATACCGTATACTATACAAAGAACCCCTGATTGGTTACCCTTCCAATCAAGAACTCTTCACACAATATACAAGGCTCTACAACACTAGTTTCCTAAGAACACATAGATTCACATAATATCATCACATTAACATATTTATATAAAATTTAAACTACAAAGCTTACATTATACTAATGGTATACATCTAAGTCTACAATACTAGTAAAACAAAAGTACATGAGGAAAGCTCTACATCAACTGTTCTCGCTCAATACACAGGACAGCTCACTCTTACCCAAGTCCCCAAGCTAACCTATGGCATCCTTCGGCCAGCCTCTACGAATAGGCTATCCTGCAGCAAAAGTCTAAAGGGGTATAAGCCTAAGCTTAGTGAGCAAAACCCTCAGCTACACTACAAGTTAGTTATAAGTACATTATATTCACGCATATGAATGAATGATCAAACAGAATGCCAAACAATACATATAATTAACTAGTTCATATACATAACTCAAATTTAACGCCCTCCGAAGTTAAGGTTGGAGTATATACGGCACCAATCAGATGCAAGTATTATACTAGAACTTTCTTTACTATGGAACTCTACGCTCCGTACTCAAATCAAATAATTCTTTTATTTTCATAAAAATCAAGTTCTAACATAATACCTAGATCTAATTGGTGCCGTGTATACTCCAACCTTAACTTCCGAGGGCGTTAAATCCAAGTTACGTATATGAACTAGTTAATTATACATATTGTTTGGCATTCTGTTTGATCATTCATTCATATGCGTGAATATAATATACTTATAACTTGCTTGTGGTGTAGTTGAGGGTTTTGCTCACTAAGCTTAGGCTTACACCCCTTTAGACTTTTGCTGTAGGATAGCCTATTCGTAGAGGCTGGCTGAGAGATACCACAGGTTAGCTTGGAGACTTAGGCAAGAGTGAGCTGTCCTGTGTACTGAGAGAGAACAATTGATGTAGACCTTTACTCATGTACTTTTGTTTTACTAGTATTGTAGACTTAGATGTACACTATTAGTATAATTTAAGCTTTGTAGTTCAAATTTTATATAAATATGTTAATGTGATGATATCATGTGAATCTGCGTATTCTTAGGAAACTAGTGTTGTAAAGCCTTGTATATTGTATGAAGAGTTCTTAATTGGAAGGATAACCAATCAAGGGTTCTTTATACAATATACGGCGTCTGCCATGACTAGGCCATCCTCAGTTTGTGACAGATTTAGTGGTATCAGAGCATGAATACAAATAGGGCAATTAAAATACTGACCTTAAACATTTAGATAACCTACCTAGTGAGATTGAGTGGGGATAGAACCGGGCTAAGTATTTAAGCTTTTACGCTTAAACTATACGAATTATATTAACTCTATTTTAAGATCTATTATAAGCCTTGTTGATTTAGGAATCGATATTATAACTGATGACTAGATGGGTATTCTTTAGATAGTAGTAGGGCGAGACACCATTTAGTTATTGGTGACGCTTGTAGATCCTTTGTAAGGATTTGGCTTTGGTGGGTAGACCTCGTTCATTGCCAGAGGTATTTGTCGCTTGGGGTCATAAGCTGAATAGCTATTGGCAAGAAAGAAGAAATTTTTTTAGCCTGCAGATTCCTGATGACTTACTAGAGAATGAGGAAATGATGTACCCGCTTGAGTCTGAAGAAAACCCTGCTTATCCTCCTGGATTGGTTTTTTTGGTTTATGGCGAGCCTAGACCAGCACCCCCTTCATTTGCTCTCTGGGAAGATGTTGGTTGCGAAGTTACTTTAGCCATTGATAGGCGAGTTAATCACTCGAGGATTTATACTCTAGGGCATGTTGGTATAGTGGCAGAATTTAGAGTGAATGAAGTTAGGAATTTTAATCCACCACTATTAGAGAATGAGCCTGAGCCAGAGATCAGATCGGATGCATTAGCCTTATATCCTGAGCCTTCTCAAAAATTTCACCCTGCTTCAGATCCTACTCCTAAGTTTGAGTACTACTAAGTAGATCCAGGGCTTCCACCTAAAGTTGTTGTTGGAGGAGATCCTAATGAGATGCTGATGATTCAACCGGATCCATTAGATTTTTGGTTACCATGGGAATGGGCTCGACAAGCTCCTAGTGAGGAATCGGGAGTGAATTCTAGCATTGGCTCTGTCTTCAGAGTTCCTGAATATGTACCCCGAGGTGATCCTGGTGCTGGACCATCATCTTACCTAGGATGGATAGAGTAGATGACTTGATAGTTCAAGTATGTAGTGGCTATGTGACTTCAGAACGATCATACATATCACTTTTGTTGTAAATATTAGGATAGTGTGTAATCATTTTGTACTCTGAGTGTTACTTGTAGTTAGGTTTGACTAAGGTTACGTTATATGTAAAACTTATCCTTTGGGCATAAAGTTATATGGATGTGAACTTAATTATTTATGACTAAGTGTTTCTTATTAAAAGTTGGAAATAAATTTTTAGTCATAACAAGCGTAGATGAGGACCTCTCGTTAGAGCTCCACCTGCACTAGAGGAGGAACCTCATATGCAGTGGGACCATACAAATGAGATACTAGCTACAATACAGGCACAAAATGAGTTGTTGAGGGCATTTTTGGAAAGAGAACGTACTCCACTTGTACCTGCACCACCAGTAGCTGCTGATAGAGAAGTACCCTTGCCTCCTCCACCTTTAGTAGGTCAAGCAGGAATTGTGCCACTAGTACAACCTAATTTGAGACAGTAGCGTAGCATGTTACCAGAGTTTATTTGCTGCAACAAGTATTTTAAAGGTTATACTAGTTGACCAGATGAAGCTGAAGATTAGTTAAACCATATAGAGCAGTCGTTTGAAGCTTTTGAAGTATCACTACACCTTCGGCTCACTTATGAGACTTATATGCTTAAGATGCGAGCATGGACATGGTGGGAATCAAGACAAAGGAATTTAAGGGATCCGATCACTTGGGAAGATTTCAGATGAGAATTTTTGGCTTATTACTTTCCTGGAAGTTTGAGGATAAGATATAGTGAAGATTTGTTGGACATAGTGAAGGGAACAAAAACTGTAGAGTAGTATGAATCTGAATTCAATAGATTGTTGCAGTTTACACCGCCAGAATATCAGACTAGTGACAGACAAAAGATGCAGATATTTTCTCGAGGATTAGATCTTGAGATAAAGAGAAGGATGATAGAATTTGAACCAAGAAGCTTTATAGATATGGTTGAAAAGGCAAGAGTGTTCGATACAGCAAAAAGACAAAGTGAGGAAGCAAACCGAAGAAAGGTTAATGTGTTTGGGAAGCGGCCTTTTGAAGGACTTAGAAGTAGTAGCAGTAGCAAATTTAGAAAGATTATAAAACCCCAATTTCCGATTCAAAGGAAAACAGTTAGTGGAGTTATTAAATACTGGAGATGCAAAGGAAATCATTATCCTAGAGAATGTCCACAACTCCAAGGAAAATGTTTCTTCTGTGGTGGTAGTTCTCATCAGGTAACATACTGTCCAAAGAAAAATACTGTTACATGTTACATTTGTAACAAAGTGGGACATTTCTCTACTGCATGTCCACAGCATACTACTGCCACTACTCAAGCAACTGAACAACCACCACCAGTTGTTGGATGTCCAAGTATAGGGAAAACAGTTAGAGGACCAACTTTAGGAAATACTCGTTTAGCTTCAGCTAATACTGCTCGGGTATATAATTCGGAGGGTGAATGGATCTATGAAGACATTTCCAACGAAGAACTGGAGGATTATAGTAAACTTGAAGAGATAATAGGAACTGAGCTTATTGCTAGTATGTATTTTTTAAGTATTTCCTTATGAATTATTGAGATTTGAGTATTTAAAGTATAGTTATAGTAGGCTGATAATAAGTATGTAGAATTAAGAAATAAGTAGGAAATGAGAATTATGATAATAAAAGTATAAGGAGAAAACTTTTATTATGATTCAAGGAATGTTACGATAGATGGACATTTTGTTTATACTATGTTCAATACGGAAGCTATGCATTCCTTTATATCACCTGAAGTGGTGAAAAGAGTAGCCTTGACTGCCAATGCTACTAAATCCAACTTTGGTGTGAGAAGTCCTACAGGAAGCATTACAATTGCAAAAGAGATGGTGAAAGGATTTTCATTTCAGATTCAGGTTGTTAATAGTAAGACTGATATGATTCACTTGGATATGGGTAAATATGATGTAATATTAGGGATGAATTGGATGACTAAAGTCAAAGCTAATATTGATTGTCAAGAAAAGAAAATAATGTTTGAAGTTTCTGATGGAGTACAAGCAGAATTTAAATGAGATTCAGTTGTAGCAGATGTGCAGGAGTTAAGTGTTATGGAGATAATTATTGATGATAGTTTTGTAAATGTGATAGAAGTTGATCAAAGGAAGCCAACATTGGAGGAAATACGAGTGGTGAATGAATTTTCTGATGTATTTCCTAAGAGTCACCTAGATTGCCACCAAAGAGAGAAATTGATTTTGTTGTTAAGGTAGTGCCAGGAACTAAACCTATTTCAAAGCCTCCTTATAGAATGGAACTAATTGAACTGAAGGAGTTGAAGAAGCAGTTGGAAGAATTGTTAGATCAAGGGTTCATAAGACCAACTGTCTCCCCATGGGGTACACCGGTGTTATTTGCTAAGAAAAAGGATGGATCATTGCGGCTTTGTATTGATTATCGGAAGCTAAATAAAGTGACCATTAAGAATAAATACCCACTTCTATGGATTGATGATTTGTTTGATCAACTGCATGGTGCAAGTGTATTCTCTAGAATTGATCTAAGATTAGGATATCATCAATTGAGGATTAAATTTGAAGATGTACCAAAGACAGCGTTTCGGACACAATATGGTCATTATGAGTTCCTTGTCATGCCCTTTGGTTTGACAAATGCACCTGCTGCTTTTATGGATTTAATGAACCGTGTGTTTAAGCCACTATTGGACAAGTGTGTAATTGTATTCATTGACAACATTTTTGTCTATTCTGCAACTCCTGAGCAGCATGAGAAGCACTTAAGGACAGTATTGCAAACTTTACGAGAGCATAAGTTATATGCAAAGTTATCCAAGTGTGACTTCTAGCTAAAGGAGATATCTTTCCTTGGACATGTGATTACAGGAGAAGGTATTTCTATAGATCCAGAAAAGATTAAAGCCATTGTGGAATGGAAAAGACCAGAAACGGTAACTGAAATCCGAAGTTTTCTAGGATCAGCAAGATATTACAGAAAGTTTGTTAAAAACTTTTCAAAAATCTCAAGGCCTCTTGCTCAGCTGACTCAAAAGAATGTGAAGTATGAATGGACAGAAAGGTAAGAGAAGAGTTTTCAAGAACTGAAAAAGAGGTTAGTATCTGCTCCTATTCTTGTATTGCCTAATAGTGATGAATCTTTCACTATATACAACGATGCTTCTAAGAATAGTTTGGGGTGTATGCTGATGCAAAATGGGAAAGTGATTGCTTACGCTTCTAGGCAATTGAGACCACATGAGCAGAATTACCTAACGCATGAATTAGAACTTGTAGTAGTGGTATTTACGTTAAAGATTTGGCGACATTATTTGTATGGATAGAGATGTGAGATTTATACTGATCATAAGAGCCTTAAATATTTATTCACACAAAAAGAGTTAAATATGGACAAAGAAGATGGCTTAAGTTGATCAAGGATTATGATTTGGGAATTACTTATTGTTCAAGTAAGGTAAATGCAGTAACTAATGCTTTAAGTAGGAAGAATCATGCAAAAGTTGCATCTCTTCTTACTGATCAACAAGAATTGATCAAAGAGTTTGAAAAATTGAATTTGGAATTCACTTGGCATGAAGTTGATGTAGAATTATTGAACATAGTGGTTGAGCTAACTTTGATAGAAAGAATTCAAAGAATGCAACAGGATGATCTTGCTTTGAATCAGATCAAAGAAGAAATAGAAGTTGGAAAGTATACTGATTTCAAAGTAGATGAACATGGAGCATTAAGGATGAATGATAGATTATGTGTACCTGATAATTTGGAGCTTCGAAAGGAGATCCTAAATGAAGCTCATTCTTCTGGTTATTCTATTCATCCAGGGGGAACAAAAATGTATCAGGATTTGAAAAAGAACTTTTGGTGGAATAGAATGAAACAAGATGTTGCAGATTATGTGATGAAATGTGAGACTTATCAAAGAATAAAAGCAGAACACCAAAGATTGGGTGGATTGTTGCAACCCTTACTAAAGTGGTGAGGCTTATATGCATGTAAAAAGGGTTGGGTGTTGTTCATGTGGCTCCTTCTCAGCGTTACCGTTTCATAGTAGTGCACCTGCCCAATTGCCCTTCTTGGGTACTACAGACCCGCGAGCACCACTGCTAGCATGGTGTGAGGGATTGTCCTACATGAGTTTGGCTCAACCCTTTTTACATGCATATAAGCCTTACCACTTTACCCATAGCACAACCATTCCAAGCAGGAGATCATGTGTACCTCAAAGTGAAACCAATCAAGAGTATTCATTATATGAGGACACGAGGCAAACTAAGTTCGAGATATATTGGACCATTTGAAATTCTGGAACGAGTTAGGAAGTTAGCTTATGGATTAGCTTTACCACCTAATCTGTTTGGAATCCATAATGTATTTCATGTGTCAGTTTTAAGAAAACACATTCCTGATCTTGATCGAATCATTGAAGTAGAACCAGTAAGGTTAGAAGAGAATTTAACTTATGAAGAATATCCAGTTGAGATTACAGATAGTAAAGTGTAAAAGTTGAGGAATAAAGAGATTAGATATGTTAAAGTCATTTGGAGAAATCATGAGCAAGAATCTGCTACCTGGGAAGGGAAAGATGAGATGAAGCGTCGATATCCACATTTATTTGATAAACTAGGTACGCATTTCAAGTTTTGAGGACAAAACTTATTTGAAGGGGGGAAGGATGTAAACCCCTAAAATTTTCAATTTAGACTCAATTTTGTTAGACAATTTAGGAGTCGACAGGGCTAATGAAAGAGAAAACCCTAAAAGAATTAATCAATCGCGTAAGAAAATTTTCTACCCTAAATGCATCTAAATGCTAAATATTCCATTCAAAAGTGATAGAAACCCTAAAATGATTACCTTAAAGACATATGTGCACTAATTTAACATAATAAACCCTAAAACCCTAATTGATAATATAATCTTCATATTTTACCAAATCATTAGTAAAAGGTTGGAGATGACTTTCAATCATGTATATATGTTTTAAATCTTCAAGTAGTCCTTTAGAAACTAAGATAATGAATCATAGATTACATTTATTTCTTAAGTATATAATTAAGATAGTATTACATAGAGTTAGGGGTATAGTTGAAGATTAGGTTAAATTTAGTGAACCTTAATACTCTAATTAGTACTTTTTGCACTAGTTACACAAAGTAGTTTATCAAAGGATATACATAGGCTATAAAGACCTAAAGTAAGACCTCATCAACTATTTTTACTAATCAATTCACCAAATACCTCACTTCCTCTCATTTCCTTAATTTTTCCTTTAATTTCCCATAATTACTACATTATGTGCACAAAATTATATATGCTTAAGGAATGTTGACTAAGTCAACACATATTGACCAAGTCAACACATGTTGACTAAAGTCAACAATTTGAAAAGTCAACAAAACACACTAATGCATAAAGAAAATATCTAACCTTCTAATGATGGCTTTTCTTTTCTTTTCTTTTGATTTTTCTTTTCTCCTCTCCTTCATTAATTGCCATCTATTTATTCCCCTTCTAGACCCTACCATTTGTCCTCTTCCATAATCAAAATAAAGAAAAAGAAACAAAACAAAAAAATCCCTCCATTGCCGTGAGCTTCCCTTCTTCACTTCACTTTCATCACTTCTCTTTTTGTCTCCTTAATTCCAACACAAACTAAGGTATGTACTTAAGTTACTTTATATTATTTATTAGTTAGGTAATTAGGTAGATTAGATGAGTAGATATGTATTATGTGTGATCTTGAAGAGGAGGGTATAAAGTTCTCTTCTTTAAGTGTAGGAAGTTAGGAATCATGAAGAAGAAGAAAGGAAGACATAAATATGTGCTCATAGGTATGTGTACATAAGGGAATACTAAAAGAATACAAGTATGGGAATCTTTGTACATGGGTATTTACCATGTACATAACCTAAATTAAAACAAAACTTAACTATACATACCTATACTACACTAAATATACACTTAAAAACACAAAAGAATGATATTAGGAGGATTTTCTTAAGGGAAAGATTAGGCATACGAAATTGTACAAAAATACGTATATGACCGTATAGGTATATGAGTATGTATACAAGTATAAATACGGTATAAGTATACTCATATACATATAAGTATAGTAAAGGTATATGTACATAAGGGGTGAAGTGAAATGTACATAAGACATTTATACATGACATAAGCATGAGGTGAGGCTTATGTAATCAAATGATGAAGTAAGTGATGATGTAATCACATGATGACATAAGTGATGACATAAGCAAATGATGATGTAAGCGATGACATAAGCATAGATTATAAAATAAGAAGAGTATATAATAATTAGGTACCTAAATTAGTAAACCCTAATATACCTTCTAAATTGGATTATACTTAATTAAGTACATTAATTACTAATGGCAAAGTAAAATCCTCTAAGTATAAGAATTTAAGGGTTAACTAACTCATTAAGTATAAACAAAAGATATAAATATAAGAAATAAGAGTACTTAAGTTTTCATAGTTAAAATTTCTCTAAATTTAGTTCATATCGTAAAACACGGGTCATAATATCCAAAACGGACATTTCTGTGTGAACGTACGTCCGAAAACAATATAGACCTTTACTCATGTACTTTTGTTTTATTAGTATTGTAGACTTAGATGTACACCATTACTGTATAATGTAAGCTTTGTAGTTCAAATTTTTTATAAATATGTTAATGCGATGATATCATGTGAATTTGTGTGTTCTTAGGAAACTAATGGTTGTAAAGTCTTGTATATTGTGTGAAGAGTTCTTGATTGGAAGGGTAACCAATCAGGGGTTCTTTGTACAGTATACGACGTCTGCCACGACGAGGCCGTCCTCAGTTCGTAACAGACATAATTGGCGCCAAGGATACCAGATGGGACCCTAGAACCCAATTATCTACCCACGTAGAAGCGTGGGTGAACGAGCGTGGTCCTTCGGCAAAAAGGAGAGGTACAACATGAGGACTTCCTAGGAGGTTACCCATTGTCAGGACTCTAAAGGGGGGCTAGTAGGATTACCTAAAATTTTCACAATATGTGTGCACCCATGCTATGAAAACCGCCTTGCAAGTCAGAGATTATAAGACTCTAAATGATTAATCACTAAGGTTACTGATTTTTAAGTAATCAATTTACTATAGAATACAAATATAAATAACTATGGGTATCCGATATCCCACAGTTCCTCAGAACCGCATAGAACAGTATCCCCTACCAAATAATAAGACAGGATATACTAGCATTATAGTAGGTTTGACTACCTTGTTCGATACGGGAGCTACACATTCTTTTATCTCCCCTGAAGTGGTGAAAAGAGTAGGTTTGACTACCAATGCTACTGAATCTAACTTTGGTGTGAGAAGTCCTACAGGAAGCGTTACAATGGCAACAAAGATGGTGAAAGGATGTTTATTTCAGATTCAGGATGTCACTAGTAAGACGGATATGATTCTCTTGAATATGGGGAAATATGATGCAATATTGGGGATGGATTAGATGACTAAAGTCAAAGCTAATGTTGATTGTCAAGAAAAGAAAATAATATTTGAAGTTTCTGAAGGAGTACAAGCAGAATTTAAAGGAGATTCAGTTGTAGCAGATATGCAGGAATTGAGTGTTATGGAGGTAAATATTGATGATGGCTTAATAAATGCAATAGAAGTTGAACAAAGGAAGCCAACAATAGAGGAAATACAAGTGGTGAATGAATTTTCCGATGTATTTCCTGAAGAGTTACCAGGATTACCACCAAAGAGAGAAATTGATTTTGTTATTGATGTAGTTCCAAGAACTGAGCCTATCTCAAAGCCTCCTTATAGAATGGCACCAATTGAATTGAAGGAGTTGAAGAAGCAGTTGGAGGAATTGCTAGATCGGGGTTTCATAAGACCAAGTGTTTCTCCATGGGGTGCGCCAGTGTTATTTGCTAAGAAAAAGGATGGATCATTGTTGCTCTGTATTGATTATCGGGAGTTGAATAAAGTAACTATTAAGAATAAATACCCACTTCCACGGATTGATGATTTGTTTGATCAGTTGCATGGTGCAAGTGTATTTTCTAGGATCGATTTAAGATCGGGATATCATCAATTAAGGATTAAACCTAAAGATGTACCAAAGACAGCATTTCGGACACGGTATGGTCATTATGAGTTCCTTGTCATGCCCTTTGGTTTGACAAATGCACCCGCTGCTTTTATAGACTTAATGAACCGTGTGTTCAAATCATTATTGGATAAGTGTGTAATTGTTTTCATTGATGATATTTTGGTTTATTCTGCAACTCTTGAGCAACATGAGAAGCATCTGAGGACAGTATTGCAAACTCTGCGGGAACATAAGTTGTATGCAAAGTTGTCCAAATGCGACTTTTGGTTACAGGAGATATCTTTTCTTGGACATGTGATTACAGGAGAAGGTATTTTTGTAGATCCAGAAAAGATTAAAGCTATTGTGGACTGGAAAAGACCGGAAACGGTAACTGAAATCCGAAGTTTTCTGGGATTGGCAGGATATTACAGAAAGTTTGTTAAAGACTTTTCAAAGATCTCAAGGCCTCTTACTCAGTTGACTCAAAAGAATGTGAAGTTTGACTGGACAGAAAAGCAAGAAAAGAGTTTTCAAGAACTGAAAAAGAGGTTAGTATCCGCTCCTATTCTTGTGTTACCTAATAGTGATGAACCTTTCACTATATACAGTGATGCTTCCAAGAATGGTTTGGGGTGTGTGCTGATGCAAAAGGGGAAAGTGATTGCTTATGCTTCTAGGCAATTAAGACCACACAAGCAGAATTACCCAGCGCACGATTTAGAACTTGCAGCTATGGTATTTGCTTTGAAGATTTGGCGGCATTATTTGTATGGACAAAGCTGTGAAATTTACACTGATCATAAAAGCCTTAAGTATTTGTTCATACAAAAAGAGTTGAATATGAGACAAAGAAGATGGCTTGAATTGATCAAAGATTATGATTTGGGGATTAATTATTGTCCAGGTAGAGTAAATGCAGTAGCTGATGCTTTGAGCAGGAAGAATCATGCAGAAGTTGCATCACTTCTTACTGATCAACAAGATTTGATCAAAGAATTTAAAAAATTGAATTTGGAATTCACTTGGCATGAAGTGGATGTGGAATTGTCAAACATAGTGGTTGAGCCAACTTTAATAGAAAGAATTCGAAGAATGCAGCAAAATGATCGTGTTTTGAATCAGATCAGAGAAGAAATAGCAGTTAGAAAGTATACTGATTTTAGAGTGGATGAACATGGAGCATTAAGGATGAATGGCAGATTATGTGTACCTGATAATTTGGAGCTTCGAAAGGAGATTTTAAGTGAAGCACATTCTTCTGGTTATTCTGTTCATCCGGGAGGAACAAAAATGTATCAAGATTTGAAAAAGAACTTTTGGTGGAATAGAATGAAACAAGATGTTGCAGATTATGTGATGAAATGTGAGACTTGTCAAAGGATAAAAGCAGAACATCAAAGACCGGGTGGATTGTTGCAACCCTTACCTATTCCTGAATGGAAATGGGACCAAATATCTATGGATTTTGTGAGTAGTTTACCCAGAACAACAGCTGGGCATGATGCGATTTGGGTTGTTGTTGATCGACTTACTAAATCAGCGCATTTTCTGCCGATCAACATAACCTTTCCTTTAGACAAGCTGGCTCGGATCTACATAAGGGAGATAGTGAGATTACATGGAGTACCGGCGGGAATTGTGTCAGACAGAGATCCTCGATTTGTATCCAAGTTTTGGACCAGTTTACAAAAAGTTATGGGAACGAAATTGCAGTTTAGTACAGCATACCATCCACAAACTGATGGACAAACTGAGAGAACCATACAGACGCTAGAAGATATGTTGAGGGCTTGCATTATGGAATTTAAAGGAAATTGGGACTCCCATTTACCTTTAATTGAGTTTGCCTATAACAACAGTTATCATTCAACCATTCAGATGCCTCCATATGAAGCTCTATATGGAAGAAGATGTAGATCACCTTTATTTTGGGACGATATGGAAAAAGCAGTGTTGGGACCGGATTTGGTACAAGAGACAGTTGAGAAAATTTCTGTCATCAAACAGAAAATGAAGGAAGCACAAGATAGGCAAAAGAGTTGGGCAGACTTGAAAAGAAGAGAATTGAAGTTTCAAGCGGGAGATCATGTGTACCTCAAAGTAAAACCTATCAAGAGTATTCATTATATGAGGACACGAGGCAAACTAAGTCCGAGATATATTGGACCTTTTGAAGTTTTAGAACGAGTCGGGAAGTTAGCTTATCGATTGGCTTTACCGCCCAATCTGTCCGGGATCCATAACGTATTTCATGTGTCTGTTTTGAGAAAACATATTCCTGATCCTGATCGAGTCATCGAATTAGAGCCAGTAAGATTGAAAGAGAATTTGACTTATGAGGAGAGTCCAAACTAGGACTATCCAGCCTCCAAGGCCCCTCGGGACAAACATGTGAGTCCCCTCCCAACCAAAATTTAACCAAGGCCTTATAGGCACAATAAAGCGAGTCCTCTCACTATCAAGTGGAGAACCCATGCTAGCTTTGCCTTAACGTTAAAAATACTCTTTATGGTTTCTCAAGCCCTTACAGTGATCATGTAAAATTTTGTTTACAAATAGAAAAGCTTTTTCAAAAAAATACTTTTCTTAAGATTTTTTGCAAGGCTAGCTGTGAACCCCTAAAATTATCAACCTAGCCTTAGTAATAGACTCAACTATGTTAGACCATTTAGGAGTCGACAAGGCTAATGAAAGTAAAAACCCTAAAAGAATTACTTAATCGCGTAAAGAATTTTTCTACCCTAAATGTTCCTAAATGCTAAAGATTTATTCAAAAGTAATAGAAACCCTAAAAATGATTATTTTAAAGACACATGTGTACTAATCCAACATGATATACCCTAAAACCCTAATTAATAATATAATGCTTATCCTTTTGTCCAATTCACTAGTAAAGGGTTAGAGATGACCCTTAATCATACTTATATGCTTTGAATCCTTAGGTGATCCATTAGAAGTTATGATAATGAGTCATAGATTATATTCACATTTTAAGTAAGTGATTAAGATAGTTTTACTTAGAGTTAGGGTAATAGTTGAAGATTATGTTTATGTAGTGAACCTTAACACTTAAATTGGTACTTTTTGCATTTGTTATTCAAAGTAGTTTATCAAATGAGATATATAGGCTATAAAGACCTAAAGTAAGATCTCATTAACAATGTTTACAAATCAATTCATCAAATATCTCATTTCCCCTCATTTCCTTCATTTTTCCTCTAATTTCCCTTAATTACCACATTATGTTCACAAAATTAAACATACTTAACAAATGTTGATTAAGGTAAGGCATGTTGACCAAAGTCAAAGAGTTGACCAGGTCAACAAATGTTGACTAAAGTCAACATTTTGAAAAGTCAAAAGTCTTAAGAGATAAGGAAAATATCTCATTAACTTAATGATGATTTTCTTTTCTTTTCATTTTGATTTTTTTTCTTTCCTCTTTTTGCAATTTGTTGCCGTCCACTTTTCATCCTTCTAGACTTCTCCATTTGTTGTCTTCATAATTGGAAACAAAACAAAAGAAACAAAAACAAAAGTCCCCATTTCATGCCGTGAGCTCTCCTTCTTCTTTCACTTTCATCCTTTTTCTTTTGTCCCCTTAAACTTCAACACAATTAAAGGTATGTTCTTAACTTGTTTTATGTTATTTTATGTTATTCATTAGTTAGTTAATTAGGTAGATTAGGTAAGTACTTAAGTGTTTAGTGAAGTCTTGAAGAGAAGAAAACAAAGTCTCCATCTTTAAGTGTAGAAAGTGATGGATCATAAAGGAAATGGAAGGAATACATGTATATGTACTCTTAGATGTGTATACATAAAGAAATACCAAAGGAATACAAGTGTATGAACCTTTGTACATAAGTATGTATCATGCACATAACCTAATTTAAGACCATATCTAACTATATATACATATACTATACTAACTACATACATAGAAATGCAAAAGGATGAAAATTGAGAGAATTTTCTTAAGAGAAAATTTGGCATACGAAATTTTAGTATAAAAATACGTATTCAACCGTATAGGTATATGAGTAGAAATACATGTATAAATATGGTATAAGTATATGTAGATGTATAAGTATATGTATGTATAAGGTATATGTACATAAGTATAAGTATAAGGTATATGTACATAAGTATAAGTATAAGGTATATATACATAAGTATAAGTATAAGACATAAGTATAAAGTAAGAAATAAATGTACATAAGACATGTACATGTGACATAAGCATGATGTAATGCTTATGTAATCAAATGATGAGGTAGATGATGACATAGGCATATGAGGACATAAAGAAAAGATGACATAAGCATATGAAGGCATAAAGGAAAGATGATGTAAGCAATGACATAAGCATAAGTTTAGAAAATGAGAAAAATAAGAAAATGTAGATAATTAGATACTAAAATTAGTAAATCATAATATACTTTGTAAACTAGATTATACCTAAATCAATACATGAATTGGTAATGACAAAATAAATCCCTTAATTATAAGAATTTAGGGAATAAAGGTTATAAATATAAGTAATAGCAATACTTAAGTATTATAGCTAAAAATTTCTATAAAATTAGTTCATAATATAAAATAGGGGTCTTAATGTCCAAAACAAACATTACCGTATGAAAATACGTCCGAAAACGATGAAAAATGACTATAAATTCATAAATATCATAAATGAAACGAAAAAGTTACATACGATTAATAATAAAGTCTAATCGGGTAAAAGTTGATAATAGTCTAAGTAGATTAGGTAATTAAATGTTTAGAAGTATTAGTTAAATTAGTTATTTACTAGTCTTATCAAATCATAATGATCAGGTGACTCTGAGGAGCGTGAGGACCTCCCAATCGACTACTACGATTAGGGCAAATCACCATGGCCGAGTGAGTATTTACCCAATGATTCCATGCTTGTCTTGTGATTGTAGATAGTGGACCTAAATATTATTGATAATTGATGATTGTGTGGGGATTAGGGAAAATGCCTGTGTATGTTGGTATGTCTTGAATTGTGAACTTATCTTAAATAATGATAATGCTATGTTTGTTGCATGGTAGTATAGAAAATGATTGTGTGCACAATTGGATGGTCATAGCATAATTTGAACCTAATTATACTCGGCCTATAAAAAGAAATTGAGACATGCATTAACATGCATAGCATGGATACTATTTCGGCCGTCACATCACACGGAGGTAAAGAGAGGCCATTCGGGGGTTGATATTATTCATTTATTTGGTTATGTACGGTGCACTCGTACAAAATGACCTTACCCTGGCCCGCGGGAACACTAGGCATTGGAGGCGCCAACCGCCTGGCTAAGGGTCGAGTCTAGAGACCTCCGTTTAGGGGTGAGTGTGGACTGCGGGAGCCCACTCACAATTATACTAGAACTTGGGTTTTCTGAAATTAAAAGAATTATTTGATATAAGTACGGAACGTGGGGTTCCGTAGTAAAGTAAGTTCTAGTATAATACCCGGATCTGATTGGTGCCGTGTATACTCCAACCCTGACTTCGGAGGGCGTTAAATCTGAGTTACGTATATGAACTAGTTAATTATACGTATTGTTTGGCATTCTAGTTGATCATTCATTCATATGCTTGAATATAATGTATTTATAACTTGCTTGTGGTGTGGCTGAGGGTTTTGCTCACTAAGCTTAGGCTTACACCCCTTTAGACTTCTGTTGCAGGATAGCCTGTTCGTAGAGACAGGACGAGGGATGCCACAGGTTAGCCTGAGGATTTGGGCAAGAGCGAGCAGCTATGTGTACTGAGAGAACAGTTTATGTAGACTTCTACTTATGTACTTTTGCTTATCTTATTATATTAGACCTAGACATACTTAAATGCTACGTAATGTAAGCTTTGTAACTTAAATTTTTATATAAATATGTTGGTGTAATGATATCATGTGAGTCTGGATGTTCTTTGGAAACTAGTGGTTGTAGAGCCTTGTATATTGTGTGAAGAGTTCTTGATTGGAAGGGTAACCAATCAGGGGTTCTTTATACAGTATACGACGTCTGCCACGACTAGGCCGTCCTCAGTTCGTGACACTAGCACTCTCCATTCATACCTTTACCAAGTCATAGACATGCGACGAGTAGAACCGGTTATTTAGGCAGTTATTTATATTTATCAATTTAAAAAGGTGATCATACGGATGATAGCATACAAGCAGAACAGTCATTCAAACATACAAGCAATAGTAACAGCACAACATCATACAAGTAACACGCACAAGCAAGTAGCAGGTCATCAGAACTCCCTCACCTGGATTAGTGCTCATTCTCCAAGCCTTTAGGGTTTCCAGGACTCGATATCGAACGCCTAAATCAAAATGGTAAAACTTATAAGTGTTTTGAGAATTCAGACGGTGATGTCCGTTTTGGACGTTAAGACCCATGTTTTCCGATATGGGCTAAATTTATTGACACTTTATCTTATTAAAGTTTAATTATTACTATTGGCTAGTTTTATGTTCCATTTTAGTAGTTAATGATTTAATTAGCCATTTATTCTTATACTTAGGGACTTTTACATTAGTATTACTAATCTATGTCCTTGATTAAGCTTAATTCAATTTAGGAAGGGTATTAGGGTTTAAAGTTTTGGATCCTAAGTACATATACATACTTATATTCTTCTTTTATAAGCTTATGCTTATATCGTCGCTTATGTCATCAATCACTTGTGTCATTGCTTATGTCATCATTTGCTTATGTTATGGCTTATGTCATCATGTGCTTACCTCATCACTTATTTCATCATTTGATTATATAAACCTTTCCTCATGCTCATGTCATATGTACATGTCTTATGTACATTTGATTCCTTCCTTTATACTTATGTACATATACCTTATACATATATATACTTATACATCTACTTAAGTTTATACCGTATTTATCCATGTATACATACTCATATACCTATACGGTTGGATACGTATTTTTATACACAAATTCGTATGCCTCATCTTTTCCTTAAGAAAAGCTTCCTAATTCCATTCTTTTATGTTTTTAAGTGCGTAATTAGTGTAATAGAAGTAAGTATAATTAGGTATTGTCTTAATTTTGGTTATGTACATGACTAATACTCATATACTAAGGTTCTCATACAAGTATTCCTTTGGTATTTCTTTATGTACACATACCTAAAAGCACATACACATGTATTTCTTTCCTCTCCTTCATGGTTCCTCACATTCTACACTTAAAGATGAGGAATTTATGCTCTCTTCTTTATGATCACAATTAACACAAGCCTATTTATATAGCAACCCTAGGAAGGGCCTAGTAGTATTGCCTAAAATTTCCATATCACGTATGCACCCATGATAAGAAAAACGCCTTGCAAGTCAGAGATTGCAAGACTCTAAATAATTATCTGCTAGAGTCTTCAATTTTAGTTCATTGACTCATTATATAATATAAATAATTATGGATATCCATTTTTCCACAATTCCTCAGAACCGCAGAGAATCGATATCCCCTACCAAAATAGTGAAATAAGATAGACAATTCTAAACTTACTAAAGATACTAAACTTAATTGAGACATTAGTCATTTTTCGGAGCATTCCGAATTAACTACACAGGCTTTTCATCATACTGATTCAATGGTAGCACTCTACACTCGATTCCTATTCCATTCCCAACTATCCATCATCCTGCAAGGAAAAGAACTGTTGGGGTGTAAGCTTACGCTTAGTGAGATAAACCCTCATCAATACCGCATGATATAAATTTATTAAATGCACAATCATACGAATGCATGAACAATCAGTATGCCAAACAACGCATGCAGTGACCTAGGAACTGCATACGACTCAGAATTACGCTCCCTGAAGTCGGGGTTTGGAGATAATTAACCAACCCAAACCAAAATTCGAGTTCTAGACCTTGGCTTTTATTTCATTTGCACTATCGTGCTCATGCCAAAACAAAACTCTATATATATAATATATATATGTATATGTATACTTCCTTTACTAAAATCAAATCATATCTTTTAAAATCCTAAGTCTAGCGGTGTGGTGGCCTCCGCAATCTACAAACACACACCCTAAGCAGAAGCCATAAGACTTAGCCCCTCGCCAACGGTTGGCGTCTCCCAGCGCCTAGTAAGCCCATCAGCTTAGGTCAGAGACTCAATATATATGATGGCATAGCTAGTGCCCAATCCTGCAGGAAACTCGTATTCTTGTGAGTCCCCTCCCATCTTCTGCGTGAAGCGGCAGTCGGTGTTATCCGTATACAATATGGGGAATTCATGATTCATTTTGAGTTCTTAATTGTACAAGTGATTAACTTGATTTTTAAAGTGACTAAACAATTTCATTCCATACAATTCACATATATATATGCATTACAAACAATTCCCATTATTATATATAATTAAAAAAAAATCATCTCATTCATCCATAAATTCAAACACATGCATCTCTCATATCCCACAAGCATCCAAATTTATATATATAGTTCAGGTGCATCTATTCTACAAGCACAATTAAGTAAAGAGTCATTGGGAATTTACTCACTCAACCATGCGGATCAATCAAAATAATCCAAGATAGGTCGTCTCCCCAAAGCCGGGTCCCCTGGACATCGCAAATATGATACTATATGGATTTGAAATAAAACCTAGAAAACTAAGCTAAAACCCTTTAAGTTATGCTTTGGACTTGGTTTCATAAATTTTTCCGGTTTTACTTAAAAGTTCAATCACATATAACTTTTTCGTTTTAAATCCGATTTTTATGATCTTATAGTCAATCTTCATCTTTTTCGAGTGTACTTTAACGTGGTGAGGTTAGATTTTCAAAATGAGGCATAAAATTATGTCCATAGGTCAGAACAGTAGCGTTCCTCATGTGTTGGAGTGCTTTTGGGCCTTATATGGTAAATGGGTTTTTTAATAACTTAAGAAATTCTTTGGGCTTAGTCTTAAGATTTTATCCTAAGCTTAAAATACTCCTTGAGATCATATTTACAACTTTGATTTATATTCCTAAGGCTAACAACCACTTCTTGAGCCCTTTAGTGAACTTAAATTGTCAAATGGGCTTGTTTTTAGTTCAAATTAAGGTTAATGACTTTGGTGGGCTTATGGGGCCTTAGGTAGATTTCTTATGGGCTTCAAAATAACCTTTCTTGGTACTTTAAGGTGCTGATCAGATTTTTATTGAAGGCCCATCCTAGAGTTTTAGGCTTGTTTTGGGAGTTTTAAGCTCGGTTTTGCGTTTTAGGCTTTCTATGCTCACTATACTTGCTTTAGTTAATCTTTTCACTTTGTTATTTTACTTTTATCATATTTTTAGGCCTCATTTTCCCATGTTCCAGATCTGTTCATTTTGGTCCTAAGGGGTCCTCACTTGGTTTTTCAACTTGTTTCATCATTTCCTTAAGTTTAGGGGGTAGATTATGCACTTAACTACTTGTGTACAAATCTTAACTTAAGTTTCCTTCCATCAAATGATCCTTTAACTCATGCTCCACATAAAGAAATAAAAGATCTCATACTTAATACAACTCCCATATCATGGCTCATGTCATACAAAGTTGGTTTCTTCATAAAACTTCATGTGATGGATTTTTCCTTAACTTAGATCTAGATTTGAGCATATTTAACTAAATGGAAACAAAATCAACATTCAAATGGCCATGGAACCCTCACGTCCAGCATGCGTATCCTCTATTAAAGTTCTCATTTCAAGGTTTCCTTAGCTTAAAATCTTCCATTCAAAGCATTAAACAAATGTCTTCACAAAACACCAACTTTACATACTTATATTTCAACTTCATGCAAGGGTTTTACGGTTTGTTTCTTAAAACGATTTTTAACGTTCTAACAACTTAAACCTTACTCACATCTTCAAGAAATCCAAGCCTCCTAACATAAATATTAATCCACACATCACAAGAAACACTTACTCGTCCTTAACGCAAAGTTTGGTGGTTGTGCACTAAGGTTCCTCTTGAGCCTTTAACCTTGCTTCCTCCTTTTTGCTTACCTTTTGAAACCCGAATCTTTTGGTCTTTTGGAAAGGGGTTTATGGAAGATTCTAATGGGCTTAAATGATCTTAAATGATGAAAGAAAATGTCACAAGAGCAAAGGAAAAAAAAATGCCATGAGTTGAAGCTTTCAAATGGAAAAAAAAATTGATTTTGTAGGGTAAGGTTGTTTCCCCTTTTTATGTTTGTTTCAAAAGAGAGAATGATGAAGTCAAAGTGAAATTGAAAGTGAGAGAAATGGGAAAGAGTATGGCCAGTTGGAAATGGAGAGAGAAGGAGTGTTTAAATGTCTTGGAAGTGTTGCCTTGTAGCTTACATAAAGTCAACAATTGCAACTCTTGATGATGTAAGCATTAAGGGGTGAATAGTGATGTGTAAGAAAAAGTGATTGATAGGTGAATTACCAATGCATGGCCCCCCTTTCTCCCCTTTTTAGATCTTCCATTTTAAGTCCTTGTATGCCATGGAGTGGTCTTGTCTCCTTTATTAAAGTTAAGCTTATTAATTCTTGTGAAAAATTGTCCATATTTTGTATAAGTGAAGAGGTGATAAGGAAATAGTCTTATCACTAGATTTTGATAAGTTATCAATTGATAATTGATTCCAAATCTCAATTGATAAGTTATCTAAGGTGATTGGTTGGTCTACTTATTTATGTGTAAGGCTTATACATGAAGATAAGGACATAGCCTTATAGAAAATTGTTTTAGGATTTTTATCCTACATTGTTTTGTAATTTATGATTTGATTTTTATACAATTGTGTAATTTTATAAAGTTGGATGAAATTATTCAAATTAAATTATCGATTAATTATTTAGGGTTAAAATTCCTTAATGGCTTTAAGGTTTACGGTTTTAAGTAGCTTTAGAGCTCATAGTTCTTCAAGCTCAGGTTTTCTCGATAATTGGCTTTTGGATTATAAAAATTTAATTCGTTTCTAAATATAAACTTAAGTTTTTAGTTTAGTTGATCTTTAGGAACATTCGGAAAGTACTCTTAATTGAGTCTTAGGCCCACTAAAAGTAGGGTTTACAATTTCTCTAATATACCTAATTACCTAACTAATGAAGAAGATAAAACAACATAAAGTAACTTAGATACATACCTTTGCTAATGTTGGAATTAAGGAGACAAAAGTGAAGTAATGAAAGGGAAAGAGGGAGATGAAGCTCACGGCAATGGTGGAGGGTTTTTGGTTTGTTTCTTTTGTCTTGTTTTCATTATGGAAGACAACAAATGGTGGGGCCGATATGGAGAATAAGTGCACAGCAACACTTAAGGAAAAAGAAAAGAAGAAAAAATCAAGAGAAAAGAGAAGAAAAGCCATCATGAAGGAAGAGATATTTTCTTTACCTCTTAGTGTATTTTGTTGACTTTTTAAATTGTTGACTTTAGTCAACATGTGTTGACTTGGTCAACCCTTTGACCTTGGTCAATATGTGTTGACTTGATCAACTTTCCTTAAGCATATGTAAATTTGTGCACATAATATAGTAATTAAGGGAAATTAAGGGAAAAATAAAGGAAATGAGGGAAAATGAGGTATTTGGTGAATTGATTAGTAAACATGGTTGATGAGGTCTTACTTTAGGTCTTTATAGCCTATATATCTCATTTGATAAACTACTTTGGATAACAAGTGCAAAAAGTACTAATTCGAGTATTAAAGTTCACTACATGTAACCTAATATTCAACTATACCTCTAACTCTACGTAAGACTATCTTAATCATATACTTAAGAACTAACAGTAAGCTATGATTCATTATCTTTGTTTCTAAAGGACTACTTGAGGATTCAACACATATATGCATGATTGAAAGTCATCTCTAATCTTTTTCTAATGATTTGGCAAAATGTGAGGGTTATATTTTCACTTAGAGTTTTAGGGTTTATTATCTTGAATTAGTGCACATATGTCTTTAAAGTGATCATTTTAGGGTTTCTATCAGTTTGAGTGAAATCTTTAACATTTAAATGCATTTAAGATTTCATATATTCTTACACGAGTAAATCTTCGATTGTTATTTTAGTGTTTTGATGAGGTTCGAGGTTTTAGGGTCTTCGTATGTGGTTAGGAGTTCAATTGATGATTTAAGGTTTTTTGTATCCACTTTAGGTTTTAGATTGAGATTTTAATTGGTTTTAAATCTCATTGGCTCTTTTGAGTTTAGGAAATCATCTACAGTTTGAACATTTGTTTCTATACTTAGAAAGCTAAATTCGCGGGGTTTACACCCATCATAGTACTTCTCTTGCCCAACCATGCTTAACTTCAGAGTTTTGATGGGATCCGATGCATTTATTTTGGTAGGATCACACCCATTAAGTCATGCTCACTTTTTGCATATAAGCTGCTCATGGAAAATGCGTAAGCATGATCCAAGGGAAGTAATCAGTGCCAAGGGTATCGGATGGGACCCCGAACCTAATTATCCATCAACATGGAAGCATAGGTGAACGAACGAGGTTCCTTGGCAAAAAGGAGGAGTGTAACACAAGGACTTCCCAGGAGGTCATCCATCACAATACTTCTCTCACCTAAGTATGCTTAACTTTGGAGTTTTTATGGGATCTAATGCATTTGTGTTGGCAGGAATGCACCTATCAAGTCATGCTCGCTTTTCGCATATAAGCTGCTCGTAGAAAATGCGTAAGCATGATTCGGGGGATGTAATTAATGCTAAGGATACTGAATGGGACCTGGAACCCAATTATCCATCAACGTGGAAGGGCGAGTGACTGGCGTGGTCCCTTAACAAAAAGGAGGGTTACAACATGAGGACATCATAAGAGGTCACCCATCCTAGTACTACTCTTGCCAAAGCATACTTAACTTTAGAATTCTAATAGGATTCGATGCATTTGTGTTGGTATGATTTCACCGGTCAAGTCTTGCTTGCTTTTCACATATAAGCCACCCATTGAAATGGCATAAGCGCGATCCAAGGGACTTAAAAGGAGCCAAAGCTAGATGGGACCCACAACCCCATTATCCATCAACGAGATGGCATAAGGGTTTAGGAGTGGTCCTCTAGCAAAAAAGGACGGGTGCAACACTAGAACATCCCAAGAGGTCACCCATCATAGTACTACTCTTGCCCAAGCACACTTAACTTTAGAGTTATGATGAGATCCAGTACATTTGTGTTGGTATGATTACACCAATTAAGTCTTACTTTTCGTAAACAAGCTATTAGTAAAAACAACGTAAGCATGATCTAGGTGATGTAATCGGCACCGAGGAAGCCGAATGGGACCCAAAACCCAATTATCCATCAATGGGATGGCGTAGGAATTTAAAATGGTCCCTTACCAAAAAATGATGGGTGCAACATGAGAACTTCCCACGAGGTCACCCATCCAAGTACCACTATCGCCCAAGTACGCTTAGCTTTGGAGTTTTAAAGGGATCAAATGCATTTGTGCTAGTATGATTGTACCTGTCAAGTCTTACTCACTTTTCGCATAAAAGCAGCCCGTAGAAAGGATGAAGAAGCAATTTGTAGCTCGTAATCGGCGCTGAGGAAGCGGATGGGTCCCGGAACCTAATTATGCATCAAGATAGAAGTACAGGTGAATGGAAGAAGTCCATTAGCAAAATGGAAGGGTAGAACACAAAGATTTCCCTAAAGGCTACCCATCCTAATGCTACTCTTGTCTAAGTATGCTTAACTTTAGAGTTTTGGTGGGATCCGGTGCATTTGTGCTGCTATGGATACACCCATCAAGTCTTGCTCACTTTTTGCATATAAGCCATTAGCAAAAAAGTGATAAGCATGATCTAGGAGACATAATCAACATCAATGAAGCCAAATGGGACTCGTAACCCAATAGTCTATCAATGTGGAAGTGCAGGTGAATGAGAGTGGTCCCTTGGCAAAAAGGAGCGGTACAATATGAATACTTCCTAGGATGTTAACCATCCTAGTACTACTCTTGTCTAAGCACACTTAACTTCAGAGTTATAATGGGATCCAGTACAGTTGTGTTGGTATGATCTCTCCCATCAACTCCTGCTCGCTTTTTCCTATATAAGCAATCCATGGAAAAGGCATAAGCATGATTCGGGGAATGTAATCATCGCCGATGAAGCCGGATCTAACCCGAAACCCAATTATCCATCAACAGGATGGCACGGGTGTTCGGGAATGGTCCCTTGCCAAAAATGGACAGGTGTAATACGAGAACTTCTTAGGAAGTCACTCATCTTACTACTGCTATTGCCTAAGCATACTTAACTTCGAAGTTCTAATGGGATCCGATACATTTATGCTAGTATGATTGAACCCATCAATTCTTGCTTGCTTTTCGCATATAAGCTGCTTATGGAAAAGAAGTAGGTGCAATCCAGGGTACGTAATTGATGCTGTGGAAGCCGGATGGGACTCGTAACCCAATTATCCATCAAAATAGAAGCGCCAGTGAACAGGCATAGACCCTTGGCAAAAAGAGGGGGAAGGGGGTGCAAACTCGAGGACTTCCTAAAAGATGACCCATCCTAGTACTACTCTCACCCAAGTTTGCTTAACTTTGGAGTTCTAATGGGATTCGGTGCATTTATGCGAGTATGATCACACTCATCAAGTCTTGCTTGCTTTTTGCATATAAGCATCCCATGGAAAAGGTGTAAGCATGATCTAAGGGACATAAAAGGAGCCGAGAAAGCTAAATGGGACCTATAAAACCATTATCCATCAACGGGATGGCACAGGTGTTCAGGAGTAGTCCTTCGCCAAAAAAGAAGGGATGCAACATGAGAACCTCCTAAGAGGAAACCCATCTTAGTGCTACTCTCACTCAAGCACACTTAACTTCGGAGTTCTAATGGGATCCGGTACATTTGTGTTGGTATGATCGCATCCGTCAAGCCTTGCTCACTTTTCGCATATAAGCTACCCACAGAAAAGACGTAAGCATGATCTAGGGGATGTAATCAGCCCCAAGGATATCAGATGGAACCCAAATCCCAATTATCCTTCAACGTAAAAGTGTAGTTGAATGGGAGTGGTCTATTAGCAAAAAGGAAATGTACACCACAAGGACTTCCCATAAGGTTACTCATTCCAGTGCTGAACTAACCCAAGCATGCTTAAATTCAGAGTTCTGGTAGGGTCCGATGCATTTGTGTTGGTACAGTAGCACCGGTCATGTCTTGTTCTCTTTTCAGTACAAAAGACATAAGCACAATCTAAGAGACGTAATCGCCATCGAGGAAGCTAGATGGGACTCACAACCTAATTATTCATCAACATGGAAGTACGAGTGAATAGGAGTAGTCTCTTGGCAAAAAGGAGGGGTGTAACATGAGGACCCCCTAAGAGGTCACCCATCTCAATACTACTCTTGCCTAGGTACGCTTAAATTCGGAGTTTCGATGCGATCCAATGCATTTGTACTAGTAGGATCGCACCCATTAAATCTTGCTCACTTTTCGCAAATAAGACACCCGTGGAAACGATGTAAGTGTGATTCGAAGGACGTAATCAGCGCCGAGGAAGCCAAATGGGGCCTGAAACCTAATTACCCATCAAGAGGATGGTAGAAGCATTTTGGAATGGTCCCTTGCCAAATAAAAACAAGTGCAACATGAGAACTTTGGAGGAGTTCACCCACCCTAGTACTACTATTGCCTGAGTATGCTTAACTGTAGAGTTTTGATAGGAATCGGTGCATTTGAGCTGGTATGATCACACCCGTCAAGCGTTGCTCATTTTTCACATATAAGCTACCTATAAAAAAGACATTCAAGATCCAGGGGATGTAATCAGCGCCAAAGAAGCCAGATAGGACCTCCAACCCAATTATCCGTCAACATAGAAGCATAGGTGAACGGGAATGGTCACTTGGCAAAAAAGAGCAGTGCAACACAAGGACTTCCTAGGAGGTCACCCTTCCTAGTATTGCTCTCAACCTAGCACGTTTAACTTTTAAGTTTTGATGGGATTCGATGCATTTATGTCGGTATGATTGCACTCATTAAGACTTGCTTGCCTTTTGCAAATGAGCCACCCATAGAAATGATGTAAGTACGATTCGAATGATGTAACCGGGGCCAAGGAAGCTAGATGGGACTCGAAACCTAATTATCCATCAATGGGATGGTACGAGCGTTTAGGAATGGTCCCTTACCAAAAAAGGACGAGTATAACCCGAGAACTTCTATAGAAGTCATCTATCCTAGTACTGCTCTTGCCTAAGCACACTTAACTTTGGAGTTATGATGGGATCTGCTGCATTTGTGTTGATATGATTCGCCCTACAAGTCTTGCTCGCAATTCACACACAAGCCGAACATGGAAAAGATGTAAGCGTGATTCGGGGGAAGTAATCAGTACCAAAGTAGATGGATGGGACCTGCAACCTTATTATCCATCAACGTAGAAGCACAGTTGAACAAGCATAGTCCATTGGCAAAAAGGAAGGTTACAATACAAGAGCTTCCTAGGAGGTCACCCATCATAGTACTGCTCTCACCCAAACACACTTAACTTTAAACTTCTAATGGCATCTGATACATTTGTGCTAGTATGATCACACCTATTAAGTTTTGCTTGCTTTTCGCATATAAGCCTCCTATAAAATAGGCATAAGTGCGATTTGGGGGAAATAATCGGTGTCAAGGAAGCTGGATGGGACCCGCAACCCAATTATCCACCATCATAGAAGTACAGTTGAACAAGAGTGCTCCCTTAGCAAAAAAGGAAGGTTGCAATGCGAGAACTTCCTAAGAGGTCACCAATCCTAGTATTGCTCTCACCAGTATATGCTTAACCTCGGAATTCTAGTGGGATCTCTTGCATTTGTGCAAGTATGATCGCACCGGTCAATTCTTGGTTGCTTTTAGCATATGAGCCACCTATTAAAATGGTGTAAGCGTGATCTTAGGGATAAAATTTGCACTAAGTACGACAGATGGGACCGGGAACCCAATTATCCATCAATGTGGAAACGCGAGTGAACGGTAGTAGTCCGTTGGCTAAAAGGAAGGGTACAACAAAAATACCGCCCAAGAGGTCACCCATCTGAATGTTGCTCCCACCCAAGCATGCTTAACTTCGGAGTTTTAGTGGGATTCGGTGCAGTCGTACTACTATGATCTCACTCATCAAGTCTTACTCGCTTTTCACATATAAGTTGCTCATAGAAAAGACGTAAGTGTGTTCTAGGGCACACAATCAGCACCAAGGAAGCTGGATGGGACTCGTACCCCAATTATCCATCAACGTGAAAGCGTAGGTGAATGGGAGTAGTCTCTTGACAAAAATGAGGGGTACAATTCGAAAACTTCCCAAGAGGTCACCCATCGTAAAATTGTTCTTGCCCACATACTCTTAACTTTAGAGTACTGATGTGATCTAGTGCATTTGTGCTGGTATGATCGCACCCGTAAGTTTTCCTCACTTTTTGCAAATAAGCTACCCATGGAAACGACATAAGCACAATCCGAAGGATGTAATTGATGCCAAGGAAGCTAGATGGGACCTAAAGCCAAATTAATTATTGACAAGGATGTTGCAGGCATTTAGGAATCGTCCCTTCCCAAAAAGAATGGGTACAACACAAGAGCATCCCATGAGGTCACCCATCCTAGTATTGCACTCACCCAAGTTCGCTAAACTTCGAAGTTCTAATGAGATCCAATGCCTTTGTGCTGGTATGATCGTACCCATCAAGTCTTGCTCACTTTTTGCATATAAGACATTTGTAAAAAAGACATAAGCGTGATCAGAGGGACATAATTAGCACCTAGGATGCTAGATGGGACCTATAACCCGATTATCTATCGACGTAGAATTACGAGTGAACAGGAGTGGTCTATGGCAAAGAGGTAGGGTACAACCCAAGGACATCCTAAGAGGTCGCCCATCTTAGTACTGCTCTTACCCAAGTACGCTTAACTTTGGAGTTCTAATGGAATTCGGTACATTTGTGTTGGTTTGATCGCACTCATCAAGTCTTGCTCACTTTTCATTAATGAGCCACCCGTGAAAAAGACGTATGCATGATCTAAGGGACGTAATCGGAGTTAAGGAAGCTAGATAGGACTTGCAACCTAATTATCCATTAATGTAGAAGCATAGGTGAACGGTAGTGGTGCCTTGGCAAAAAGGAGCGGTTTCAACACGAAGACTTCCTAGTTGCACACCCATCATAGTACCTCTCTCGCCCAAGCATGGTTACCTTTATTATTCTAATGGAATCTAGTGCATTTACGTTGGCATGATTGCACCCATCAAGTCTTGCTCGCTCTTCCTTTATAAGCCGCCCATGAAAAAGATGTATGTGCAATCCACGGGATCTAATCAATGTCGAGGAAGCTGTATAACCTAACTATTTATTAACATGGAAGCACAGGTGAAAAATAATGGTGCCTTGGCAAAAAGGAGCGATGCAACACGAGGACTTCCTAGGTGCTCACCCATCTTAGTACAACTCTCATCAAAGCATGCTCAACTTCATTGTTTTGATGGGATTCGGTGCATTTCTACTGCTATGATCGCACCCGTCAAGTCTTGCTCACTTTTCGCATGTAAGCCACCCATCGAAATGGCATAAGCATGATCCAAGGGATGTAAAAGGTGATGAGAAAGCTGGATAGGACCGACAATCCCATTATCCATCAACGAGATGGCACGGGTGTTCGGGCGTGGTCCCTTACCAAAATAGCATAAGTACAATACGAGAACTTCCCCGGAAGTCACCCATCGTAATATTTCTCTCGCCTATACACACTTAACTTTGGAGTTTCGATGGGATCTAGTGCATTTTTGCTGATATGATCACACCTGTTAAGTTTTACTCGCTTTTTGCATTTAAGCCACCGGTAGAAAAGACGTAAGCGCTATTTAAGGGACATAAAAGGAGTTGAGAAAGCTAGATGGGACCCGAGACCTATAACCCTATTATCCATCAATGTGATGGCATGGGTGTTCAAAAGTGGTGCCTTAGGAAAAAAGAGGGGTGCAACATAAGGACTTCCCCTGAGGTAACCTATCTTAGCATTACTCTCGCCTGAGTATACTTAACATCGAAATTCTACTGGGATCCGATGCATTTATGTTGGTATGATCACACTCGTTAACTCTTGCTCGCTTTTCCCATATAAGCCATCCATAGAAAAGGTGTAAGCACGATACAAGGGACGTAATTGTCTCTAAGGAAACTATTTGGGACCCGCAAGCCCATTTTGCATTGACACGTACACGTTTGTGTCTGAGTGTGGTCCTTCAGCAAAAAGCAGGGGTGCAATATGAGGACTTCTTGGAAGGTTACCCATCTTAGCATTGCTCTCACCCAAGCAAGCTTGACTTCAGAGTTCTAATGGGATCCGATGTATTTTTATTGGTATGATCGCACCCATCAAGCCCTGCTCGCTTTTCCTATATAAGTCATCTGTAGAAAATGCATAAGCGCAATCTAGGGTATGTAATCATCTCTAAGGGAACTGTTTAAGACCCATAACCTCATTTTGCATTGACACGTGCACTTTTGTGTATGAATGTGGTCCTTCTAGAAAAAGGAGAGGTGCAACACGAGAACTCCCCAAGAGGTCACCCACCCTAGTACCACTCTCACCCAAGCACGCTTAACTTTAGATTTCTAATGAGATCTAGTGCATTTGTGCTGGTATGATTGCACTCGTCACCTCTTGCTCCCTTTTCCAATATAAGACATCCATGGAAAAGGCATAAGCGTAATCCAGGAGATGTAATCATCTCCAATTAAACTATTTAGGACCCGCAACCCCATTTTACATTAACTCACGCACGTTCGTCTCCAGGTGTGGTCCTTCTGCAAAAAGGAGGCATGCAACACAAGAACTCTATCACAAATTGAGCATGGTCTAGTCGTAACAGATGTTGTATACTATATGAAGAACCCCTGATTGGTTACCCTTCCAATCAAGAACTCTTCACGCAATATATAAGGCTCTACAACATATTACCTTCCTAAAAACATACAGATTCAAAGGATATCATCACATAACATATTTATATAACATTTAAACTACAAATTTTACGGCAAGTAATAATTTAGTACATCTAGGTCTATATTACTAATAAAAGAAAAGTACATAAGTAAAAGTCTGCATAGTCAGTTCTCTCATTACACTGAATGGCCCGCTCTTGCCTAGGTCCCTAAGCTAACCTGTGGCATCCCCCAGCCAACTTCAATAAATAAGCCATCCTACAGCAAAAGTTTAAGGGGTTGTAAGCCTAAGCTTTGTAAGCAAAACCCTCAGTCAAACTACAAGTTATCAATACATTATATTTACACATATTAATGAATGATCAAATAAAATGACAAACAATATCTATAGTTAACTAGTCCATATACGCAACTCATATTTAACACCCTTCGAAGTCAGGGTTAGAGTATACACTACACCAGTCAGATTCGGGTATTATACTAGAGCTTACTTACTACGAAACTCTATGTTCTGTACTTAAATCAAACAAGTCATTTATTTTCATAAAACCAAATTCTAGTATAATTGTAAGTGGGTTCTTGTAGTCCACACTGACCCCTAAGAGGAGGTCTCTAAACTCAACCCTTAGCCAAGCGGTTGGTGCCTCCAACGTTTAGTATTCACACAAGCTAGGGTCAAGTCATTTTTTACTAGTGCACCGTACAGAACCAATAAATTTATAATAACAACCCCTAAATGGCCTCTCTCTACCTCTGTGTGATGTGACAGCTGAAATTATGTCTAGGCAATGCATGTTAATGTATGTACCAATTTTTTTCTTATGAGCTAAGAATAGTTAAGTCCAATTATTATGTAACCATCTAATATCACATATGTAAACATCTAATTTTTACCCTACCCCTTTATTTTTCAATTTAGGTTATAGGGTCCTAAATTAGAAAAGTTCAAAAAATGGAAAATTAAAGAAAAACCCCAAAAAATAAAGAAATTTAGAAAAATAGGAGTTTTAAGAAAACTTATGAAAAAATGGGAAAATAGGAAAAAGCACAAAAAATAAGAAATTTAGAAAAAATACAAAAAGTAAGAAATTTGAAAAGTCACAAAATAAAATAGGGAATTTAAAAAATAATGAATTTTTAAGTTGTTTAAATAAAATATAATTTTAATTTCAATAGTTTTGAATAAAAGACTATTAGGTCTAGACTTATATTTGAATCTAACTCAGGTTGACCTAATTCATATGTGTGCATATGACTTGAAGATCTTCGGTTCAATCCATGGAAGGTGCAAAATGTACCTTTTATTTTCTTTTCTCACTTTATCACCATGTCATCACCACGTCACAGGCCACATCATCGCTACGTCATTTGCCAACTCACTTTTAAGTATGGTAGACACACTCCAACACACTCCGACACATTCATATACGCGCAGCTATGTATTTGGCACCACATATTGTCTAGGTTTGTCCAATCCAAAATTAGAAGAAAATCATATTGCAATTAATTTTTTCTATCCTTAACTTGACCATGACACCTATAAATAAAGGTCTACTCTTCATTTTAAAAACACAACGAAAACTTCGAAATACTTTAGAAAAACAAAAATTGAAGTTTCCTGTCTCTAGCACAATTCCTCTCTCTCTAGTATAGCATCCCCTACGGTGTTTGTTGACAAAAACCAGCACCATTGAATTTCACAAACCAACCGAGCCAAAGTGAGCCAACTCCAAGTCGACCAAGCAAAAGTGAGCCGACTTCAAGCCGACCAAGTCGAAGTGAGCTGATCCAAGCCAAAGCAAGCCAACTTCAAGTTGATGAAGCCGAAGTGAGCCAACTGAGTTGATCTAAGCAAAAGTAAGCCGATCTAAGCCGAAGTGAGCCGATATGAGCCAACCCAGCCAAAGTGAGCCGACTCTAGGCCGACCAAGCCAAAGTAAGCCAACTCCAAGCTGACCTTCTTTTTTTTTAATTCATTTATTTATTTGTAAATGTTATAAATGAGAAAAAGAAAAAAGAAAGAGAAGAAAAAACAAAAATAGGAAAAGAAAAAAAAAAAGAGAAAGGAAGTAGTCTATTTATTTATAGAAATAGATAGAATAAGTATAAATAAAAATAAATAAAAAGGTTAGTAAAAAAATCGTTTTAACACTAAGAAAAATTGAGTTTTCTAAAAATAAATGAAAATAAATCAATCATTTTTCAAATTAGAATCATTTAGAATTTTCAAAAATAAAATCTAACCTAGGACTTCTTATAATCTTTTCTCAAATCAACTCAAAATGGGTTAAAACGTAAACCCAGCTATTTTTCCAAAGTTAAAATCAATCAACCCGCTATATTTTCATTAAACGAACTACGGAAATCTGATCCCGAATAATGAATATGTAGGCACCCATATGCAAGTACAGGGTGACTTAAAATATGAAATGTTTTATTTTTTCCATTTTTAGATATTTATGTAAATTAATCAATTTAGTCGCATGTAACATAATTAGATATTTTTAGAAATTATAAAGGGTATATTTGAAAAGCGAAGTTAAATTCGAAAAGTTAAAAGTGATACCGATTTAGGGTTTAATAAATTAGCCCTCGGATTTAGATCTTTAGTTTTTAAAAAACCGTATTTATAACTTGGTTTTTAAATCGATAAACCAATAGCTAAATTATAATCAATCTACCCAATTGGTTATAACTTAACCCATTTTCCCGACTCCGGTCAGGTGGCGACTCCAAATTTTTTCAAGTTGCCAAAAATGGTCTTCTTTAAACCTTAATCGATGGTCAATATTAAATGGGTAGGGTTTAGTACTGATCGGTTTAGAAAAGACCTAATTTTATAAAAGAACCAGGACGATGAAAAACTAAGCTCAACAACACACAATCATTATCTATACTACTATGCAACAACAAATTATTATTCGTACTTAAGGTAAATTCACAATTCAGCATATAATAACATACATAAGCATTTCTCGACACTACACAACAATCAATCAATAATATCATTTAAGTCTACTACTGCAATCACATACAAGCATGGAATCATAAGATAAATACTCACTCGACCATGACGACTTACTTTAGTCGTAGTAATCAATTGGGAGATCATCGCCCGCATCGGGATCACCTGATTATTGCGATATAATAATGATAGTAAACAATTAAATTAACTAATGATTCTAGATATCTATTTATTTAATTCTACCTACATTACTATCAATTTCTATCCGATTAGACTTTATCACTAATCATATGTAACTTTTTCATTTTATTTCCGATATTAACAAACTTATAGTCGTTTTTCATCGTTTTCGATCGGGCATGTCCACACAGGGATGTTTTCGATGGGGCATGTCCATACAGGGATGCTCATTCTGGACGTTAAAACCCATGTTTTATGATATAGACTAAATTTATTGAAATTCCAACCATTGGAGCTTAACTACTCCTATTAGCTAATTTTATGTTCTATTTTAGTAGTTAATGATTTCGTTAGCCATTAATTCTTACACCTAGATGATCTTATGGTTTATTATTTTAGAGGCTTATGTCATGGCTTATGTCATCATTTGATTATGTCATGGCTTATGTCATCATTTGATTATGTCATTGCTTACATCATCCATTATATATGTACTCTTATCCTTATGTATTAATACACTTTGCATATATGTTATATATATATATATATATTTATACTTCTAATATACTAATATGTATACTTATGTATTCATGCATATACTAGTACACATACCTATATACACATACGGTGACACGTATTTTCGTATGCTTAGAGTACCCTCTTAAGAAAGCTTCATAAATTTCATATTTTTGTACTTTAAGGGTGTATTTAGCAAGATATATGTATATATAGTTAGTATGTACCTCTTTTTAGGTTATGTACATAATGGGTACTTATCTGTAGGAGTCTTCATACATGTATTTATGAAGTGCACTCTTATGTATATATACTTAAGCATATGTACATGTGTTCTTCTTCCATTTACTAAGGATCTCCTATACTTCTAAGCATAAAAAATGGAACTTTCACTCTCAACAACACATATACACATATCACATAAGCTTCCTATACTAACCTATCATATTCATCTAACTACAAAATAAGATGGAAAAATACACAATAACATACATTTCTCTTGCTTGAAATGTAAAAAGGAAAGCTAGTACATATGTGTTATTGGTTTATATTGGTAAGTAGAGTTGTGAAAGTGAAATTTCGAAAGTTGAAAGTGATAAAGCAAAGGGGAAAGCTTACGGTTTGGGAATAGGGTAAAAGAATTTTGTTTCGTCTTGTTTTGGGTCTCAAAAAGATGAAGACAAGTGGGGTCTATGGGGGGAGGAAGTGGACGACAAAGGAGGGGTAGAATTGGAAAAGAAAAATGAGTAGAAATTTAAAGAAAAGGAAGGAATTCTCTAGATGACAATGACATTTTGTTGACTTTTTAATATGTTGACTTAGTCAACATTTCAAAATTACATGTAATCTAAGTATACATAATGAAATAATTAGGGAGAATTAGGAAGAATATTAAGGAAATGAAAGGAAATATGGGGTTTAGTGAAATGATTAGTAAGGATAGGTAATGACATATTCCTCTAGGTGTTTATATCCTACAAACTTCATTTAGCAAGCTACTTAATGTTATTATCATGGAAAGTGTCATTTAAGGTACTAATACTTACTTTATGTAACATAAGCATCAACTAAACTCTTAACTCTATATAATATTAACCTAGTTATATACTTAGAAGATGAATGTGATCTATGAGGCAATATCTTAGTTTCTAAAGGATTACTTTAGTATTATATGTATTTATGAATAATTGAAAGTATTTTTTAATCTTTTACTAATGATTTAGTATAATACTAAGGTTATATTATCAATTAGGGTTTTGGGGTAAATTATGGTAAATTAGTGCTTTTATATCCTTAAAGTTATAGTTGTAGGGTTTTTATCACTTTTGAATAAAATCTTTAGTATTTACATATGTTTAGGGTAGAAAAATTTTATACAAAATTGATTAGTTATTTTAAGGTTTTCACTTTCACTAGCCTTATCAACTTTTAGGAATATCTAATACACTTAAGTCCTCTTCAAATGTTAGGTCAAAAAATTTTAGGGGTTTACAAACTACCCAAGAGGTCACCCACTCAAGCATTGCTCTAACCCAACCACACTTACCTTTGGAGTTCTGAAGGGATTCGGCGCATTTGTATTGGTATGATCGCACTTGTCAACTCCTACTCGCTTTTCCCATGTAAGCCATTCATAGAAAAGGCGTAAGCATGATCCGATGGACGTAATCATCTACAAAGACACTATTGGGACTAAAAAGCCCATTTTGCATTGACATGTGCATGTTCGTATTTGGGTATGGTCTACGGGCAAAAAGGAGGGGTGTAAATGGTCACCTATCCTTGTACTGCTCTCACCTTAGCACACTGGACTTTGATGTTCTTGTAGACTCTGTAAATTTAACCTTCTAAACATAGTATTGAACTCGAGTATTGTAAATGTTTTCCTAAGTCGATAGGACCATATAAAATGAAAACCGACTAAAATTTTAAACTCAGAATTTAAAACAAACTTGAAAGACCCAATTATACGATTTGGAAACCCTAATAATGCAAGAAAACCCTAATTCCTACATACGCGTACTTTTAAAAAAGTAAACCTAAACTTAACAGGAACTGTAAATATCAAATCATAAAAATTTTTAAAACTCAATAAAATTACCTTAATGCTTGAATAGCCATAAATCAATAAAATTATCAATAATTTTGTAAAATCGTGTAAAACTGATAATAAAAGAATCAAGGACTATTTCAAATAATAATAATCAACAAAACTAAACTAATTGAAGGAATAAATTAATAAATTTACAAAAAAAAAAAAAAAATTTACTTGTGTGCATAAGTAGCCCCATAATATGTATATATATAAATATATTATTAAGCAATTCCTTCTCTTTTCTTAATCTATCATATGATATATATATATATATATGTTGCATAATAAAGCGATATTCCTAAACAATTAAGCCAATTGAACCTTAAGCTCCTAAGTATAAGTCAATTATTCTCGAGTTGGTGAAAAACCCTAAAACATACATAATCTCACTCAAACTCTAAAACATACTTAAACTTACTCGAACCCAAAACCTTGGGATAATCAGGGACTTATGGCCCTAAATAAATAATTAAAAATATAATTTCAATAAATTTTATTCAACTCTAGAAAACTCTAAAATTTCTTAAGAAGAAAATCTTAACCTACAAATTAATTTGAGAATCAAGCCCTAAAAAGAACTTCATATAAAACAATTTCCTTATTTTCACTTTTAAGCAATGTTATATATGGATAAGTTGTAATGCCTACTTTTTAGTAGACTTATGATTTAACTAAGAGCACTTCCCAAATATTCCCAAGGATAAACTAAACTAAGAATTCAAGTTTACATTTAAAAACAAATTTAATTTTCCAATTTGAAACCCTATTATCGATAAAACTTGAATACGAGAACCATAGACTCTAAACCCAAAACCCTAAAACAATTAAGGACTTATAACCCTAAGCGGCTGATTAAGAATTTTATTCGATTAGTTTTATTCAACACTAGAAATTTTCATAATTTTATAAGAATTAAATCATAACTTACAAATCAATTTAAGAGACAAACTCCAAAAGAATTTCATAAAAGACAATCTCCTTATCTTCATGCATAAGATTTGTGAACATGAATAAGTAAACCATCCAATCATCCTAAATAACTTATCAATTGATAAATATAAACCCTACTTTTAGTGGGCCTAAGATTGGATTAAGAGTACTTTCCGAACGTTCTTAAATATCAACTAAACTGAAAACTTAAGCTTATATTTAGAAACGAATTAAAATTTTCCAATTGAAAAACCAATTATCAATAAAACCCAAGTTTGAAGAACTGCAAGCTCTAAAGTCATTTAAAACCCTAAACCTTAAAACCATTAAGGAATTTTAACCCTAAGTAATTAATTGATAATTTAATTTGAATAATTTCATTAAACTTTAAAAAATTTCACAATTTTATAAAAATTAAATCATAAATTACAAAACAATGCAAGATGGAAACCTAAAAACAATTTTTTGTAACACCATGCCCTTATCATCATGTCCAAGCCTTACACTTCAATAAGTAGATCAACCAATCACTTTAGATAACTTATCTTTTGAGAGTTAGAATCATTTATCAAGTGATAACTTATCAAAATTTAGTGATAAGACATTTTCCTTATCACCCCTTCACTTATACTACATATGGACAATTTTTCACAAAATTTCATATGCTTAACTTCATTAAATGAGACAAGACCACTCCATGGCCCAAAAAGACTTTAAATGGCAGATTTAAACAAGGAATAAAGGGGTGCCATGCACTTGTCTTTCAACCATCAACCACTTTCTCTTACACATTACTATTCACCCCTTAATGCTTACATCATCAATAGTTACAATTGTTGACTTTTGTGTAAGCTACAAGACAATCAATAAAAGCTTCTTGCACTCACTTCTTTCCTTATTCAAAATCTGCCACTCTCTCCTTCTTTCACTCCCATTTTCACTTCCTTTGCTCTCACTTTAAACACAAATCAAAAGAAGAAATCAAACTCCATAAATTCCCAACATTGCCGCCACCATTCTTGCTTCCATACTCACGACAATTTCTCTTCTTATTCTTGTGTCATTTTCTTTCACCATCTAAGATCTTTTAGAACCATTATAACCTTCTACAAACCCCATTCCAAAAGATCAAACAACTCGGGTTTTCGAAAGGTAGCAAAAGGAGGAAGCAAAGTTAAGAGCTTAAGAGGAATCTAAGTGCACAACTACCATACTTCGCTTTAAGAACAAGTAAGTGTTTCTTGTGATATGTGAGTTAGTATTTATATTAGGAGACTTTGATTTATTGAAGATATAAGTAAGGTTTAAGTTGTTATAACACCAAAAACCGTTTTAAGAAACAAACTCATGAAACCCTTATATGAAGTTGAAACATGAGCAAGCAAAGTTGGTGTTTTGTCAAGATACTTGTGTAGCACTTTGAATGGAAGATTTTAAGTTGAGAAAATCTTGAAACAAGAACTTGAATGGGAGATGAACATGCTGGAAGTAAGGGTTCAAAGGTCATTCGAATGTTGATTTTATTTTCGTTAAGTTAAACATACTCAAATATAGACTTAAGTTAAGGAAAAATTCATCACATTAAGTTTTATGAAGAAACCAACTTTGTATGACATGAGCTATGATATGGAGGTTGTATTAAGTATAAGATCTTCTATTTCTTTGTGTGGAGCACGAGTTAAAGAATCATCTTACGGAAGAAAAGTTAAGTTAAGATTTGGATAAAAGTAATTCAAGTGCATAATCTAACACCTAAACTTAAGGAAATGATAAAACAAGTTGAAAAACCAAGCGAAAACCCCTTGGAATCATCATGACCAGATCTGGAACGTGGGAAAAAGAAGCATAAAAATATGATAAAAGTGAATGAACAAAGTGAAATGATCAACCAAGCAAGTATGGTAAGCATACAAAGCCTAAAACTCAAAACCGAGCCTAAAACTCTCAAAACCAGCCCAGAACTCTAAGTCGGGCCTTCAATAAAATTCTGACCAGCACCTTAAAATATTAAGAGAGGATGTTTTGAAGCCCATAAGAAATTGACCTAAGGCCCCATAAGCCCACCAAAGTCACTAACTTTAGTTTGAACAAAAAATAAGCCCATTTGCAACTTAAGCCCACTAAAATGCCAATGAAGTGGTTGTTAGCCTTAGGAATATAAATCAAAGTTGTAAATATGATCTCAAGGAGTATTTTAAGCTTAGGATAAAATCTTAACGCCAAGCCCAAAGGATTTATCAAGTTATCAAAAAGCCTATTTATCATACAAGGCCCAAAAGCACTCCAACACATAAGGAACACTACTGTTCTGACCTATGGATAGAATTGTATGCCTGATTTCGAAAATATAATCTCACCACGTTAAAGTACACTCGAAAACAATGAAGATTGACAATAAGATCATAAAAATCATATTTAAAACGAAAAAGTTATACACGATTAAACTTTTAAGTAAAACTGGAAAAATTTATGATACCAAGTCCAAATTATAACTTAAAGGGTTTTAGCTTAGTTTTCTAGGTTTTATTTCAAATATTTATAGTATCGTATTTGCGATGTCCAAGGGACCCGGCTTTGGGGAGACGACCTATCCCAGATTATTTTAATTGATCCGCATGGCTGAGTGAGTGAATTCCCGATGACTCTTTACTTGATTGTGCTTGTAGAATAGATGCACCTAAACTTATATATATAAATTTGGATGCTTGTAAGATACGGGAGATGCATGTGTATGGATTTATGGATGAATGTGATGACTTGTTAATTATATATATAATAATGGGAATTGTTTGTATTAATATATACATGTGAATTGTATGGAATGAAATTGTTTTATCACCTTCAAAATCAAGTTAATCACTTATACGATTAAGAAATCAAAATGAATCATGCATTCCCTATATTGCATACAGATAACACTAACTGCCGCTTCATGCAAAAGATGGGAAGAGACTCACAGGAATACGAGTTTCCTACAAGATTGGGCACTAGCTATGTCATCATATATATTGAGTCTTTGTCCTAAGCTAATGGGCTTATTAGGCATTGGGAGACACCAACTGTCGGCAAGGGGCCGAGTCTTGTGGCTTTTGCTTAGGGCGTGTGTTTGTGGATTGCGGAGGCCACCACATCGCTAGACTTGAGATTTTAAAAATATGATTTGTTATTCGGTGAAGAAAGTATACACACACACACACACACACACACACACATACACACACATATATATATATATAGTTTTGTTTTGGCTTAAGCACAATAGTGCAAATGAAATAAAGAACCCGGATTTTGGTTTGGGTCGGTTAATTATCTCCAAACCCCGACTTCAAGGGGCGTAATTCTAAGTCGTATGTAATTCCTAGGTCACTACATATGTTGTTTGGCATACTGATTGTTCATGCATTCATATGATTGTGCATTTAATAAATTTCTATCATGCAATATTGATGAAGGTAATTATCTCACTAAGCGTAAAGTTACACCCTAATAGTTCTTTTCCTTGCAGGTTGATCGATAGTTGGGAATGGGATAAGAATCAAGTGCAGAGTGCTACCATTGAATCAGTATGATGAAAAGCTTGCGTAGTTAATTCGGAATGCTCCGAAAAATAACTAATGTCTCAAGTAAGTTTAGTATCCTTAGTAAGTTTAGAATTTTCTAAAATTGTCAATCTTATTTCACTATTTTGGCAGGGGATACCGATTCTCTACAGTTCTAAGGAACTGTGGAAAAATAGATATCCATAATTATTTATATTATATAATGAGTCAATGAACTAAAATTGAAGACTCTAGCAAATAACTATTTAGAGTCTTGCAATCTCTAACTTGCAAGACGATTTTCTCATCATGGGTGCACACATGATATGAAAATTTTAGGCAAGATTACTAGGCCCCTCCTAGGGTCGCTACAGTTCTTATGGGATTCGGAGCATTTGTATTGGTATGATCATACCTATCGACTCCTACTCGCTTTTCCCAAACAAATAGTCCGTGCAAAAGGTGAGCACGATCTAGGGAACATAATCGTTGCCAAGGAAAATGTTTGGGACCCGTAAGCCCATTTTGCATTGACACGTACATGCTTATGCATGGGTGTGGTCTTCTAGCAAAAAGGAAGGGTGTAACACGAAGACCACCTAGGAGGTCACCTATCCTAGTACTGCTGTCACCCATCCTAGTACTACTATTGCCCAAGTACACTTAACTTAAGAGTCTTGATGGGATCCGATCCATTTGTTCTGGTATGATCTCACCCTTCAACTCCTACTCTCTTTTCCCATTTAAGATATCTGTGGAAAAGGCGTAAGCGTGATTCAAGGGTCGTAATTATCTTGGAGGAAACTGTTTAGGACTCGTAAGCCCATTTTGCATTGACACATTCACGTTCATTTACGAGTGTTGTCTTTTGGCAAAAGTGGTATTTTGGAAAAAAGGAGAGGTGCAACACAAGGTGTTCCTAAGAGGTCACTCACCCTAGTACTACTCTTGCCCAAGCACGCTTAACTTTGGAGTTATAATGGGATCCAATACATTTTTGTTGGTATGATTGCACCCGTCACCTCCTACTCCCTTTTCCTATATAAGACGTCCGTAGAAAAAGGCAAAAGCACGATGTGGGTTATGTAATCGTCTCTAATGAAACTGTTTAGGACCCATAACCCCATTTTACATTAACTCAAATACGTTCGTCTCCAGGTGTGGTCCCTCTACAAAAAGGAGTTATACAACATAAGAACTCCCCAAGAGGTCACCTACCCTAGCACTGCGTTCACCTAACCACACTTACCTTCGAAGTTCTGATGGGATCCAGTGCATTTGTGCTAGTACGATTGCACCTATCAACTTCTACTCACTTTTCGCATATAAGTCGTCCATAGAAAAGATGTACACAAGACTCGAAGGACTAAAAAGCCCATTTTGCATTAACACATGTACATTCGTGTCCGGATGTGGTCTTCTAGCAAAAAGGAGGGGTACAACACAAAGACTTCTCAAGAGGTCACCCATCCTTGTACTGCTCCTGCCCAAGCATGCATAACTTTGAAGTTTCGATGGGTCCGATCCATTCGTGCTAGTATGATCCTACCTGGAAACTTTTACTCGCCTTTCCCACATAAGTCATCTATGGAAAAGATGTACACAAGACTCGAAGGACGTAATCGACTTCTAGGAAAGCCGCAAGCACGATCCGAAGGACGTGATCGTCGCCGGGGAAACTATTTGCGAGCATTGTTTCCATTCCTTTTTCACACATACATATCCGTGCACGGTTGTCGCCATGCATGAAAATGTGAGCGTACAACATGAAAACTTCCCAGGTGGTCACGCATCCTAGTATTGCTCTCTTCTAAGCATGCTTAACTTAAAAGTTCTGATAAGATCCAATGCACTCGTGCTGGTATGATCGCACCCGTCAAATGCTGCTCAATTTTCACATACAAACAATCCGTGGGAAAGGCATAAGCGCGTTCCAGGGGACATAATCGTCGCAGGGGAAGCAGTTTGGGAGTGGCATGGCCAATCCTGTTTCACACGTGTAAAAGATGACTTCCGAAGAGATTAACCATCCTAATACTACTCTCGCCCAAGCACGCTCAACTTTGGAGTACAGATGGGATCCAGTGCACTCATGCTGGTATGATCGCACCCGTCAAGTGCTGGTTAATTTTCACCTACACGCAGTCCGTAGGAAAGGCATAAGCGCGTTCCGGGGAACGTAATTGTCTATGACAAAGCAATTTCGGAGCGTCGTATCCTTTCCTTTTTCACACATGTGTTTTCAATTACGGTTGTCGCAATGCAACAAAATGTGAATGTGCCACAGGAGTACTTACCAGGAGGTTACCCATCCTAGTATTGCTCTCGCCCAAGTATACTTAACTTCGAAGTTCTGATGGGATCCAGTGCACTCGTCTTGGTATGATCGCACATACGTGCACTTTCACTTACAATTGTCGCAATGCAGCAAAACGTGCGGGTGCAACATGAGGACTTCCGAAGAGGTCACCCATCTGAGTACTTCTCTCGCCCAAGTATGCTTAATTAAGAAGTATTGATAGGATCCTGTGCACTCGTGCTGGTTTGATTGCACCCGTCGAGTGCCGCTCAATTTTCACCTACACCCAGTCCATAGGAATGGCGTAAACACGTTCCGAAAGACGTAATCATCGACATGGAAACTGTTTGGGAGCATAATTTAAATTCCTTGTTCACACGTGCGTTTTTGCTCACGGTGGTCGCAATGCAACAAAATGTGAAAGTATAATGGTTGTACGATGGGTGGAGTGGTAAGCCTTATATGCATGTAAAAAGGCTTGGGTGTTGTTCATCAGAGGGTGCAATACGAGGACTTCCTAGGAGGTCACCCATCCTAGTATTGCTCTCCCCCAAGCACGCTTAACTTCGAACTTCTGATGGGATCTGGTGCACTCATGCTGGTATGATCGCACCCGTCGAGTGAGGCTCCATTTTCACCTACACGCAGTCCCTAGGAAAGGCGTAAGCTCGTTCCGGAGGACGTAATCGTCGACGATGACGCTGTTCGAGAGCGTCGCGTCCATTCCGTCTACACACGTTCGTTTCCGCTTATGGTTTGGTTGTCGCGATGCTGCAAAATGTGAAGGTGCAACACAAGGACTTCCTAGGAGGTCACCCATCCTAGTACTGCTCTCGCCCAAGCACGCTTAACTTCGGAGTTCTGATGGGATCCGGTGCACTCGTGCGGGTATGATCGCACCCGTCAAGTGAGGCTCCATTTTCACCTACACGCAGTCCCTGGGAAAGGCGTAAGCGCGTTCCGAGGGACGTAATCGTCGACGATGACGCTGTTCGGGAGCGTCGCGTCCATTCCGTCTGCACACGTTCGTTTCCGCTTATGGTTGTCGCGATGCGGCAAAATGTGAGTGTGCAACACGAAGACTTCCTAGGAGGTCACCCATCCTAGTACTGCTCTCTCCCAAGCACGCTTAACTTCGGAGTTCGGATGGGATCCGGTGCACTCGTGCTGGTATGATCGCACCCGTCGAGTGAGGCTCGATTTTCACCTACACGAAGTCCCTGGGAAAGGCGTACGCGCGTTCCGGGGGACGTAATCGTCGACGATGACGCTGTTCGGGAGCGTCGCGTCCATTCCGTCTATACACGTTCGTTTCCGCTTATGGTTGTCGCGATGCTGCAAAATGTGAGTGTGCAACACGAGGACTTCCCAGGAGGTCAACCATCCTAGTACTGCTCTCGTCCAAGCATGCTTAACTTCGGAGTTCTGATGGGATCCGGTGCACTCGTGCTGGTATGATCACACCCGTCAACTGTGGTTCGATTTTCACCTGCACGCAGTCCATGGGGAAGGCGTAAGCGCGTTCCGGGGGACGTAATCGTCGACGATAACGCTGTTCGGGAGCGTCGCGTCAATTCCGACTACACACGTTCGTTTCCTTTGATGGTTGTCGCGATGCGGCAAAATGTGAGGGTGCAACACGAGGACTTCCCAGGAGGTCACCCATACTAGTACTGCTCTCGCCCAAGCACGCTTAACTTCTGAGTTCTGATGGGATCCGGTGCACTCGTGCTGGTATGATCGCACCCGTCGAGTGAGGCTCGATTTTCACCTACACGCAGTCCCTGGGAAAGCCGCAAGCGCGTTCCGGGGGACGTAATCGTCGACGATGACGCTGTTCGGGAGCATCGCGTCCATTCCGTCTACACACGTTCGTTTCCGCTTATGGTTGTCGCGATGCGGCAAAATGTGAGGGTGCAACAACGGAAACCTCCCAGGAGGTCACCCATCCTAGTACTGCTCTCCCCCAAGCACGCTTAACTTCGATGTTCTGATGGGATCCGGTGCACTCGTGCTGGTATGATCGCACCCGTCAAGTGAGGCTCAATTTTCCCCTACACGCAGTCCCTGGGGACGGCGTAAGGGCGTTCAGGGGGACGTAATCGTCGACGATGACGCTGTTCGGGAGCGTCGCGTCCATTCCGACTACACACATTCGTTTCCGCTTATGGTTTTCGCAATGCGGCAAAATGTGAGGGTGCAACCCGAGGACTTCCCAGGAGGTCACCCATCCTAGTACTGCTCTCGCCCAAGCACGCTTAACATCGGAGTTCTGATGGGATCCGGTGCACTCGTGCTGGTATGATCGCACCCGTCGAGTGAGGCTCGATTTTCCCTTCACGCAGTCCCTGGGAAAGGCGTACGCGCGTTCGGGGGGACGTAATCGTCGACGATGACGCTGTTCGGGAGCGTCGCGTCCATTCCGTCTACACACGTTCGTTTCCGCTTATGGTTGTCGCGATGCGGCAAAATGTGAGGATGCAACAACGGAAACCTCCCAACAGGTCACCCATCCTAGTACTGCTCTCCCCCAAGCACGCTTAACTTCGAAGTTCTGATGGGATCCGGTGCACTCGTGCTGGTATGATCGCACCCATCGAGTGAGGCTCGATTTTCCCCTACACGCAGTCCATGGGGAAGGCGTACGCGCGTTCCGAGGGACGTAATTGTCGATGATGACGCTATTCGGGAGCGTCGCGTCCATTCCGTCTACACACGTTCGTTTCCGATTTTGGTTTTCGCGATGCAGCAAAATGTGAGGGTACAACACGAGGACATCCCAGAAGGTCACCCATCCTAGTACTGCTCTCGCCCTAGCACGCTTAACTTCGGAGTTCTGATGGGATCCGGTGCACTCGTGCTGGTATGATCACGCCCGTCAAGTGAGGCTCGATTTTCCTCTACACGCAGTCCATGGGGAAGGCGTAAGCGCGTTCCGGGGGACGTAATCGTCGACGATGACGCTGTTCGGGAGCGTCGCGTCCATTCCGTCTGCACACGTTCGTTTTCGCTTATGGTTTTCGCGATGCAGCAAAATGTTAGGGTACAACACGAGGACTTCCTAGGAGGTCACCCATCCTAGTATTGCTCACCCCCAAGCACGCTTAACTTCGAACTTCTGATGGGATCCGGTGCACTCGTGCTGGTATGATCGCTACCGCGCGTTCCGGGGGACGTAATCGTCGACGATGACGCTGTTCGGGAGCGTCGCGTCCATTCCGTATACACACGTTCGTTTCTGCTTATCGTTGTTGCGATGCGGCAAAATGTGAGGGTACAACAACGGAAACTTCCTAGGTGGTCACCCATCCTAGTACTGCTCTCTCCCAAGCACGCTTAACTTCGGAGTTCGGATGGGATCCGGTGCACTCGTGCTGGTATGATCGCACCCGTCGAGTGAGGCTCGATTTTCACCTACACGAAGTCCCTGGGAAAGGCGTACGCGCGTTCCGGGGGACGTAATCGTCGACGATGACGCTGTTCGGGAGCGTCGCGTCCATTCCGTCTATACACGTTCGTTTCCGCTTATGGTTGTCGCGATGCTGCAAAATGTGAGTGTGCAACACGAGGACTTCCCAGGAGGTCAACCATCCTAGTATGCTCTCGTCCAAGCATGCTTAACTTCGGAGTTCTGATGGGATCCGGTGCACTCGTGCTGGTATGATCACACCCGTCAACTGTGGTCGATTTTCCCTGCACGCAGTCCTGGGAAGGCGTAAGCGCGTTCGGGGGACGTAATCGTCGACGATAACGCTGTTCGGGAGCGTCGCGTCCAATTCCGACTACACACGTTCGTTTCCTTTGATGGTTGTCGCGATGCGGCAAAATGTGAGGGTGCAACACGAGGACTTCCCAGGAGGTCACCCATCTAGTACTGCTCTCCCCAAGCACGCTTAACTTCTGAGTTCTGATGGGATCCGGTGCACTCGTGCTGGTATGATCGCACCCGTCGAGTGAGGCTCGATTTTCACCTACACGCAGTCCCTGGAAAGCCGCAAGCGCGTTCCGGGGACGTAATCGTCGACGATGACGCTGTTCGGGAGCATCGCGTCCATTCCGTCTACACACGTTCGTTTCCGCTTATGGTTGTCGCGATGCGGCAAAATGTGAGGGTGCAACAACGGAAACTCCCAGGAGGTCACCCATCCTAGTACTGCTCTCCCCAAGCACGCTTAACTTCGATGTTCTGATGGGATCCGGTGCACTCGTGCTGGTATGATCGCACCCGTCAAGTGAGGCTCAATTTTCCCCTACACGCAGTCCCTGGGGACGGCGTAAGGGCGTTCAGGGGGACGTAATCGTCGACGATGACGCTGTTCGGGAGCGTCGCGTCCATTCCGACTACACACATTCGTTTTCGCTTATGGTTTTCGCAATGCGGCAAAATGTGAGGGTGCAACCGAGGACTTCCCAGGAGGTCACCCATCCTAGTACTGCTCTCGCCCAAGCACGCTTAACTCGGAGTTCTGATGGGATCCGGTGCACTCGTGCTGGTATGATCGCACCCGTCGAGTGAGGCTCGATTTTCCCTTCACGCAGTCCCTGGGAAAGGGTACGCGCGTTCGGGGGACGTAATCGTCGACGATGACGCTGTTCGGGAGCGTCGCGTCCATTCCGTCTACACACGTTCGTTTCCGCTTATGGTTGTCGCGATGCGGCAAAATGTGAGGGTGCAACAACGGAAACTCCCAACAGGTCACCCATCCTAGTACTGCTCTCCCCCAAGCACGCTTAACTTCGAAGTTCTGATGGGATCCGGTGCACTCGTGCTGGTATGATCGCACCCATCGAGTGAGGCTCGATTTTCCCCTACACGCAGTCCATGGGGAAGGCGTACGCGCGTTCCGAGGGACGTAATTGTCGATGATGACGCTATTCGGGAGCGTCGCGTCCATTCCGTCTACACACGTTCGTTTCCCTTATGGTTGTCGCGATGCGGCAAAATGTGAGGGTGCAACACGAGGACTTCCCAGGAGGTCACCCATCCTAGTACTGCTCTCGCCCAAGCACGCTTAACTTCGGAGTTCTGATGGGATCCGGTGCACTCGTGCTGGTATGATCGCACCCGTCGAGTGACGCTCGATTTTCACCTACACGCAGTCCCTGGGAAAGGCGGAAGCGCGTTCCGGGGGACGTAATCGTCGACGATGACGCTGTTCGGAAGCGTCGCGTCCATTGCGACTACACAGTCCGTTTCCTATTAGGTTGTCGCGATGCGGCAAAATGTGAGGGTGCAACACGAGGACTTCCGAAGAGGTCACCCATCCTAGTACTGCTCTCGCCCAAGCACGCTTAACTTCGGAGTTCTGATGGGATCCGGTGCACTCGTGCTGGTATGATCGCACCCGTCGAGTGACGCTCGATTTTCACCTACACGCAGTCCCTGGGAAAGGCGGAAGCGCGTTCCGGGGGACGTAATCGTCGACGATGACGCAGTTCGGAAGCGTCGCGTCCATTGCGACTACACTCGTTTCTGTGTCGCGATGCGCAAAATGAGGTGCAACCGGGATTCAGAGGTACCCATCCTAGATCTCTCGCCAAGCTATTCGAGTGATGATGTGCCTGTGTGTATGTCCACCGCGATGACGCCGATTTACCTCACGCGTCGGAGGCGAGGCGTCGGGCGAATCGCGACGATGACTTCGACGGCGTCCTTGCACCAGCCTTCTGTTCGCATGCGGAAAATGGAGGGTGCAACACGGGACTCCAGAGGTCACCACAGTCTGCTCTCCAAGCACTTATTCGAGTCTGAGGACCGTGCCTGGTATGATGCACCTCATGACGCTCGATTTCACCTACAGCAGTCCCTGGAAGGGAGCTCCGGGATAACGTCGAGATGACGGTTCGAAGCGTGGTCATGCTTCGTTAGTTGGCGTGCGAATGTGAGTGCACACGAGGACTTCAAGAGGTCACCTCTGTATGCCTCGCCAGACGTTACTTCGGTCTGTGGTCGTGCACGTGTGATGTGCACTCGTGAGCTCGATTTTCCTAACGCAGCGGGAAGGCGAGCGCGTCCGGGACGTAGCGCGATGACGCTGTTCGGAGGTGCGTCATGCGAAACTCTTTCCTATGGGTTCGCGATGGCAAAATTGAGGGTGCAACACGAGGGGACTACACACGTCGTTTCTTTGGTTTCGCATCGCAATGAGTGATTCAACCGAGTCCCGGGAAAGGCGGAACCTTCGGGCTATCCAGATACTTCGGAGCTGTCGGATTGCGCTCCACTGTCTATAGGATCGCGTGCGGAGATTTTAGGTCACCAGTCCCGAAGGGTACCTCCAGGTACTCTCGCCAGACGCTAACTTCGGAGTCGGTGATCGTCACTCGTCCTTGTATGCGCGCGATGCGAATGTGGAGTTCACACACGGCTCGGGAAAGGCACCTCCAGTAAGCTCCGCCAGCACGCTTAACTTCGGGGTCTGTGGCGGTCACTCGTCTGTAGTTGCCGCGATGAGCAATTTATCACACGCAGTCCCGGGGAAACGTAAGCCTTCGGGGACACTGACGTAGCTGTTCGGACGTCGGTCATTGCGACTACACCGTCCGTTCATTGGGTTTCCGAAGCGGCCAATTGGGAAGGCGAACCGAGGACTATCGGAGGTACCTCTGTAAGCTCCGCCAAGCACCAACTTCGAGTTCTATGGGTTGTGCATCGTGCTGGTGTGCACCCGATGAGTCATTTTACTCACGCCCAGTAAGCTAAGCCTTCCGGGGACTAACTTCGAGTTGAGGTTCGGAACGTGCGTCATTGCGACACACCGTCCGTTCCGTATTTTTCCAGCGCAAGTAGGGGAAACGAGGACTTCCGAGGGTCACCCTCCTATCTGCCTTCGCAAGCCGCAATTGCGACTGATCACACTCGTCTTGGGTATGTCGCACCGCAATTGAGTGTCACACAGAGTCCGGGAAAGCGTAACGCTCCGGGACGTAACTCGAGTCGTGGTCGGAAGCTCGCGTCCATTGCGCACCCGTCCGTTTCCGTTTGTTACGCGTCCGGAAGGCGTAAGGTGGGGTGCAACCGAGGACCTCGGAGGTCCCTCCTATACTACTCCGCCCTAGCTGTACTTCGGAAATGTGAGTGACACGGTTGGCACTCGCTGCTCTGCACCCTCTTGGAGGCGATTTTACCTCACCGTCGTGGAAGGCGAGCGCGTTCGGGGGACGTATCGTCGACATGACGCGTTCGGAAGGGCGCGCTTGCGTACCGTCGTTTCGCTGGTGCGCGTTCGGAAGTGGTGCAACACAGGACCTTTCCATAGGTCATCTGTACGCTGCAGCGCTAATTGGAGTTGATGCACCGGGATTCCCGGTGAGATCGCACCCGTGAGTGACGCTCGTTTCCACACGCACCCGGAAGCTGGGTTCCGGGGACGTAACGTCGACGTGACTGTCGAGTCCGGATTGCGTCACATCCTTCCATGGTCGTCCGAGCGGAAAGGGTGGTGAACCGAGGACTTCCGGAGGTCACATCAGTCTGCTCTGCCAACACCTTAACTTTCGGTTCTATGGATCGCGTGACCGGCAATGTGAGCACCGCGAGTACGCGAGTTACCTTCATACGCGTCCCAAGCGTAATGAGGTCGGTCCGGGGCATCTCGTGCGTGAGCGACCGTCGAGTCCTTGTCACTACACGCGTTTCCGTAGGTGCGCGATGCGGCTAAGGTGAAGTGCTGAACAAGGACTTCCAAGGAGGTCACCATCCTGTGCCTCACGCCAAGCCTTAACTTCGGAGTTCTGATGGGATCGTGGGTGAAACCTGAGGATGTCCGCGTCATACGCTCGATTTTCACCACACGCAGCCTTGGGAAGGCGAAGCGGTCCGGGGACGTAATCGGCGATGACGCCTGTTCGAGCGTCGTCCATTGCGACTACAAATCCGGTTCCGTATGGTTGTCCGAGCGGCGAAAGTGAGGGTGCAACACGAGACTTCCGGAGGTACCCATCCTAGTATGCTCTCCAGACGCTGTAACTTCGGCAGTGGGGATCGGGTGCCACTCGTGCTGTATGATCGCACGCTCGAGCGCTCGATTTTACTTCGCAGTCCGGGAAAGGGAGCGCGTTCGGGGACGATCGTCGAGTAGACGCATTTCGAGAAGTCCGGGGTCATTGCGACTACCGGTTCGTTTCGCTATGGTGTGCGAGCGAAATCGTGAGGTGCACAAGGACTTCCCAAGAGGTCCCATCCTAGATGCCTGCGATGCAACGCTTAACTTCGGAGGTCGATGTCACCGTTTGCACTCGTGCTGTATGTGCACCCTGTCGGAGTCGATTTTCACTACACGCAGTCCGGAAGGCGGAAGCGCGTTCGGGGACGTAATCGTCGCTGAGGTCGGAAGCTCGGGGCAATGTCAGTACGCCGTTTCGATCGTGCCGCGACCACACGTGGTTCCCGATTCGGGTCCATCCAATTGTCCCACCAAGCGACTTCGAGGTCCGATCCGTACTCTGCCCAGCAGCTTATGGATCGACGATCGGTGCCTTTGCGGTATGATCGCCCCGTCCGAAGTGGAACGCCGTTTCGGGGGCGTAACGGTCGGGGAAACGGCGGAAGGCGTTCGGGC